>JAOSBL010000009.1:7233275-7254177 GCA_027568915.1 Erythroxylum roraimae
ATTATTAATTATTATTATTATTATTATTATTATTATTATTATTATTATTATTATTATTATTATTGTATGTTTTATTTTTTTTATTAGAGTTATAAACATAATTTTTGTAGAATTAAATATCTAAAATCTAAATTCTTATAAGAATATTCAATGAAATACTTAGATATATAATATTCATACCTTTATAATTTTTTTAATGTCATGTCCTCATAAGTTATATTACACGTAAACAACTAATACTAAACAGCTAATTTTACCAAACATCAAATAACAAACAGTTAATACAATCCGCTAGTCAAATTAATCAACTATTAGTTGATTGCCAAATAAAGCCCAAATTTTTAAAGCGTTACTAGTATTCTTTTGCAACATTACTAGGCAAATATTGTGCAAGCTTGGAAGTTTAGAATAAAGGGAATGAAACAAGAGAAGGTGAAGTGAACTAGGGTTGAATGCTTTGTTAAAGACAATCATTGCCCCATCTCTTTATTCGGTAAGATTTAGATATTAAACCTTCCAATTTTGTTGTGAAATCATTTCCCTTAAATAATAATAACCAATATCACTTTGCTCTTCTACCAATTCTTTGGCATTGGCTTGATCAAATAAGTTGAAAATAGATAGAAAAGAAGAAGAAAGCACGCTTACACGAATCCTCTAATTTTATTATTTTATCTTTTTAAAAATCAACATATTTTCCTTATAATGGACCAATCACTCTCCAAGACGGAGTAGCAGTGCCTTTTCTTTTTAAACATTCACCTCTTCCTGTTTGTCTTCCTCCCTCTCCTGTTCTCTCTCCATGATTCGCCCTATTATTTCTACACAACCTTTCCACAATTAGATCTAAAAAGCCACAAATTCACCAAAACACCCCTCATCGGAAAGGAGAGCACAGATCCGGAACAACGCAGCTGCCTAATCCATGGACGATTTTCCGGGTCTCCTGGCACGTGATTTCGGCTACAAGCCCCAAGGCAAATCCGCTCCCATGGCTCCGCCGCGGGGTGGGGGCGGATCCACCCACCAATCGTCCTCCAGTCCCGTATTCGACGATCACGACCGCGGCGCCGATGACCTCCTCTTCAACGACGTCTTCGGTGGACCGCCCAAGTTCTCTGATTCTCGCGGAGGTGGCGGCGGAGTTAGGGGGGACACGGCCACCACGACCTCTTCTGCTTCGTCTACGGCTTTCAATTACGATTCTATATTCAAGGACCAGAATGCAAAGTCGTCGTCTTTGCCGGTTTATGATAAGCCGGTCTACGATGACGATATTTTTGACGGGTTGCCAGGGATTAAGACCGCGTCTTTCAGTGATGCTTCGTCGGTGAAGGTTGACGATGTTTTTGCTTCAATCGGGAAATCTTCTTCGCCTAAGCATAAGTCGCTGAACAGTTCTTCGGCGTTTGATGATCTGCTAGGAAATTTAGGTAAAGGACAGAAGGAATCAACGAGAGAGAATGCAAAAGTACATAAAGATTCGCCTGCTTTTGATGATCTGCTCTCTGGATTTGGTCACAGTACTGCTCCCAATTTAAGCAGGTATTGATCGGCAAACAGTGCCGACGATGTTATTAATCGGCATGCGAATGGTGAAATTTGTTGTTGATCCTGTTAGATCAGTAAATTAAGTACCTCATCTTAACATGTCATCGAGATTGCATCTAGGCATTTGCTTGCGAAAATGTTGTTTAGTTATCTTGTTTAGATATATTTGAACTTTTTAGATATTTTTGTTTCGTGACCTGAATTTGAAATTTGTGTATAATGTCTCAAGAATTTACCATGACAAAAGTATGTCTTGTCAAATGGAGTGACTACTCAAATCGCTGTTTGGACTTGTGCTTGCGTAATTTTAGTATGAACTACGCTGTGATAAGTTCATTGTTTTATCCTTTTTGTACTTTCTTCTGAGTTGGAGTTTTCCATGCCTCTCACTCTAAATTTCCATGATCTTATTTTGTAAATTGTAGCACTTGAGCCTTGATACACTGCACTTGACAAAATAAAGTAAGGACATTAGTATTCATCTAGTTACTAATGCAAGAGGGTATTCCTTTTAATTGTAGTCTTGAGAGGCTTTTCATGCATTGTACTAGTTCATTTGTGCAATTTATTTCCTGTTTCTCATCACCCCCTCCCATTCTAAAATCATAAAGATTCTATTTGAATATGAGTTTATTTGTGAATGACCTTTTCTCCTCCAAGTTATGTAATCTAACTGTGGTTCGGAAACCAAAGCAGTCCAAGAGTTTTATTTTGGATCTTTAACGATATTAACTTTAGTCTACAAGCTAATCATTTAGTTTAAGATGCTTGGAATGATTGCAGAATAGTTAATTTCTTGTTTGAAATAAAAGTATGGGTTGATAAGTGGCACACTATCCTCCACAGGTCAGGTTCTGAGTTTACTCAAACCCAAAAACCATCTTCTAATTCAGCCAAAACAGCATCCAGTTTGATGGAAGACCCATTTGTAGTATTAGAATCAACTTCTGTGCGTTCACCTTCTTCCTCAGGGTTGTTCGGTGATCCATTGGAAGAAATTAGCAGATTCAGTACCTCTGGAAGCGCAAAAGTTGACAATTTATCTGGAACAAGGGGATTATTTGATGAGATAGATCCCCTAGATAAACTTGGTAAATCTGTACCTCCAGTTTCACCCAAGAACAATGAGGTGTGGAAGGATAGGAGCCCTCTAAAGAGTGAACAAAGAACGGGGGGTAATTATTCTCCGAATATTAAGGAAATGGTTGACAAATATCCTGTGGAGAATGCTGAGGGAAAATCATTTAAGAAGTCAAATGAAGATTTGCAAGAATTTCATGAATCTGTGTTTGATATGCCTACTTCTAATCCCTTTCATAAATCTTCTAGTCAAACTGTATATCCACCACATGCAAATGTGAGTCACGAGGAAATATTTACATCTTCTGGACCAGAGGAGATCTTAGAATCATCTGATGATGCATGGCTAACAGTATCTGAAGTTCCTCTTTTCACTCAACCTACAAATGCCCTACCTCCTTCAAGACCTGCACCTACAAGACCACCTCGGACCTCAAATTCAGAGACAGGTTCCTTTTCTTCTGCACATTCGAGGAAGAAAGTTAACGATCATGCTTCCTTCCCAAATTCCAGTCCATATGCCCAAAGCAATGCTGGAAGAAGTTCAGCAGCCTCTCAAATTGATGAACTTGAAGATTTTGCGATGGGTGGGATCCACAGCAACAATAATGAATATCCTGATACTTCTTCTGGGGAGGATGCTGAAGCCAATTTCTCTACTGCTGCTGCATCTGCTGCTGCAATGAAGGAGGCTATGGATAAAGCTGAGGCTAAATTCAGGCAAATGAGGGAGAGGGAGTATTTAAAGGCTGGTAGAAGCAAAGAAGCAATTCCACTGGAAAGGGACATACAAGATGCTCAAAATAGAGAATTAAGAGAGAGGCAAGAGAGAATAGAACGTGAGAGGCAACATAGGGAAAGGGAGGAAGAAGAGAGAGAACAGAGGAGGCTTGAGAAAGAGAGGGAGAAAGCGCGTGAAATTGAGAGGGAGGAGAAAGAAAGGGAGCAAAGAAGACTTGAGAGAGAAAGAGAGCGAGCAAGAGAGGCTAGACAGGCTGTAGAAAGGGCCACTAGAGAGGCACGTGAAAGAGCAGCTGCTGAAGCTCGCTTGAGAGCCGAAAGAGCTGCTGTAGAAAAGGCAGCTGCTGAAGCTCGAGAGAGAGCAGAAAGGGCTGCAGTTCAGAGAGCGCAAGCTGAAGCACGTGAAAGGGCTGCTGCGGAGGCAAGAGAAAGAGCAGAAAAGGCAGCTGCTGAAGCCCGTGAAAGGGCAAACACAGAATTAAGAGAGAGAGCTGCAAGGGTCAGTGCTGAGGCTCGTATGAGATCTGAACGAGCTGCTGTGGAAAGAGCTGCAGCAGAGGCACGAGAAAGAGCTGCAGTGGAGGCACGAGAAAGAGCTGCAGCGGAGGCTCGAGAAAGAGCTAGGGCAAACCAACAAAAGGATGAAAGTGATCTTGAATCATTCTTCAGTTCTCGAGCAAGCAGTGCACCAAGACCTCGGGCAAGCACTTCGGTTAGGACAAAATGCTATAGATATTTGTTTCATCCAGCAACTTTTGGTTTAGTTGGAGCATGATAATTTTTTGAACTTTTATTGCAGGACCCTTTCTTCGATACCCAGGGCAAGGGAGGGGCTGAAGTAGCTAAAAGGACATCTGCTGGAACTACAGCTAACATGCGTAAAGCATCTTCAACTGCCAATGTTATTGATGATTTGTCCTCAATATTTGGAGGTAGATGAAGTTTGACTTTCAACCTTTGTTTATGATTGTGTAATTCTCTGCTTGAATTGTCTGAATTTGTTAGCAGCAGCTACTGCATCATCTGGAGAATTCCAAGAGATTGATGGGGAAAGTGAAGAAAGGCGTAGAGCCAGGTTGGAACGCCACCAGAGGACTCAGGAGCGAGCAGTATGTAGTTGTTCTGAGATGATATTTTTGTTCATAGTTTATTTTGTGCCATATGATTAGTGTGAAGCACTTGCACAGGCATTTCACTTGTTTTAATTTGTTGAGTTTGTTTGTCCAGGCAAAGGCATTAGCTGAGAAGAATGAACGGGACCTTCAAGCTCAGAGGGAACAAGCAGAAAGACATGTAAGCCTATTATATTGGGCTCCTTGCCTTATGTACATCTGTGTGACAATTCACTATGAAGTTGATAAAGCCCAACTCTAGTTATCGGAAAATGATCCATAGATGAACCATGTTGAACTTTAGCTTGGCTTTGAGGTCCTTGGTTATACTGAAGAAAAATATATAAACACATATGTCGCCAAAATATGTTATTGTTTTGCTGAAGTTTATTTGGATTATGTCAAAATTAAGAGTTAGAAGCAAATTATGGTTGTTAAAAGCCTACTATAAATCATATAACAGGGTATTCACATGTTTGAGAAATTATTTATCTTGTGTTTAATCTGGCTTGGAAATCCATTAATGAGTTTTCATGGAAACAGTTCATTTCTGGATTCATTTTGTCTGATATTGCTCTATGTCGGATCTCAGAGGATTGCTGAAACTCTAGATGTTGAGATAAGGCGGTGGGCTGCAGGGAAAGAGGGAAACTTACGCGCTTTACTATCAACGTTGCAGTATGTGCGTATCTGTCTCTCACAATTTTGATATCACCTGCACATCAGTTCTTAAACAGAATAATTCTGTGCTTAAAATCTGCAATTGCTCCAATAGTACTTTTCTGTTAGAAATGCTGATATTGTGGTGTATTAAACATTGTATTTAAATATTGCTAAAGAATTTTGGGAACCAATATTCGAGTTTATAACGTGCATAATAGATGAGATTGCTTTTGACCCAAGTGCATATATAAGTTGTTAACGGGAAGTTTTGGCACTTAATAGGTTTCCACTGTGCATTACGAAGTCTTGTGGTTTGTCTTTTCTTTTTTCTTTTTTCTTTGGATATTCTTTTGTTGGCGTCATGAATTTCCAGTGAAATTACATGCTAATATTTGTCTATATAATGACCAGGTGCTCTGGCCTGAATGTGGTTGGCAGCCTGTTTCTTTGACCGATCTAATTACTGCTGCTGCAGTTAAAAAGGTTTATAGGAAGGCAAATTTATGCATCCATCCTGACAAAGTCCAACAAAAGGGTGCCAATCTTCAACAGAAGTATGTTGCTGAGAAAGTGTTTGACTTGCTTAAGGTATTTGACCAATTTTAATTGGTACCACAAGTGAATTTATCTTCCAACTCTTACATTGTGGTCTGTTGTAATAACTGTTCAGTTGGTTATGTCACATTGGCGTCTACTAATGGTAAGTATTCTGTGAAAATAGGAAGCATGGAATAAATTTAATTCAGAGGAGCTCTTTTAAGCAGCCCGAAATTAATGCTTGGCCAAAAATTAGTTCTACGCTATTCATTTGTGAATGGAAGTGGAAAAATCTTGCAACAGATGGGTTCTCTTTCCTTCTGCAGTTGGCCGATTTAGTTGATGTCTCTTTATATCATCTGTTAAGTGGGTGTTGGGAGGTATTTTTGGTACAGCTATTTAGGTGCAGAAGGGTGAAATTACTTGGATGTGTTGTAAACTAGTGGTCCTCCAGAGCATATGGCAGAAATTTGCAGTTGCTGCTGTTTGGAATGGCATCAAGCATCGTCACGTTTAGTTACCTGAAACGTGACCTGAGCCTACTCGGAATCCGGGAGGAATCTTTTCTGTTTTTCCCCCCTTTTTTATGCTTGTAATTCTTTATTTCATAATTATTCTTTTGGTGGGTAAAGCATGGCATGTTGGAGAAATTTAAAAAAAATGTCGGTTGGTATCTAAATGACAGACATTGGCTTTGGATTGATTATTGAGCAAGTGTAACTCTGTGAATTCATACATATAACTCTTTATCTTTCTTGTTGGTTTTGACTACGAGCATAAACACCATGCCTGCATTTTTCTTCCAAGATAACTCGCCTCTGTGTGTTTGGTGCAGAAGAGGAAAAAGAAGGGATTATTTTAGGCACATAACTTCCTCTGTTTTGTGTAACATTAATCTGATGGTTTTAACATGATTTTGGTAGTCTCACGATCTGTGAGTACAATTGCAAGCTTATTCAGCATAGTTATGGAACAAGTGAAGAAGTTAGCATTATTTACTGAAGTTATAAAGTTAGTTAAATTGCAATCATAAGAAGAATTGTGTGAACCTTTTTAAGTTTTCAGGATAACTAATCCAAAAAAGAAAATTAACTTTAGACAATGGTTATTCGTTTGGATATGGTCCATATAGACAATACTAATCTTAACTAATCAAACATGACAATACTAATCTTAACTAATCAAACATGACAATACTAATCTTAGCTGGAGATTCAACCACCATCACATAAACTTCCCTTGGAATCTTCATTTTGTCTTAGTTTGTACCCTTCCCCTCAGATAAAATGGCTGCATATAGACAATGGCTATTAGTTTGGATATGGTCCATGATTCCCAAAGCAACTAAGAGCCTAAAATAACATGAGCTTTTGGAATGTGGGATATGATACAAAACTCGAAACAAATTTGTGAAGTGTGATCATAAGATAATACCTTCGGGATGACCCAATGAGAATTCAAGTCACAAATGTCCTCCTACCTCACAAATGAGAGATTAAACCTCTACCTATCCTTGCTCTAGGCTCAAGCTGTCCTTTATGTACAATCTTTTTTTTTCTTGAATCCCTATTTATTGTTAATCATAATGTTAGAATGAAACGTAGTTTGGCGAATGAACATTCTACTTACTTGTGGCATAAACGTTTAGGTCATATATCCAAAGAAATGTTAGAAAGATTAGTAAAGAATGAGATTCTACTAAATCTAGATTTTACTTATCTTGACTTATGTGTGAAATGCATTAAGGGCAAGCAAACTAAATATTACATAAAGGAGTCACGAGAAGTAGTCAGCTTTTTAAAATAATACACACCAACATTTGCAGACCTTTTGACACTCTATCCTTTAATGGAGAAAAATACTTCATCATCTTTATGGATGATTTTTCACTTTATGGATATATCTATTTGCTGCATAAAAAATCTCAGGCTGTAAATACCCTTGAGGTGTTTGTAAAAGAGGTTGAGAGGCAATTAGATAGAAAAGTGAAAATTGTAAGATATGATAGAGGTGGTAAATATTATGGAAAGTATGATGAATCTGGATAGTGTCCTGGTCCGTTTGCTAAGTTCCTCGAAAGTCATGACATATGTGCACAGTATATTATACCACGCATACCGCAACAAAATGGTGTAGCAGAAAGGCGAAATAGAACATTAATAGATATGGTCAGGAGTATGATGAGTAATTTCTTATTACCCAAAAGTTTGTGGATGTAAGCACTTAGAACTGCTATGTATCTGTTAAACAGGGTTCTTAGTAAGGCAGTTCTTAAAAATCCTTTCGAGTTATGAACTAGAAGGAAACCTAGTTTAAGACACCTGTATATTTGGGGTTATCTTGCAGAAGCACGTATCTATAATCCACATAAAAGAAAATTGGATTCTCGAACAGTTAGTGGTTACTTTATTGGTTACTCAAAGAAATCCAAATGGTACAGGTTTTACTGTCTGGACCACAGTTCTAGAATTGTTGAAACAACCAGTGCCAAATTTTTAAAGAATGGTGAGGTTAGTGGGAGTGTTGAAAATCAAGTTGTGGATATTAACGAAATAAGGGTTGTTGTTTCATTACCCATAAATGTTCTTAAACCCACAACCACAATAAATGTTGTTCCTACTTTGGAAGATCAAAATAATCGAGAACATCATTTGGATAATGAAGAAGAACCCTATAAAGAACCCAACTTACCATCAACTCATGTAAAGAAACCAGTTGGTATAACTTTAAATAAACCTATAAGGGTTAGAAGGTGGGCCATTTATGATGATTATATGGTCTATTTGCAAGAGTTAGATCTTGATTGTGGCATTGATAATGATCCTGTATCATTTTCACAAACCATAAGTAGTGATAAGTCTGAAAGATGGATTGATGTTATGAAAGAAGAGATGAAATGAATGGCTCTAAACAATGTCTGGATCTTGTAGACTTGCCAGAAGATTCTAAACGAGTTGTCTGTAAATGGGTCTTTAAGACCAAACGCGACTCGAATGGCAATGTTGAAAGATATAAAATTAGACTTGTTTCCAAATATTACACTAAGAAGATGACATTGATTATAAGAAGACTTTTTCACCTGTCTCAAAGAAATATTCATTAAGAATAATTTTAGCATTAGTAGCTCAATTTGATTTAGAGTTACATCAGATGAATGTAAAAACAACCTTTCTTAATGGAGATCTTGAGGAGAAAGTGTATATGGATTAACTTGAAGGTTTTTCTATTGAAGGTAAAGAAAATTTGGTGTGTAAATTGAAGAAGTCAATATATGGGCTTAAACAAGCTTCCAGGCAATGGTATATTAATTTCAATAATACCATTACTTCTTTCAGTTTTAAGGAAATTACTGTTGATTAGTGTATTTACAGAAGATCAGTAGGAGTAAGTTTATATTTCTAAATCTATAAGTTGATAACATTTTGCTTACTGCTAATAATTAGGTTTGTTGCATAAGACTAAAGAATTTCTTTCTAAGAGTTTTGAAATGAAAGATATTGGAGAGGCATACTATATGATTGGAATTTCAATATTTCGTAAAAGATCAAAAGGTTTATTAGAATTGTCTCAGAAAGCCTATATTGATAAAATTCTTGGGAAATTTAACAAGAGCAAGTGCTCAGCAGGTGTAGTCCCTATTCAAAAGGGAGATAAGTTTAGTCTTATGCAATGTACAAAGAATGATGTGGAACGTAAGAAAATGTAAAAAAATACCATATGCTTCTATTGTTGCAAGCCTATACTAGACCTGACATCAATTTTGTAGTAGGGATGCTGGGTAGTTATCAAAGTAATCCTAGTATTGATCACCAAAAGGCTACAAAGAAATGGATGATATCTTTAAGGAACAAAGGATTACATGCTTAATTATAAAAGGTTTGATCATTTAGAAGTGACTGAATATTCATATTCAGATTTTACTGAATGTGTTGATAGTAAAAAGTCAACATTTGAACAATTTGTTCCTATTAGTTGAAGGAGCAATCTCATGAAAAAGTACCAAACAGTTTATCATTGCTTCATCCACTATGGAAGCAGAATTTGTGGCTAGTTATGAGGCTACAATTCATGCATTATGGCTGTAGAACTTTATTTTAGGGCCGCTGAAAATTTATTGTGATAATTCTACAGTAGTATTCTTCTCTAAAAATGACAAATACTCAAGAGGTGCAAAACATATTAGAATTAAAGTATTTTTTTGTTGAAGAAGAGATTCATAAACAAAAAGTGCATATAGAACATGTTAGAACGGATCTCATGGTAGCAGATCCTCTAACTAAGGGTTTTCAACCAAGGACATTCAAAGAACATGTGTTTAGGATGGGTCTTGGTTGTATTGATGATTGATAATAATGTTTGATGATGATGATTTAGCATTTTTGAGCTCAATAATAATATGTTTATGAATTTTATATTTCTTATTCAATATGTTTATATATACATGATTGTTTGAATAAGAAATTTGTATGCATTTTCATAACAAGTATGTGGACTATACATTGTTTATATAAAACTTATGAACCTAAATATAATAAGTTCTTAATGTAGTAGTATATGGAAGGGAGTTTACGACTATACTGTGTATGACTGCCATAACCCACATTATGTGATTTGTTGTGTTGAGATGCTCATGATGTTAACATTTATAAGATTTAATTTTGCTAGCCTTATGTTATATTATTAAATATAATGATGAACAACCGGCCAAGTGGCAGAATATAAGAAATATGACCTGAAGTTACAACCCGTATTAAATTTGGTTTAGGGTTTTCTTAGTTTAATATTATATTAAATCTTAACCATTAATTTAGTACTTGATGGACGTACAAGATTTAATGTTAACAAAGAAGTGTATATAAACTAGTCCTCTATCTATCCTAATAAAGTACAAATAAAACAAATACAGAATGAACATATTTATGTATTGGGTTATCCATCAAGCTATCATACAGAAAGAGGGTTAAGAGAGAGAAACTAGTTTGTGACTGTTGAAAGCTTTCTCTCTACATCATGACGAATTCCACTCAAGGTAAGTGATTTATTCGCTTCATCTATGTGGTTATTATTGTATTCAAGATCTGATTCATGATTCATGTATAATTTATGTCTTTGATGTTTGATTATTAAGAACGAAAACTTACATTTCAATGAACTATTTTGTCTATAGATGATCTTGGTTCTAGTTAAGTATAACACACTTAAAAGATGCAAATTTGGAGATCAATGTCATTTTGAGCAAGGAGATTGAGAGTTTGGGAAGATTACAGGTCCATCCTATAAAGATCCTTATGTCAAGAAATAATTTCAAGACTTTTAGGACAATTTTGCTTAAGGATCTTGTTCTTTAGAGGACAAGTGCCACTTTGCACATGGAGTTGAGGAATTATGCAAGCCAAAGATGAAATTTATTAGCACTAGCCTAAAATTTCACTTGTTTTAAGCCATATTTTTACTAGTTTTTCTCCTTTTGCTTATTTATCAAGTATTTTTATATGCATACAGATTCTGAAGTCATTTATATTTTATTGTTTGAAAATGTCTTAAATTGTTCATCTACAGCATAATAGTAAAACTCATAATAAGACATTTTAGATTAAAATTGAATAAAATCTCTATTTAAGGACTTCTATGTAAGATATTAAACAAAATAAAAATAAAAAAACTTTAGAAATTTTAATAATTAAAATTTTCCTAAAATTTAAAAAGATTCAATTTCTTCTAAAACTAAAATAAGAGAGAGTCTTTTAAAACCTTCTTTGAAAATAGAGAAAACTTTATATATGATCTAAGTAAAACCAAAATTACTAAAAACAATAATTAGTTAAAATTCCTTCTCTCTAAAAACCTCTACCTTCTCTCTACAATAAGTTCTTTTTTTTTTTACATGAAAAGGAAGAAAAAATAGAAACAAGTTACAGCACTAATCGTGGGAAACAAATCTCCGACATATCCTCTAAGAGAATTGAGGTGCACCCTATGGGTGAATATTCTAATGAAATGCTCCCTATCTTAGACTGAGTTACAAAATTGGTAAGCCAGTTCGCACACCGGTTGCTCTCCCTGTTCTTTATTTCTTAGTTTGATAGGATCAATGTTGTTAACTTTAACATCTTTTCCACCTAACCATAAAGTTATTTTCATTCCCTTATGGGAATGGTGACAACTTAGGCTACAGGCAGCAAAACCATTACTCCACCACCTCTGACCTTATCTCTTTTTAGCTTCAATTAAGGTAAACAAGTTCCTTCAGTCATAGGCATCTTACCTACACGCTTGGCTTCCCCTTCCAGACTTACCACCTTGGCGTCTTGTTATAATCCTTCCTCATCCTTGACAAACAAAATCACTGATGTTATCTCTCATTGACATCATACTCTTTCTTCTGCTTAACATACCATTAGTAACGTGGTTAACTCTCCCCCTCCCCTTCCCTCGTATGCATTCGGTTGTGGTAAAGATACCTCATAAGCTTCTCCACTACTTGTGCAAACAGCTAAGATTGCTTTTGGTTCCTCTTTAGCTCCTTCAACATCCTCATACAAGGGACTCAACATCCTCTCTCATCTCTCCATGATTGAAAGTTCTTAAAACATGTGCTGCTAAATGCAGAATGATGTTATTTTGTTATTTCTTAGACAAAAGACCTTCTTTTTACAAAGCATGCAAGAAAGGAATTCTAATCCTATGCCTACTTCTCCTGGAGTATATGAAGACATCTAAGTCTAAGTAATGGATCCTATAGAGGAGGGCACCATAAATCATCTTATAGAACCTTATAAGGAACCTTGGATTCTCTAAGACTCGAGAATCAACATTACTAGAGCAATAAGGAGAATTCAAGTATGTTACCAGGAGAAAATCCAGCTATAGACTTAAAGGAAATGGCTCTCAACCTTTTATCCCTTAATATCTCTTAGAATGTAAAGAACTTGAATTCCCCCCAAGAAGATTCTAGGATTATCTTATTTATAAAAAATAATATTATTGGCATGTTATAAACTAAACTTAAGGAGGATAGAGTAAGCAAAGGACTTTGGCTATGGAACAGGTGATCAAGCTCCCTATATTGCTGTTTGCAACCAGCTCGGCTTTTTTAACTCAACCCTTGTTCTCCGGTAACACTACGTATGCAAATATTACCATGAACTAACATATGAATACAAATTTAATCGACAAAATAACAATATTAACTTAACCCCCTTTGTTATTCTATCTGGAGGAACTATAAGTAGATGCTAAAACCCAAAACATCTTCAACTTTCTTTCCCCTGTTCTCTATTCTTGAAACTATATTACAACCTCAAGTATGTTACACCCTTGGCAGAAGATGTATAATGCCGTTAAACCGAACATATTTTTAATACAAAATTCGGGTTTCAATCTACATCCCCGATCTAGATGCTCAGCATGGGCTTCAGCTAGTCGTGACTTCAAAATATCCAAATTAACCTGATCCAAAATACAAAAAAGTAGAGTCAGTTCACAGCAAGTGGTCAGGTGGTGCATTTTATCATTATAAAATATAAATGAAGTCTGATTGTGCAAACAACAAGTAGGCAGCCAATATTGAAAGCTATGCATCCAGGGCATCACTTTCCTGGGAGTCAAGAGTAAGGGACTTATACATAGAAAGCAGGACATACAACAAGGTCTTGGAAACCAACAAAACGTTACAAAAACCGCGGAGGTGGTAAAGCAATGTTTATTTGCATAAACCACACCCTTAAGAGAGGTTATGTCATATAAACCCACTGTCCACCCAAATAATATATTCGGAATTGCAGCGTGTTGGAGAGCATTGGATTGCGAAGACATAAATCGAAGGACTTCACTCTTACCACATATCTTCTATAAACATTATGGAAGTCAGTCAGGGAGACGAAAAAAGAAAGAAAGAAACATAGTTTGCAGAAGAAAATGAACTGAAATCACTTGCACACATCAAGTCCCACCAGCTTTTTATGCCAATTGCATTACGCGATGGTAAGAGATAGATTGTCATAAAATGAACCTCAATATATTGATGATTCAAAAGTACACAAAGTAACAATGGGGCAGCAGAACCTCATCGCCTTTGCTGAGTTGAAGTTCACATTGAGTGCAATATATCAGCTTATGGTCATCTTTCAGCTCCCCTTGCTTACAGATGGGACACCAGATTGCCTTGTGTACATAGAATCAATGTCAGAAAGTTTAACAATTTCATTTGTTCGAGGTTGAATAGATATTAGTAACAACACTGTTAAACCCTTATATATAAATCGATTCTTGACACTTCATCAAAGTTCTTAATTAGTTAACAATGTAATCACAAGGAAAGATGGATCAACTGATGAGCATCAATTTCAAAGAATGAGAAAAACAAAGAAAATCATAAATCTATTCCTTTTCTTTCAACTTTTAATATGTGTCTATCGATGCATATTTGATGTCACACTTGAATTAACAATATCAAAAGGATAATTTTAGAAACAAATACGTAATCCCAAATCTTAAGCAGTTCACTGCCACTTAGTTCAATTAACAAAACTTTTGCATTTCCGGAGCTTTTACCTGCTCATTGTTCAAATGCATGTGCTCAAAAACAGCAAGAGCCAAGTACTCATCTTCTTCGTCTTCCCAAGTTCCAGTATAGTTTTCAGGACCTGCATGAATCTAAACATTCAAGCTCAAAACAATGACTTTCTTAATCACTATATGCAAATGCACAGAGAGACACCAGGCACAATACTAAAGCTTAGCAATAAACCATGTACAGATTAGCTTTATATTCACATGTAATCATCTCATTGTGTTTGTGAGTGAATGGGTGTGTGTCTCCATATGCTTATCATTTTACCAGGATCAAAGTGATGGGAGGAAGTGGAAATCATCATTCTTTTGTCACCAAAGGAATAAATCTGCGCACTTTAAATGAAGGAATTCCAATTATAGGGATGAAGGAAAAATCTCCAATACATAGTTGCTACGCTGAGACAGGCATGCTGATAACAAAGGTAGGTAAAATGTAACATCATGTCTAAATCTGCTAACATTAGTTCCCTATTAAAATCCCTTTATGCCTTGTAAAATTATCACCACCTCAATATTTACTTACCTTTACTAGTTGGTTCTGCTGTTAGATCATCATAGAAAATCTTCTGCATTTCCAACAATATCTCTTCGCATTCACCTTGGTATGAATTATGAAGACCATCATACTCCCATAATATGTCCTTGAGCTCAGGGTTTGGAGTAGTTGTTTTCGGAAAACTTTTGAAAGACGAGTCATCAAACTTTTTCAGTTCCTCAGAAACTATGTCCTTTAAAGCAGATTTGATAAAATCCTGAAAGCCAGGAAAAAGTTGAGGTAAACAACCTAGTAAAAATGGTGGAGGGGAGTCCTTCAAATTGACACAAACCCTTCTACGATCATTAAGGTTCTTCTAAACCAAAGCAAAAGTAGCCTTATGTTTCCTTAACCTTATTACAAATAGAGTCAGACATCATGGCCAAAATGAAGATAGAAGAACAGCAGAGTTCATAACAACAGTGTAGTGTATGAAGTGCAGGACCACGAACATCCAATCATTGAAAAACTAGGAAAGCAATTGAAAGACCCAATTCAGGACAACACATACAGAAAATAAACAACTTGACAAAGTTATCAATGCACAACAAGAAAGAAACGAATAGTGAGAGCAAAGAAGAATAAAGAAAAGGGGGACCTTGTCATCGAGAGATTTAGCTGTAGCCGGTAATCTGAGTTTCCAGAGCAAGCGGGAACGGTCCTCACGCACCCTTTTGCAGCAAATTTCCCTCAACTTGTGTTTCCAAGAAGGGAAATTGTTGAAATGGGTTTTGGTTTTAAGAGAAGGGCGTGTAGGGGTTGGACGTTGATCATCCATTATTCTTTTTTTTTTTTATCAGCGAACGTGAGATGGCCGATGCCGATGCCGATGCCGGTGGCGGGAGGGAGTTTGGGTTGGGTTAGACCGGTCGGGCCATTAGAATACATATTGTATATATTTATATTTTATACGAAACAACGATTTCCACACAAAATGTAAATAAAATTAAGTATTAATTTGTAATTTAATTTTAGAATGTATATATATATAAAACCCAAAACCCTACAAAACAAAACCTTACTTTCTGGAATCTCACCACCCTTACTTATATCATCTCCTCTCCATTCTCCATTTACTATCCTCCTAAGTAACTCTCTTATCCTTCCTTTCGCCACTCTCTCTACTTCAGTCTGTTGCTTCTGCTTGTGTGTTTTAAGTCTGTTTGTTTTTGAATTCATTATCAGGTTCACTTTGTCTTCCTTTAGGACTAATGGCTATTGGAGGAGAGTTGTAGGTCACTGTAAAAACTGTGTTTTGAATTCTGGCTTCTTCTACATCGTGTTTTCTTATTTTCTCCTTCTCTTGCTCTCTCTCTCTCTCTCTCTCTCTTTCTTTTTTCTCTTTTTTATGTCCCAATGTTCTTTTTTCTTTTCATTTTGCTAGTTCTGTTCTGGAGTGGATTTTGATAATGAGTTGCTTGTTGTTGTCAGACTATGGCGATTTTGCTACGTGGATTGAAGCATTAATTAGAGGGAGTGACAGAGAGGTGGAGAGACTATGGAGCTGAAGAGGAAATCGCCGCTTCAGCTTCAAGCCCTAGAGAAGTTTTACGCCGGTTTTGTACTCTTTGTCTTTCTTGAATTTTATTTTATCATGTACTCTCTCATGAACAGTAGAGTCTTCACTCCCTGTATTTGTAAGTTATGATTTTATTGATCTTGTTTGTTTATTTTGTGCTGGAATTTTTTATTTCAGTTTCTTCACTGAGGTTGTTGCTTGTTTACTTAAATGACAATCAAATTATTTTGTTTTCTATTTTCTATTTTCTACTTTTTATTTTTGCTTTGAATGAGAGGTTTACTTGTGTAATATGTAATTTTCTAAGTTGGAATTGTTATTTGAAGCAGAGCATAGGTATCCGTCGCATAATGCTATTCAAGAACTTGCTGCAATCTTGGGTTTGACATACAAGCAGGTTTGTGGATGGTTTGTTTCGAAGAGGAGGAGAGACAAAGGTAGAGATGTTTTACATCCTTACCCAAGCAACACGCTCACATATCATGAAACAAGACATACATTTTCAGTTTCATCTGCTGGTAGAGAGATTGTTAACCAATAGTGTGCCATAATTTGTGATACAGATCAGTCTAACAATGTGCTGTAATATGTGATACAGATCAGTCTAGCACCACTTCATCCTCAAGGTATGACACTTTAACACAGTTCAGGGACAGGCAGATGAAGAAGAGAAAAAACCAAATTCTTCTTCAGGATTTGTTGACTCCAGGCTACATATTGGGCAAGATTTTTCGCAAGGATGGTCCTCCTCTCGGTGAGGAGTTTGATACACTTCCCTCAATGACATCACCTGTTTGTAAAGGTATGAAATCAATGTCTTATGTCTCAAATTTATGACTTTTGCTTATCAAAAACTATTTTATCTGAACACACGTTTATTTACTTCACTATTGGAGAATTATAACTACAATGTTAAGAGGAGATCATAACTTGAAGATTATGGAAGATTTTCTTTTGTTTTGTTTATTAGTGGTCTTCCTTTTTTCAGTAATAAAAGAAGTTTACTAACATTTGACATTTACTTCTTATATTTTTTGTTTGAAATTTTCTATCACATTCTTCTTTTCATTTTTTTGTTGTCTTTTATCTTTTCTCTAATGTGTACTGATACTCCTTTACTATTAGATTCCAGAAAATCTATTTCTGCTTGTCAAGAGAACCAAAAAGCAAAGAAAAGAAGACAGGTACTAGTGAAATGATGCCACTAATATTCCTTTCTCAACATTAGGCCACAACTCTCCTTCCTCTTTCTTGAGTATGCTTTTGCACGTCATTTTAAGGGTGTCACTGTGTTGTCATTGTTTGTCAGAACTGCGTTGAGAATGCTTCAACGAAGAAACACGGTATAGGAAAAGGCTTGATGACAGTATGGCGTGCTGTAAATCCTAATGGTGGGGATTTACCTACTGACATCAACTTCTTTGATAGACAAATAAACGACGCTCACCCAGTATCAACTCCTGATTCACGAAAATTCCGGCAGAGCAAAAACCGACGACAAACAATCCCTCTAATGGTCAATCATATAATCTCAATTTCCTAAGACATACTAGTTCTTTTGATGAATGATTGCACTTGCTTGCTGTTCTTTTGTACATTTTAGGAAATTTATGCAATTTTCCTTTTTTTCAATTGATTTCTTGGAAAATTTTGTTCATAGTTCTTGCATTTTTTTCCTATCAGACAAGGTTGAGAAAAAGAGCACCGAATGTGAGGAAGGCTTTTGTTAAAAGTAGAGAGGTAAGCATTTTATGGCATTAGGCAATTTAGATTTGGAGCTGTGAAGATGAATTGTTGGTTTTCTATAGGTGGGTTCTAAAAGGAAGACAATTCAAATGGAGCCACGCAAGGAAAAATGTGAACTTGCTCTTGAAGGAGTGTTATTCCTGGAACGCCTCAAGCAATTTGAAGTGTTAGTAGATGATGAAGAATTGGAGCTGAGAGAGTTGCAAGCTGGACCAAATCCAACGAGTTGTTCTGATCATTGTTCTGCCAATGGACTGGATGGTTGTTTACTTTGCAAAGGTTTGTTTTGTTCCTTTTTTACTTCTGACTGCATCTACCACCCTTTTACATTTGATTGTAAATGTGAATACTCAAGTTCCTTTCTCAATCTAATTTCCCAGATTTACTTCCCAAGTTTCCTCCTGATGTTGTTAAGATGAAGCCACCATTTACAATGCAGCCTTGGTATTCTTCCTTGGAGAGTGTCAAGAAACTTTTTAAGGTGTATTAATCTGAATAACTTTTTAGTGCTTTTTCCTTGCATTATTTATGCATCTTGGGTAAATGATACTTGTGATTGTCTCATCTGATACTCATATATTGCCTGAGGTATCTTATCACAACCTTGAGTTATACCTGTGATGCAAAACAACTAAGAGTTTATTAAAGAAATTAAAAAGCACAAATTAGTCAATCAAAAGCTTTAATTTGTTGGGATGAAGATTGAGAGTTATGTTGATAAGAAAGACACCAAGGGCTGAAATTTAGTTTCTGCTAGGTTGCTTGTTAGATAGGAAATAGTAGTAAGATATGTTATCCTAGTGGAAAATATGTTATACTAGTTATTTAGGACTTAAATTTATAGAATTCTTATTAGAATAGGATTTGATTTTGTTTTAGATATTTTGGTTAGGAATCCCTTTATTACTAGGATAAGGGTTTAAAAAACTTTTTTACACATGTTTATTCAGCCTTTCAATAATGAGATCTTGAATTTTTTTTTTATAGCTTCAATTAGAAGGGGTGATGCTTTCTTCCAAGAATGATTTTTAGATCCTAAAGAGTTATTCATAGTTCCCTATCCTTTATTGCTTGTTTACCTCACTAAATTTTGGAATTTTTAACTTGAATTTCCAGGAACCAAAGTCCTAAATTTTGGCTATATTAAACCTAAGATTCCAGCCATACCAAACACTAAAATAAACAATCAAATCTTAAAAATTCAGCTATACCTAGATCTAAAATTCTATCATCCCAAGTTGAAACCTAACTTTCTTTTCTCAAAAAGAAAGTTGAAATTTAGACTTGAAATTTTAATTCAGGAACCCATATTTCCTAGTTTGTGTGAGTTTTAGCTACTAGTTAATATTTCTTCTATTTTTCCTACATCAATTTGGTATTGGAGTTTTGATTCACAATGGCGACACATAGCGGAAGGGCATATAGAAGCTCTAGAAATCAACTTTCATGTTACAACTCCTATAGGAAAGTGTTTTCTCCAACTTTTGGACAGGTTAGACAACCTTGAAATTTGTGCCATGAGATTCAAAAGTCCCACAAGAAATAATCATGGAAACCAACAACCCTTACTTGATGCTAAACATTGACAATGTGCTAATAAGCAAGATGAAGGGATTGATATTAATCAATGGGATGAAGTGCAAGGGAAAATCTGTTTTAAAAGTCATATATTGATTTTTGATTCCTCAAATTTAACAGACATTGCCTCAAAGAACGTGTTTGTTTTGAGTCGTGAAACTGATTCAAGTACTTGATGACATGGAGAGTTTGACAGTGGGAGATGATCATGGGGTTAAAGATGAAGACAAGTAGAAGGAAATGGATTCTATGACAAACTCTAAAGTTGAAACAATTAAATAATAAGTTGAAACACTTAAACAGCAAACTGAAACACTTGAACCATAGGCTGAAACACATGAACAACAAGTCAAAATGCAAGAACAATAGGCTGATAAGATAGGACAACAGGCTGAAAAAATAGGACAACAAGCTAAAACAACAGGATAGGAAACGGAAAAGATTAACTCACAAGTTTTAACAGTTTCAAAGCTTTTGGGTTCAAAACTTGAGATACCATTGATGTTGAGAAAACAAGAAATTAGGTTGATGAAGATTACGTTGTAGCGAGTGATGAAGGACAATTAGATTTGAATGAAGACTTGAAATTCACACAACATATGAGTAAAGGAGAAGCTGTGAGTGTGCTTGCAAAGTCAACATTTTGTAATGATAGCATGAAACAACAATATGTTCCTAATGCCTATATGGCATAGAAGCCATGTGGTTTGTTATGAAACTGTCTGCAAACACAATGGTCAAAACTTATGATGATGTCCACATGCTAAGCTATTCTTCAAAGAGACTGTACGTATCTATGGATTTCCTTTAAACGTTATTTCTAATTGTGACGTGAAGTTTAGTTATTTATGGATAATTCTATGAAAAATTAGTTTTAGAGTTCTTTCTATCCACAAATTGATGGATAAATAGAGGTAGTGAGTAGAAGCTTGGGGGACTTGTTAAGATGCTTGATCGAGGACACTGAATAATTGAGACCTAATTCTTCCTATGGAAGAATTTGCGTACAACAGTTTTATAAATAGGTCAACTTGTAAGAGTCCTTTTGAGATAGGCTCGAGAATTCAACCAAGGAACATTAGTAATGTTGAAGCTAAAGGTTTTGCACAACACGAGGGATATCTATGATGAGGTACGAGGAAAGATAACCAGTAACTTGACTTATTAGTAACATTGGTAATCAACATCGTCAATTGTTGAAATTTAACGAAAGGGATATGGCGATGGTGTCCAGAGCTTTTTAAAAAGGAAAATACAAAAATCTTT
>JAOSBL010000009.1:7324027-7338090 GCA_027568915.1 Erythroxylum roraimae
AACTGTTATCCTTAATTATAAAGACAAATCCATTCAAATCCAAATAAGAAATAGAAATGATGTTTCTTGTAATAATAGGAACATAATAGCAATTATCAAGTTCTAATATAAGGCCAGAAGGCAAAGTTAAATTACAAGTTCCTACAGCTGATGCAGCAACTCTTGCTTTATTGCCAACTCGCAGGTCCACTTCACCTTTCTTCAATGATCTACTCCTTGTTAATATCTTCATTTTATTAACATATGTGAGAACCACAATCAGTATCTAAGACCCAATAATGTGAAACAGAAGTAGAAAGATTGATCTCAATCATAAACATACCTGAAGAGACAGCTTCCTTAAGCTTTTTATCTTTCAGGCTAGAAAGATAAGATGAGCAATTCCTCTTCCAATGTCCGTTGACTCCGCAATGAAAACATGTGCCCTTGTCATTATTCTTCTTCTTGACACCTCCTTTGGCTTTTACTACATTAGTAGAAGCCTTCTATTTCTTGTTATTATTCTTCTTAAAGCCTTTTTTCTTGCTTTTAAAAGAACTGAAAACAAGTACAGAACTGGGTTCCTTCTTAAGGCACCCTTCTACAGTCTTAAGCATGTTCAACAGTTCAGGAAATGTCATAGCCTTCTGATTCATGACGAAACTGTGAAAAGTTCGAGCTCAGAGACTGCAACACAAGATCAACGCTTAACTCATGATCCATGACAAAGCCTAATTGGGCCAATTTTTCAATATACCCAATCATCTTAAGCACATGAAGGTTGACTGAAGATCCTTCTGTCATCTTGCATTGAAATAGTTCCTTGGAGATTTGATATCTCTCCACCCTACTTTGTGCACCAAATAACTCTTTAAGATGCAGTATCATAGTAGGTGCATCCATGTTCTCATGCTGCTTCTGAAGTTCAGGAGACATGCTAGCTAACATCACACATGTAGCTTGTTCAACGTCATCAATATAATGCTGATATTTCTCCCAATCTTCATCAGTTGCATCTAAACAAGGTTCTGATGGAGTAGGAGTATCAAGAACGTACAACTTCTTCTCTTGCCTAAGAACGATTCTTAAGTTTCATAGTCAGTTTGAAAAGTTGGGTCCAGTCAGCTTGTTAGCATCCATGATGCTCCTCAACGTCAGGTTGGTACTCATGTTCAAATTCAATAACTAAAAAACATAAATGGAGCATATATTAGTTTATATCCAAAAATAAAATAAAATAAAGGCTTTAAAATATTTGATTACTCCCACTATTTTCTTCAAAATAATAGCTCTTACTATTATATCGAAAAATTATCAAATAACTTCTTAGTGGGCTAGGATTCTATTTAAAATTAATTGATCTTGAGTTTGCTCAACAAACCAACTAAAAATAAATTAGGTAGAAAACAACTTTTCAATTACATCTCATATGACTCCTAGAACCGTTAGGTGACAACTTTTACCAAAAATATATCACATATATTATTCCTAACCCTGCCTCTAAATTTATATAATCATGAGTTTACTCATCCAAATCATACAATTTTAGTTAAGTAGAACCCATTAATTTAAGGTAAAACATATCCGAGTTATAGTGACCTTAAGTTTACTTAATAAGCCAAACAATAAACAGAATTCTGGCTTTATTTTCAAATAATGGAAGACAACTATCACGTTCATAACGTGTACTTAAGATTTTATTGAGGGATTTAAAATTTCAAAAATTTCCGATCTCATAAAAAAATATAATCTCATTATATTTATAATTTCAAACATAATCCAATTATAAAGGAAATTATTTAAAACTTTTACTTGATTTTAATTTTTGATTTGATAATAAAATTAATTTAATAATTCAACTCTTGAAAAATTAAATTAAATTCCAAAACTTTTCCTAATAAAATTCCCTTTGAAAATAATTTTCAATTTTTAGTAAAACACTTTTCAATTTTATTAGGAGTATAAATTAGTTTAATCTCCATTAAAAAAATTAATATTGAAATTAAAGTCAAAACAAATAAACAAGTCTCTACGCATGCCAAAAGTCGCTTTGGTGCTGGGGTGCGACACAGTGTAAGCACGTAGACTGCACGTGCTCACGATCAATGGGGTTTTGACTGGCACGTGCACTTTGCGAGCCAGTAACGCCTTCAGAGACATTTTGCAACGCGCCCATCGTTTTTGTACATTCTCCAGAAACATCCAAGTTTCTGGAAAACACTCCCACTTGCCCTCTTCTGTCAACCGCAACCTATTTCCAACCGTCGGTCATTGTTCACAACTATTGGGAGTCCAATCGATGGTTCTCCAACCTCTTCTCTGTTTTTCTCCTCACTGCACCCTCCCTGCCACCAATGCTTGTTGTCACGTGTGTCGCCTAACATCATCAGACACCATTCAGTGGCATTGAGCGACGCCAATATGTGGCGTCGCACGCGATGCCACTCACTGGGTCTCCAGAGGCGACAATCCAATGGGCGATAATCGGCCATCTTATTTGTTCACACACAAGGCAGTAAAATGAACACAATCGCAAGGGAAAACACGCAGAAGCCAGAAGCAAAATAGGGCAGAAACACACACAAATTTAAAATTGCAATCTTGTTCAGAAAATGCAAAATAAGTTTCCGAATGAATATATGGGCATCAAATGCTATATATCGCTTAAACTACATAGATAGTAAATGCAAGCACATATACATTGTCTTAAGGTTTTAAAATTTTCAAAATTGAAAATGTAAGAGAGTGGGAACAAGTTCCAGATACTCGCGTGCGAATTAAGATCTCAGAAACATTGCAGAACATGCATAAACACATTTCAGAATAAACATATGCCATTTTCAGAATGGTCAAAAGAATAGCTTCGGATAAAGACAAAAGCCGAAGCATAACACATTTCTTTATCAAAATCAACAAGAATAAAGCAACTAATCTAAGCGAAACAATTAAAGGAGGCTCTAATATCACAGTTGGAATCCGACCCTGATCAAATCACGGGCGTAGTGGAAATTTTTTTTACAGATTTCGAGCGGATTCCGATAATTGAATAAACTTGAATAAAACATAAAATAATTTAGAAATCGTACCTTGTTCGCTTTTCTGTTGAAAAATCTTTGAAACTTTTTCCAATTGATCAATCACGAGATATTCAAGTATTCAGCCTCTAATGGTATCTACAGAGCAATTCTCAAACTGATTTGAGAGGAAGAAGACAAAAAGTGCTAGCTCATAAAAAGCTCTTCCCTTTAAATAGAAAAAATCATAAGAGTCTTTTATTAAAATTAAATCTCTTTAATTATAACTAAAATCAAATTCTAATTCTAATTAATTTAATTTTAATAAAATCAAATATCTTATATTTGATCCCCAAAGTTTTCCAAACTTTATAATTAAGTCCAACTTAATTAAATTAGTTTTTCTTTCACAAATTGCTCTTTGATGTGTGACCTATTAGGTTCCTAATAAATTGGCAATGATTATAAATTATAATTCTAATTCACAATTAGAATTGGATAAATTAAAACTTATTTTAATTTATCTTTAATTCTCCAATTAAATAATTCATAATCATAAATTATGATTGACGTCTAGTAACATGTTATGATTACCCAAATGTCAGGAATATCAAAGTGATTGACTTAACCTTTCCATACATGGCTATAATGTATAATTTAATCTTTTCGTTATTTAATATTCTAATTAGACAGAGTATGGATACAGTGTCTACTCTTATCATCTAATCATGTTCGTTCTTGCTAATTAGTAATTGATTTATAATTGAACTTTGAAAACTCCTTTTCAAATATCAATTCACTCTAGTTAGAGAATTTCATAAATCATTACTAATCAAGAACAGTAGAATATTCTCTCTAATTACTTTAGAGTGACGAATCTTATATTGACTTACTCAACTATCTATATATCGTTCATACTGTATCCAATTACTACTGACTGAATTATTGTAGGACGATTTATAGGTAGCATCAAAACACAGTAATTCCCACACTAGATACCTTGGTAATCTCAAGTATAAGGATCAATTATACAACCATCATTATGAGATAATCCATAGAAACATAAGTAATATGGAATTCTCATAATCGAGTCAGTTCAGTGACTTATTCTCTAAAAATCACCCACACATTAGTTTAAGTATCTCTATATTTTGATTTATGAGATCAATTACTTTCTTCATAAGAAAGAAACATAATGTGTGCTAGTTTTACTATTTCAACAATATCCAGTATTGATGAAACTACAACTAGGAACATTTAGGAATAACACATAAGTGTAAATTGAATCTCATTATAATTTCAATTACACGGTAATTATTCCAAGGATTTTATCTTTAGCATTAAAACATAAAATATTAATTAAATTAATACATAAAGATAAATAAAGACTTATCATTAATTCAAAATAATGTCATACATTAATTTGCATCCAATTGATGAGAACCTTACATCATAAGCAAAGCAAGATGAATTCAAAACCCTGAGCAAAAGAAAGTACAATAAGAACAAGAGAAACTCTTCTTCCACAACACAAATCTAACTATAATCGCCTGGAATATAAGGGGAATGCCCTAACAAAACAATTAGTGATTAGGAGCTTCATTCTTGATAGGAAGCCATATGAGTTTGGCATTTCAGAATCAAGATTTAAGAAGGAGAATTATAATATTCTCAATATTTTTGTTTTAAAATTAGAGAATGCTAGACAATTACACGTGTCGCCACAATGGAAGAATTCTGGTACTACATGATGAGCAGAAAGTAGAAATGCTAAATACTCAAATATTTAATCAAATGATTCATGTGAAAGTCAAACTAAGACAAGACCAATGCACTGTCTGTATTTCTATGATTTTTGGATACAATCATATCTTTCAATGAACTTCTCTTTGGAACACATCTAGAGAATTGTTCCCATCCACGACTAGTCGCATGACTAATTCTTGGTTATTTCAACTTTATGTTACACATAGATGATGTTGACGGCAATAGCTATTTAAGAAATTACAGCTATGACTTAAAGCTTTATACAAATGACGTACAAATTGCAGATCTCCTTTATATTAGTAACTTTTACATATGGAACAACAAATAAAAAGGATGTCGGTTATTAAAATGGAAATTAAACAGAAGTGTGGCTAGCTTGGAATGGTTTCAAACATTTCCTCATAGTGTATCTTTCTTCCCTAACACTATGTGTTTGGATCACTCTCCCAACGAATGCCTCATAGACTCAAACTTGTATACATTCATATTGGAATCGACCTCTCAGAGCCATATAGTTCATAACACAAATCAAATGTCTTACACTAGAATCAAGCTCTCAAAGCCATACGGTTCGATAACACATATCACACACAGTACTGCTAACTCCCTAATTGGCATGCCAACCTTATCACATTCCTCCAATTCCTATCTATTTTACTAAGGGTAAATCTAATTAAATTCCATTGAAATTTAATGAAAAACACTCATAATAACCAATTCAAGCTATTCCATACTCGACCAAAGCAAATGTCACTCCTTAATGTCATTATTTTCTTCCGTTATTTGTTTTAATTAAGTTCATACAACATTCAAGACATATTCATCTTAAGAACCCTAAATTACCTAATACACAATATTAGGAAAAAATAGAATTGCAAGAATATATACCAAATTGATGTCCAATTCTTCAAATCAAGCTTCCATTAACTCCAATTTCACTAACAATTCCTTATTCCTTCTCTTTCTCTTTCTCTCTCTCCTTCAATTCCTGTCCTTTATCTTAACAATATTGAATAAACATTTAATTTCATGCATTTTATTCATCAATGCACATATCTACACCAAAATCATGTACTAAAAATCATCAAAACTTTATTAACTTACCTTATAAATTTTTTGGTACTATTCATCAAGAACACCCATATACCTTTTGTTCATCTTTTCTCAAACTTTTTGTTGATATGGTGAGTTTGGGGACCCTAGGTTGATGATTTAGTGTTTAATAGGTGATTTGGGGGTTAAAAATAGAGAAAGTTGGCTTGAAAGTGGAAGAAGTTGAAAGAAACTTAAGAAAAAGAAAAAAGGGTTGTTCTTGGCATTCCTCGATGAAGACGAGAGGGTGGGTGACCAAGAAAATGACAAGTGGTCCCTTAATAGCTCATTTTCATTTTTAAAAGAAACCAAAATTAAATTTAACTTTTAATCCATTCTTTTCTTCATCTCAATAAAAATACCAATAAGAAAAAATATCAACCTCACATAAAGACCTTAACTAATATCATTTATTTCCATTAATATTTTCATGTTTGACTATCACTATTTCTCAGGTCAAACTTTGACCACTGGTCAACTGTTGGTCAAACCCTAAAAACGAACTCGTTTTGAGCTCTAATTTGATCCTCGGGCTATCCATGAACAATATTATCCTATGTCGAATAAAATAAAAATCAATTTGGCTTGGTGTCACTATTCACCTCAGGATAAAAGATTCATTACCCAAAAAGTACTATTTATGAAATCGAGATTTTTGAGGTGTTACAATTTTTATCCTCTAAAATAAAATTTCGTCCTCGAAATTTACCTATGTCAAATAGCTGAGGATAAGACTTTCTCATGATTTCTTTTGGTTCCCATGTAGCTTCCTCGACCTTGTGATTCGTCCATAGTACTTTCACACCGTCTTGTTCCTTAGCTGTTTTGTGTCTCTTGCTATAAATTTCACCAGCTTCTCTTCATAAGTCAGATCTAGTTATATTTCAATGTCTTCCAATTTTATAATGTATGATGGATTAGACTGATATTTCCTTAACATAGACACATGGAAGACATCATGAATCTTTTCCATATCTTATGGCAATGCTAATATGTAGGTTACTGTTCTCATATGCTCAATGATCTTAAATAGACCAATGAATCTAGGGCTTAACTTAACCTTCTTACCAAATCAAAACACTTTCTTCCATGGTGAAGCTTTCAAGAAAACCTTATTACCCACAACATATTCAATATTCTTTTTCTTCAAATCTGCATATGATTTTTGGCGATTAGAACCAGCTTTCAACCTTTCCTTTATAATCTTCACCTTATCCTTGGTTTCCTTTATCAATTCTTGACCCATGATCTAACTTTCACTAAGTTATATCCAACATAAGGGTGTTCTGCACTTTCTACCACAATAGGCCTCATACGGTGCCATCTGTATACTTGCTTGATAGCTATTATTGTATGCAAATTTAATCAATGGGAGGTGTTCATCCCAGCTTCCTTTAAAATCGATAACAAAACTACTAAGTATATCTTTTAGCACCTGAATCACTCTTTCTAATTATCCATCCATTTGAGGATGAAAAGCTGTACTAAAATTTAGCTTAGTACCCAAGGCCTCATATAATTTCTTCCAAAATCTTGAGGTGAATCTTGGATCCCAATCTGACATGTTGGAAGATGGTAATCCATGCAACCGCACTATCTCACTGATGCATAATTCTGCATACTTTGAGAGTTGGTAGTCAGTTCTAATAGATAAGAAGTAAGCTGACTTGGTCAATCTATCTACAATCACCCATACAACATTATGATTTTTCCTAGTTTGAGGCAAACAAGACATAAAATCTATCGTGATTCGATCCCATTTCCATTCGGGTATTACTATTGGTTGAAGTAAACCTGATGGAACTTGATATTATACTTTTACTTGTTGGCATGTAAGACACTTGGTAACATACTCTACAATGTCTTTTTTCATACCTGACCATTAATAATGTGTCTTCAAATCTTGGTACATTTTAGTACTTCCTGGGTGCACAACATATGAACTGCTATGGGCTTCCTTCATAATGTTCTTTTTCAACTCATCATCATTAGGGACATAAATTCTATCTTTGTAATACAAGTAGCCATCCTCTTTGATTGCATATTCACTATCCTTCCCCTCTTGAATTTGTTTAAGAATGATAACTAGCTTTTCATCTTGCTTCTATGCTTCCTTAACTTGTTGTAACAAGTTTGGTTTGAGTCTTGACTCAACTATAATGGCTCCATCACTAGATACTTATAATCTAGCATTCATTACTCTTAAAGTTGATAATGATTTCCTGTTAAGAACATCGACTACAACATATGCTTTAGCTGGATGATAGTCAATGATGCAATCATAATCTTTAATCAACTTTATCCATCTTCTTTAAGTTCAACTCTTTCTGTGTAGGCAAATATTTAATACTTCTGTGATCTATGTAAATATAACATTTCTCTCCATATAAGTAATGCCTCCAAATCTTCAAAGCAAAGACTATGGCTGTTAACTCTAAATTATAGGTCGGGTAGTTCCTTTCATAAGGCTTAAGTTGCCTAAAAATATACGAAACTACCTTTCCTTCTTGCATGAGTACACATCCAAGCCTATTATGTGAGGCATCATTGTAGATCACGAAGTCTCTACCAGGTACAAGTTGTGTAAGAATAGGCGCTTTAGTCAATATGGCTTTTAACTTCTCATGCTTTCTTGAAATTTATCACTCCACAAGAATTTTGCATTTTTTTGAAGTAACTTGGTCAAAGGTGCTGCGATTATGGAGAATCCCTTAACAAATCTTCTATAGTATCCTACCAAACCTAAGAAACTTCTAATCTACGAAGCATCCCTAGGTGACTTCCATTTTAGAATGACTTTTATCTTCTTAGGATCAACTCTAATCCCATCTACTAATATGACATGACCTAGGAAAGAAACTTTATCAAGTCAAAATTCACATTTACTGAACTTGGCATAAATTTGTTTATCTCTCAAAGTCTGCAACATAATTCTCATATGCTCATTATGCTCTTCTCGGTTCTTAAAATAAACCAAGATATCATCATTGAAGACTACCATAAATTGATCCAAGTAAGGATGGAAAATACGATTTATGAGATCCATAAAGGTTGCCAGAGCATTTGTAAGTCCAAAAGGCATCACTAAAAATTTATAATGCCCATATCTCATTCTAAAAGCTGTCTTTGGGATATGTGCTTCCTTTACTCTCAACTGGTAATATCCTGATTTCAGATCATTCTTAGAGAAAACACTTACACCTTTAAGCTGATTAAAAAGGTTATCTATTCTAGGTAGTGGATATTTATTCTTCGCAGTCACTTTATTCAATTGTCTGTAATCCATACATAGCTTAAGAGGCCCATCTTTCTTCTTGACAAATAACACAGGTGAACCCTAAAGAGACACACTAGGGCGTATAAAACCCTTATCAAGAAGTTCTTGCAGTTGGATTTTCAATTCCTTAAATTCTATGGGTGCCATCCGATATGGTGCAATGGATACTGGTGTTATACCAGTTATCACATCAATAGAAAATTCAACTTCTCTTTCTGGTGGTAACCCTGGTAACTTCTCAGGAAATACATCCTGGACGTCACATATAGTTGATATATCTTTAATTTTAGGATCATCCTTTCTAGTTTCAAGAACACAAGCTAAGTAGGCTACACACCCCTTTCTAATAAGCCTTTTTGCTACTGTTGTTGATATAACATTGAAGAGAAATTTTGACCTTTCTCCAATAACTGTGATCTCATCACCATCAACTATTCTAAGAGTGATTCTTTTAAGATGGCAATCTACCATTGCATGATGTCTAAATAGCCAATCCATTCCAAGGATCATATCAAATTCACAAAATGGTAATTCAATCAAATCACCAAGAAATTCATAACCTTGTATTCTTAACGAACAATTCTTGTAAACCCTATTTACCACTATGCTATGACCCAAAGGATTTCTAACTAGAATATAATGTTCAAAAGTGTTAACAAGTAACCTAATATTTTCAGGAAATGGCATACATATATAAGAATGTGAGATCCTGGGTCTATCAATGCATGAATAGAAATATCAAAGATAGTAAAAGTACTCGCTATCACATTTGGGGAATGCTAGTTATCACAAGCCCACATAGCATACGCACGAGCTGGAGTACGAGTATTAGGTCCATCAACTGCCTTTAATGCGGCCTTCTGACCACTAGCACCAGAACTAGCTACCGTACTTCTACCTCTACCCCTCGAAGTCATAAGAATTGGTCTCTCTGCTTGACTAATTGTTTGATAACGTCTACCAGGGCAATCTCTTTGAAAATGCTCCATAGATCCACATTGTAGGCTTGCTTCCATCATTTTCCAACACTGTCTGCCATATTTCTTCCCACAATGCTCACATGGAGTAACTACTCCACATCCTAACCCACCTGCTGTACTAGCTATAGGGTTGACTGTCCTGTCCTAACCATTGATCTAACTCTGTCCCGATTATTGATAGGATGTCTATGTTTGTGCTGGAGCTGAGACCCTGAACCCTTTTACTTCTTACTGGCCGAGAAGGATGAATTAGATTATCCCTGACTCCTCTTCTATTGTCCCCTATTTCTCCATTTATGTTCATCAATATTAATCTTTTCAATCCTTAAAGTTGTTTTTACCATCTCTCCATTATCCCTAATTTGCAGTGCAATAAGGAGTTTCTTGATGTCATGGTGGAGGCCTGCTTCAAATCTCTTACACTTATCTGTTCCATAGGAATTAATCTCTGTACATACATACTCAATCTATCAAACTGTTTCTCATATTTTGATACTATCCTATACCCCTGTTTCAAAAGAAGGAATGCATCCCTCATCTCATCCTTATAAGCTTCCCCTATATATTTATCTGCAAATTGGGAAAAAGTACTCCCAAGTAAGATCCTGTGGTGTAACAAGCCTTTTAATAGACTCCCACCACTGATATATTGGTCCCTGAAGAAGACTATCCACACACTCAAAATCTCTCTTTCGGTGGGTAATAGAGAAGATAAAAAATTCTCTTTATCTTGATTAGCCAAAACTCAGCATCTTGAGCTATTGAGCAAGTTTTACAATTTATAAAACCCTCAATAATTTGCAAATGCACGGCTCGTACTTTGTAGTATTGAAGGGTCGATCCTACGAGGAGGATACTAGCCTAATCCTAATTCATCTAAGGCTCAGAGAAAAGTATAAAAAGAAATAAACACTGCACAAGTGAACACAGAAAGAAAATACTGGAAATTAATTCAAGAATTGTAAAGAGGAAAATTCAACAAGACAGAATTAAATTGAGCAGTCACATAGGTCACAATGGAAATTCGTCAAGAGAGTTAATCAAATTGTGAGAGAGGGGATTTTACCTATCATTAATGCTAATATAACCATTTATGTGTTTATGGGATGTCAGTTCTAGACGGTTGTAGGAATTTTATACCATAATCGAATTATGGAACTTGCAATCTCTCAATTTACAAATTACCACAATTTTAATTATTTCTAAATTTGTCTAATAAACAATCGTGTCTCGCAGGGATCTCTCTCCATGAAATTACCACCTAGATTGATTAAGTGGTCAATTAGATAGCCTAACTCTCATTAATCTGATCTAATCATTTTTATCCAGCTCACCCTCTCAGTTTATTACCAAAACATGCAAATACTTTAATCAATCACAACACCCAAACCAATAAACACAAAAATAATTAAATCAACATTAACTTAGAGTAAAATCCCGAAAGAGAGTTTAGAACATTGTCAACAAACCAAAATCAATTTCCATACAATCCATCTTAACTTTATACATATAAATGAAAAAGGAAATGAAGAGAAAATGGAACTGAGGTTGGATAAATCGAGAAGGCAACAGCGTTGAGATACCACTTGATTCAGGAAGTAGTAGCGTCAGGATCCACTTCTTCTTCCTCCTTCTTCCTCTTTTTCTTCTCTCTCTCTCTCTTCTTTTTCTCCCTCGTTAGGGTTTCTAGGAGTGGCTGAATGTAAAGCTCCTCTCTCTACCTCTTTCTCTTCTTTTTATATCCTCTTGTGTTTTGGGTAACCCTAAGGCTTTCTCGGGGTCCGAAAGATCCAAAAAATCCCTTGAAACTTGACGTTCTTGAGTGTCTACACGTTTGCCCGACGCAGGCCACGACAATGGCCTACATCTGAGCCTTCTGTCATGATCGTGGCATGTAGGCCACGATCGTGAGCCATTCCCTGGGCTTCTGTCACGGTCATGGCCTAATATGCCATGATTGTGGGTCATTGTTTCGACCCGAATGTCTCCGAAACTCCTCCATTCTTCGATATTGACCCTGAAATACTAGCAAACACATCAAGGTACCTCAAAAGCTTGTACTAATCCATAAAACACTTAAAACACAAATAATTAGCAAACTAACACAATTCGAACCTAAACACATACTAAATGATCGAATTAATGGCTAAACACGTATCAAACTATGCTCTAAAACACGATGCAATTTACACTTATCAAAAGCACTAACTGATTACTCCCCAAACAATCCTCTGCTCCCAACCTCTTGGCTTTCTCTAATATAAGCTTCTACAATGGAAGAGATGGTTGTGCTGTACAGGAAGCGCAATAACCATCTGTTGTTTCATATAGTCCACCATAGTTTGGAAAAACTCTGCTGGGTTAGGAACTGATTGACCGGCAAGTGATGGTACGGGCTGTGCTAGTTGCCCTACCATGCCTCTATCTGTATCACTAGCTGAGGCAGGACTTTCCTCCTCTCTCTCAACAGCTCGCATAGCTCTTGGTTCCATTCTTCAGTTTATAACAGACAGAAAGGGTGGATCTACATTAAAGTCACATCATATTCTCATATAATAGACAGAAAGAGTGGATCTGCATTAGAGGCACATCATATTCTCATATAATCCTTCATTTGGCATGTACATATTTCACTTTTCCTTTATTTACTTAAGTATAGACCCAAAACCGCCTAAACTGAGCTTTGATACCACTAAATGTAAACACCCTATACCTGATAATGGAATCGACATACCGAGTGTTACCATATTCTTAAATACCTAATACTTCGAACTATAATATCTTCTATTTAAAACTTCATTAGTCTAACAATTACTATTCACTTTATAAAACTTTTGACAAAGTTTCCTTTATATTTACTTAAAACCTCATGCAAGAAGCTTCAATATACTTCTCATGCATGCTACTCAACTATTCATCTCCATGTCAAACTCTTTGACAAAATAATTTACCCATCTTCCAATACATTTCAACTCATCTAAACTAAATTTCATACATGACTTTCATATATAATTCACAATAAAATTATATATTTCATATATAATTCAAAATAAAATTATGTAATCCTTCACTTCTTTATGTGTATATGCCATAATCGAAAACAAAAATAACATTTTGTAGTACATCCACCTCCAAATCTTCCAAGATCCTTTATATCACTCTTACCTTGTAGTAGATCCACCACAGTTTTCTTCTAATTTTCTTCACAACCTACGCGTATAAAGAAAATCCACACGCTAAGCTATAGGCTTAGTAGTGTTCAAATAATTATATTTCTCATTCAATTTAATTCATTCCACCATAACATGCATAACATATAATATTTTTCAAATATAAATATCTTCATTTATTTTTAAGCATAAATAGGCATTTAAAATCAATTTGAAAGACAAGCATGTATCTATTATAATAATTCATATCTAATTACAGAATGATCAATAAACTGTACAATTTAATTTACAATCAATTACTACTTTCATTTGAAGTTCTTTAATCATTAGTCATGCATTTATATATTTTCTGTAATTTCCCTAAAGTAAAATCTAACGAAATTGCATCATTGAGTTGGATAAGTAGGATTTTAAAATACAAGACCAGATTTTTGAAACCATACAATCCATTTTTTATATACATTCATATTAGAACTGAGCTCTCGGAGCCATGTAGTTCAGAACACAAATCAAATGTTTTACACTGAAACTGAGCTCTTGGAGTCATACTGTTGGACCCCGAACTTTTTCTTGGAAATTTGATGAATTAGATGAAACTAAATGAGGAATTAGTGGTGTTTAATGTTGTATTTGGATAATGTTAATTGGAGCAATTGCAATGATATTTTGAGGTTAATACATGAAATGGGTGTTTTGAGTTTAAATGAAATTGATGGTGAATAAATTGCTTTAAATGGAGTTGAAAAGTAAGAAATAAATAGTGAAAGAGTGAGAATTTGGAGAA
>JAOSBL010000009.1:7347918-7360590 GCA_027568915.1 Erythroxylum roraimae
AACTTCCAGGCACTAGCTTTGGGAGTAGTTGGTGAGTAACCTAGACGGTTTCTCTCAATTATTGTTTGCTTATGATTATGTTTAGACTAATGAATGAATGCGAATTGATTGTGAATTCCGGACAGAAGGTCCGATGATTGTGTACTGGGAATTGCGATATTGAAGTACTGCTTGAATGTGAATGTGAAGACCTATGTGCTTATAACATGATTGATTATGGTACATTTATTTCATTCATGAATGCATAATCAGATAATGGTAGTTGTGACCAGAGTAGCCACCGATTAGAGCTTAAAGCTCAACAAGTGAAATTAAGCCTCGAGCTCAATAGTGATTTAGAGCCTTAGGCTCAACGTTTAATGAGCCCTATATGGGACAGTTCAAGTACTCGGGCACAACAACGTAATAATCGAAAAAGTGTCTCATGAGCATTTCATATATATCGTGTTAAGTATGTTTGATTGAGTGAATGCAAAATTGTTTGTGCTTAAGTGAGAACGTGTTATTCATATAAAATGCAAAGTTGTGAAATAATTGTTTTGTGAATTGATGTGTTGCATGGATTGAGTGAACCATCGATGATGGTCACCTCATTGAGTTCGCAAAACTCATCAAAATTGCAACGTTATCTTTTCAGGACCGAGAGACGACTTGAGCTATTGAGAGGCTCTACCAGCCGTGTAGATTGTGTTTGGCAAGAGAAGTCATGGCTCAAAGGTCAGTCAGCTGGGACTTTTGGATAGATTAGTTAGATTTTGTATATTTCCTCTTTCATGTAGTACTTTTGTGTTAGGTTTTGATGATGTACATATAGAAAATATTGAAAGACACAATGTAGATATTCGGGTGTTATGAAATGAAATGAGGAAAAAGTTGGTCTCAAAATATTGTGGTTTTTCTATTGATGTTCTATAAGCGAATTTTGATATGATGCCATGTGGAGTGATTGTAATAAGCGAACGTAGCTCTCCCTTATCTCAGGTTATGTACCGGAATGTCCTCCGGGCGTTCCGGTGTGTACCTTGCGGTAAGGGGGTGTTACAAGGAACATAGTGCAAAATGAACTAAGCGCATCTTAGTAAGAGACATAATGATACTTAATGTAAAAGACATGGATTAATAGGTAATTTGTTCCTTTTAGCATGGACATACATACTTAGATATGAAACATGTATGAGAATTTTTTTATGTTTACTTGGATTTATGAATGTGATGTGAGAGGAATTGATAAAAGAAGTATTCCGTAAGTAAATAGGATGTTCTTGGTTGAATTGGATGTATTTTTATGTTGCTCTTGCATGATAAAATCGAAGTTAGTTGATTTGGGATGTGTACCTCGCTAAATGGATATGTTCCACTGAATAGATTTCTATAATTTGGACATATCTTGGCCTGTAGATCTCCAATTTGGATAATTTTAATTGAAAATTAAACTAGAGACATGGGTCTAAAGATTTCATGAAGGAATTGAGATTTGATTATGCCTTTAAGAGCTTTGAATTCTATTTTGAAGCCTGTAATTTTTGGGGTATAACTCCCGATATAATTAATCAAATTGCATGAAATTTATTCCATTAGAAACTTAAGACATAGGGGAATGAAGTTAATTGATAAAATTATAAGCCAATGTGGGAAGTAAAGGAAGAAGAAGGAACTTAATACATAGGGGAATGAAATTAATTGATAAAATTCTAGTCCACTGTGGGAAGTAAAGGAAGAAGAAGGACCAATATGCAATTTTTCTAAAGTTAACACATGGACCAATTGGATTAAGGCATATGTGACCAATAATAATAAAGCATATGTGTCCAGTAGGAATTAAGCATATGTGTGAGTCTTGAATGTTCTAGAATGGGGACATGAAGAGGGGAGATTCACGAAATTTGGGGTTTTAAGATCAAAATTCTCCTCTCCATTTCACCTTCTTCATCCCATCATTTTTCATGTAAGAAATCAAACTAATCTTAGGTGGAAATCAATGTAAAAGTTAGAGATTTTCTCTTCACCTTTATCTCTTCTTACTTTGCTTATGAAGGAATGGAATTATAAGGTTGGAAGTGGGATTGAGAGGTTTATTTTTGGTGTTTCTAGTTAGTGAGTCAAACAAAGCCAAAGAGGAAGGGAAGGAAAGGCAATAGAAGACGTCCTTTGTCAATTTTCAGATTTGGGACTTCACTTAGTTGATTTCTGTATTTGTGTATGATTTAATGGATATAAAGATTCATTTAGATGTGTAATGGTTATTTGATGTTGCTTTGGTGTTATTTTGGTGTTACTTTGTATGAACTTGGTTGTATATGACAATAGAGTATCATGAAGTGGAATTTTGTCTAGGGTTTGTTTGAGTCAGTCACATCGTTTGAGTTATAACTCAGCCTATAGGCCTCCAAATTGTGTGATTTCAGTTGCATATGAAACCTAAGACATAGAGGTAAATATCTCTATAAGGGACTCTAACTTAATTCTAGCTCTATGACCTTGTAAATTGAGATCGAAAAGATGATCTGATGATACCCCTGTTTTGTAGCAGCTTGTGATATTTTGCCTATATATTATGATTTATAAGTCCAAATTGTTTGATTGTTGGTGCTATAGAAACTCTAGATATAGAGGAAAAAATGTCTAGAAGACCTTAAAACCCAGTTCTGACTTTTTCTATATGCATATTAAGGAACAAGTAGTGGTATGAATGAAGAGAGTCTGTCACGACCATAACATTGTTTTTGTTTCCGATTTCTACCGCATCTTATCCGAACCTTTATGAATATGTATGAAAAATTTCAAACACCTAGAAATAAATGAAATGGGACTTACCGTATGTGAATTGGGTGATTGAACATTGAAATTTAAGATTGATCATAATGTATTCTAAAGAAAACTTTCATGTACATAATTGGTTTGATTGTGTATGTATTGCTTATATGTATATAGCATGATTATACAAGTGTGATTTTGACACCCTTCTAATGGTGATTAGTTATGACTTGCATGTATGAACATAGATATATATTTTACGACTTGAAATGTATATCATAGGATTTGTTAATATATATATTATGAAATTTGCAAATGGCTAAAGGAAATATTATAGTGTCTGTTCTATTGTCTTGGTTGTGGATAGATATAGCGTTATAGTGCAGCTGCTACAGTTTGACACCACCAGTGTTCACGGTTCGATACCTTCGGGTATTCACAGTTTGATATCTTCGAATATCCACAGCACCTGTTATTTATACCCACAGAAAATGTGTAGGCCTAATACAGAAAGTAAAGTAAATAAATCTAAATAAAAAATATAGTACGATAATATAAATAATCGGTATATAAATAAACACTTGCATTTGTACTGATATTTTGTATCATTGAGTGTTAAATATTAATGTTTAAGTTTTGAAGGTGAATTTATGATATATAAAAAAAATATTGAAGTATGTTTGCATTATTTATATGATTAAGTATGTCATCACTATTTATATTTAATGTATGTGCTTGGTGGATGACTGATTTGGGTAGTCATCCAAACTAAGTGTTTTTCCCAATAAGCTTTCAAGCTTAGTACGGATATTTATCCGTATAGGTCCAAATCATAAGAGTGAGGTACAAGGAATATCTGTAGAGACCAAGGCCAACAGATAAAAGAAAAAGTACTTTTGAAATGTGTTTTTAGTTACAGATGATTGCACATATAATAAAGAAAAGAAATTGTATGTTTTCTTTTAGATTACCATGTAAATATAATGATATATTACTATTGTTAAATGATAAGTGTTAAGCATTGGGGAGTTTTGTAACGTATATATGTATAGTATTGAATAGAATTATAAATCTTGAATGCGTGCACAAGAATTTGATTTCTGTGTGTGGATAGTTATAGGTTCCTTATAGAGAATGTTACAATGATTCAGTTTATGAAAGCGGTCCGAGTTTGTGATACAAATATGGCAAAGAGGGATCATAGTGCGAAGTTCAAGTTCGTAGTTTGCCTAATCCTTATTTTATATTGTCTTCCGTTAGTATCTCAAAGAAGGCATGCTCTTAAAACATAATCATAGGATTATCACACAAGTCCATTCATTTTCATTTGGTGCTTTTCGAAACTGCAATTTGCAGTAGTTATAAGACAAGCATCCTCGACCATGTTCTATTTAATTCATCTTGGAACATAGTCAATGAAAAGATGAACATAGTCAGTTCGGAGATTATTCGGTACCATGTTTAGTACTGAACTTTTCATATGGAGAAACTTTGCACTATTGAAGCTGATATGATGTTGTTTCAACTTTAATGCATGACCAATATAGTTTAGATTAATCGCAATAATAATCATGGGCACAATTACATATTCAAAGCACGAAAAATATAAAAAAAATGATACAAAGATTTAACAAGATTCGGCCAATGATGCCTATTTCTTCGGACAAGAGCAGAGAGAATTTTTCCGTGAAAAAACAGGATACAAAAGGAATCTTTACATCTAGTTTATTTTTAATAATAAACTCAATGTGTCCCAAACCAAACCGGTCTAACTGAACTGGTCCTATCAAAATAGTTCCATACCGGCCCAAGCCCTTCGCTTCGAACACAGATTTCTATTTTTCTCCGATTCGGGTTACACCACGAGCTTATCGGATCAGGTCGTCATTCAGATCTCCCAAATTTTAAGACAAAATGAGAGAGACTACGAGGATGCATATTGGTAAAACTTCGTTTTTGTTAGCGAAAACATGGTCAAACTAGCCGTTACCATTTGAAAATCCGACATTTCACTTTCTAGTTTCTAAGGAACGCTCCCTTCTTCTGTTCTGCTTCTGCTCTCATCGATCTCTCTCTCATGCACTGACTTCAGTAAGCACGCTTTCTCTATCTTCTTCCCACTGAAACCCACCGTGTAGAGAAAAAGATGTTCACCGAAGGTTTGGATGAATCAGCGATCAACTGGATCAAGAGGGTATCCATTTCTTACCAATTTCTCCTTCTACAATTTTTGACATTTCTTTCTAAGATTTTTTAAGTTCCTAGAGTTATAAGGTTACCATAGTCGATCTGGGTTGATTTGAATCAGTTACTAATGAAATTGAGTAAGCTTCTTTGAACATTATGCGTTATGTTGCTCGGTTACAGGGATCGGAGGTAGAGGAGCCTCGCGTTCGATCTCCTTTGTCTCCATTAACAGACAAGTTATCACCACATGACTCGTTCCCAAAATCTCCGATGGATTCACGTCCAAAATCTCCTCTTTTATACAATTCCAATACTTTTAGCTCTGCCCATGTTTTACCTCCACTCAAGTTCCATTCCGGGCTGCTAACACCTCATAGCTTGGTGGCTCCTTCACTCGACGAAGATGCCAATGAGAGTGTGGCCTCTGTTTCAGATTACATCGGTGGGAACTACTCTGAAGAAGATGATGAGGAAGTTAAAGTAGGCTTCACTGACGAAGATTACTTGGAGAAACCAGCCGTGGAATGTTACGAGAATGAAGAGGAGATATTTGTTCAAAGGCCGAAAACAAAGTTGAATAGAGGATTTTTGAAAGAGGACTTGAAAATTAAGGTGCCTGGCAACTTTAGAAGGCTTAAAACAGATGGTGATTTTGGTGTTACTGAACTTGCTCAAAATCAATCAGCTCCAGCTGGAAGTTGCCCGGTTCGGGAGCGATTTCAACTGCACAACGCACATATGGTACTTCTTGCTGTACATAAATAGTTTTTTTTTTTTTTCAGTGAGCCTCACGTCGTTCAGTGTTTTGGGTTTTATCCGTGGTGACTTTCGCTGGCTGTTGTTGTAGGGTGCTCACGCCAACTCTACAAATGCGGGTGAATTGGGGACTCCTAGTGCACCACCGATGATGGATATTGGAAGTGAAGGACCGAGCTTTACGGTTGAAACAGATTTTGAGAAAATCAGGAAAGGAGGTTTCAGTGGCAGAGATTCGGAGGACTCCAACAGAAATAAAGAACACTTGGTTGATGGGACATCGCAATCAGCCCAGGAAGATGAATGTGTTGAGAGGTTGCACTTATTAGACTGTTGAGCACTTTTACCTTTTTCTGTTTCATTCTGTTCCCACCGCACAACTTGTAGCTAAGGGTTTTGTAGTTGCCTCTGACAGGGTAGAAACGGAAGAGAAAGTGCCATATTGGGAGACGAACACCTTGGACTATAACACAAGGTACAATCCAAGTTTATTTCTATTCCAAAGTGAGACATCTCAAGCTATTAAAGCTGCTTAAGTTTTGTAAAGGAAGGAGTGAAATGCTCAGAACTCTGTTGCTAGTTTTTATAAACTACTAATATTGACTGCCCATATCTTGTTTGTTGATGTTTCTGCTTAAAAATAATTCGAATCAGAGGCACTAAAATGCATATTTTAAGACAATACGGTTACAACTTCAGCATAATCATGACGAATTTTAAAACATAAAATGCAAGTGTGGTGTGTTTAAGTTCTTTTCTAATAGTTCCAGATTACCTGTTGCAGTGGCCAATACGCTTGGCAAACTTTAATAGCTTATGATGCTTGTATTCGCTTAGCTCTATATGCATGGGCTAGGGGATCCGCTGAGGCTCCTCATTTTCTCAAGGATGAGTGCCTGGTGCTTAGAAGAGCCTTCGGGTATGTTTTTTATGCTTACATTCTTCATAATTTTAAATAGCTTCTATAGATATCTATCTCACTTCCTGTATGGAAAGTTTACAATTCTGAATGGATTTTCTCTCCTACCAATTTCCGAAATGCAGACTACATAATTTTTTATTGCAACCAAAATGCGTACAACCAATACAAGCAAGAGCAACAGTGAATGCTGAACAGATGTTCCCTTTGAAGGTAAAGAAGGTCGTTGGAAAGATAAAAGTGGAAGGTAATATCAGTTACTCGATGTTCCTACAGATATATTCGAATTCTGGCTTTCATCTTGATCCTATCATTCGAAAGCATGTCTGAGTTACATTGCTTCATGCATGTTAAGGAATTGATCGGTGATGCAAAAGATGCTATGCTGAAAACCTGAATTCATAAATATCAAAACTTGTTCCTCTTTCATTTTAATTTAATTATGTTCTTTCTAAAAATGACAGTTAAAAAGGTGCGAATCATTCCAAGGCAGAAACTCAAAAGTACAGCCTCACAGCGCAGTGCAATCTACCTGCAAGTGGGGAAAGAGTATGTTAGGCATGTTTCATCTTTGGTGAAAACCAGGATGAATTCCCTTAAACTGGCTTCATTTTCTGTGACCTCGGAAGGTTTGTGTTTAATGGAACAAAAACTTACAAACTTTAAAAGGCTTTGCAAGTTTACTTTTTGGTTTTACCCCAGTAAATCGATATATGAAAAGTTCAGATACTTCCACAATGCTTACTGTTGATGGAGAAGTAAAGGTGTAAAACTGTCATGGTTGCAGAGCAATTTTCATGTTTGTTCAAACTCAAGAGTGCTTCTGAAGATGCTCAGGGTGAACAAGGTTCTACTGTTTGCTTACATCCTGGAAGTGGTGATTACCATGTCTTGTAAGTTCTTTCAATTGAGAGCATCATTATGATAATGGAAAGAAGAGTAAATAAAGATGTGGAGTGGATCCCGGTCTAAATTTTAAAAACATGATAGTTACTAAACTTGTGTGTATATAATGATATTGCGAACTTGTGAATCAAACTACAAGCAGAGAAATCTTTTGGGATTGGGGTTGGAGACTGTGATGAGAACAATGTGATACCATTTTTTATAGAATCTAGATATAACTTGGATGGATGGCAAAATTCTCACAGGCACTACTAATTTAGTTTTCCAGAAAGTGAAGGAGATGCTCTTTTGGTAGAAGTTCAAGACACAAAGAAAATGATCCAGGGTCGAGCATCAATTCCAATTTCATCCTTAAATGACAATCCAGTAAGTTCTGTTGAAATCATGCCTCCATTGAGATGACGCTGGCTTTTCTACTGACTATTTGTTGTTTTCTATCCATAGGGTGACAGAATCCGGTGGTGGACATTGTACCATGATGATCAAGAATGTGTAGGGAAAATACAGCTTTCTGTTGGAGGCAATATAACATGTGAAGAGACTAACAATATAAAGGTTCAGATTCTTCAAAGTCAAATCAACTGACCAGAGTCTCGTGTCTGAAAGGCTTGTGCATGCAGTTTCATTTTTAAACTTTAAACATTAAGTTAGAAAAGGTTCCATTACCATTAACATCTAGTTGCTGGATTCCAATCCACATGCCAATACTTGAGAGGCACAGCTTTATCACATACTCCAAGTTACATGTGTCTCAAGAATTTTATGTTATAGATCAGTTTCGTTTCCCTTAATAATTGCATGTTTCATGGGTGATGAGGCTAGTCGGTGTGCTTATAATTATGCTTCATTGTCACCCAGTGCTTATCTTGGCTGTATGTATGCTTTTTCCGTACCTCCATCCATGGCTCTCATCTTTTTCAATGCTTGTGCTACTGGTCAGAGTGGACCTGTCGTTGAAACACTAGCCTATGATCTACTACTGGAAGCTTCTATGCGTGCACAACATTTTCATTCGCGAAACTTGAGATTGCATGGACCTTGGAAATGGCTGTTGACTGAATTCGCTAACTACTATGGAGTTTCTGACTCATACACAAAGTTGAGGTACTTACAGCCATAATCTGATGCTTCAGTATTCCCTTTCCTAATTTTCCTAAACAATTTTCATTCATCTATCTGTAGATATCTTTCATACGTCATGAATGTTGCCATGCCAACAAGGCACTGCTTAGACCTTATCAATGAGTTACTTATACCCATCATAAAGGCCAGGACAGAGAAAATTTTGACGAGGCAGGAGGTAGGCCCTCTCATTCCGATGCTTTTTTTGATTCTCTTCAGAATAATATCTTTCCTACATAATCAATTCTCCTATTACCTGTGATGTCAGAGTAGCTAGAATATTGATGATTGTTTTATAAAATAAGCTGTAGGTCCTCTGAGAAGCACCAGTTAGGCAACTTCATAATCACAATTAAATTCCACGCAAGGTCTCCAACAATGTTTATAGTTAATTGTACAATTGTGACTTTTCACTTCTCAATAAAAGGAAAAGGAAAACTACAACTCCAATGTACATAATCAATGACAAGAGACGTACTAGTTAACCTCTGAAATGATATGATATCTAATTTCCTATGTGTAAATCAAGGATAACCAGTTTAATGTTTTAGCAAGAACCTAAGTGAATGTAGCCTTGGCGATTTTTAGTTTTACCTAGTAAAGCATGTTAGTTTAAGGCACAAAAAAGCAAGCATATTGATGCCCCAAATAATTAACATCAAGATAAGATAGTTTCTGGCTTTTATTGTTGGGCATGGTGGCCATTCATATGTGTTGTGAAGTCTGGTTCTCCAGTCAAGATATTCCTAAAGTAGTAGTTTCTTCTGTTTTTGTGTTAGTTGTTTTACCTGGTGTAGATTGGCATGATTTCTCTTCAATGCTAAAATCACAATGTGGTACTTTTTAATGTTTTCTGCTTTTTTTTTTTTTTTCTGTAACCCAAATCCTAATAGACACTATAATCTGTTGCAGAAAAGTTTATTGATAGATAGTGAGACACAAATTGAAAGTCTCTTGGCATGTGTTTTTGAAAACTACAAATCCCTGGATGAGAACTCCCCCTCTGGGCTAGCAGACCTTTTTGGTCCAATTCAAGAGTCTGCAGCACCAGCTCTAGCTTCTGCCGTGAAAGTCTACAGCCTTCTTCATGATATACTCTCCCAAGATGCACAAAATATGCTCAGAAACTATTTACAGGTAAGTTGAGAAACAATTATTCTTGTGAAGTACTACTTTGGAAGTATTGTTTCAGAGTTGTCTACCATCATGAGTCATTGTTTGTAATCTTCATTAGTGTTTAGCCACTTGCAACTCATTCCTTGCATGCACCAACATATACACCCACCCAATCACATGAACACATTCATATCAATGTTAGTCAAAAAAGAGCCATCAGGAACCAAACTAGTCTTAGACATTATCCTCATCCAGATTCATAGCTACTCTTGCTGCATTTGTATTTTTATCTGATACATCAAGCATATAACAAAAGGTCTGAATCAAATGGCCAATTATGGCAGACAGCGGCAAAGAAAAGGTGTCGAAAGCACATGATGGAAACTGATGAGTTTGTGTCCAGCAATTCTGAAGGTTTCTTAATGGACTCCATCACCATTTCCACGGCCTATTTAAAAATGAAGAATCTTTGTCTAAACATTGGCAAGGAAATTCAGGCAGACATCAAGATCCACAACCAACACATACTGCCAAGGTATATATAAAGGGTACCGGTCTATGAAAAATCTGCAATTATAGTGCATGCAGGTTGTTATGATTTGTCACCTGCCACTAAAATTTACAGCTATAATTTCTTCAAAGTGTTCTGTTCTTTGTTCTAGTCAATTGTCTGCTTGGTTAGTTCTGCGTAGATGTTAATGCACTGATGCTAGCATGTCCTGCTTTGATAACATAATTCCACTATTCATGTTTGTCCTTCTTGCAGCTCTATAGATTTGTCAAACATTGCAGCAGCTGTTTATAGCACTGAGCTTTGTAATAGGCTTAGATCATTCTTATCTACCTGGACTCCTTCCAGCCCAAAGCCACATGTAACTGAACTTCTAATAGCAATTGCTGATTTTGAGCGGGATCTTGATTTATGGAACATCAGGTTTGTGTTGGAAAAGTTAACAAAAATTCATCTGATTTTATCTAGAAAAAGGGTTATAGTTGCACAGTCATAAGGAAGTGAGTCAGTGATTTTAATCGTACAGAAAATATGTGAAAAAGTAACTAATACTCACATGCCATCTTCCAATCTTTTCAGTCCAACGCAGGGTTGTGTGGATTCGAGGGGCCTATTCCACGGTTACATAATGGTGTGGGTACAGGATATGCAGCTTAACTTGCTTGAGTGGTGCAAAGCAGAAAAGGTAATATATATATATGCAAGCGTTGAAATCTTAGCTGCCGTCCATCAAATTTTCACGGAGATCTTATTAGACTAAAATCCCAAGTAGAGATCATCTTTTGGTGAAGCCACAAGCGTTAATGGCTATTGATTTACAACAAACATTGATTTTCTTATTGTTCTACTACTAGTAGTTTCATTTACAACCAAACTTGAATGTAATTAAACGGTAGCCCACTATTGCAGGTAGCATGGGCTGGAGTAACAACAAACCATTCCACGTCTCCATTTGCTGAAGAAATGTACGAGAAAATTAGGGAATCTCTTATTGAGTACGAGGTGGTGATCAACCGCTGGCCTCAATATTCGTTGATTCTGGAAAATGTAAGGAACCAGAAGTGCTCCCTCTGGCACATGTACTCATACTCGTACATGAATGTAAAAAGCTAGTGTTCTAAATCACTGTGTTATGACATTGTGGAAGGCTGTTGCTGATGTCGAAAGGGCAATAATCAAAGCACTGGAGAAACAATACAACGACATACTCACTCCTTTGAAAGACAGCATCCCCAAGAGGCTTAATATGCATGTTCAGAAACTCACAAGAAGACAATCAGTGGCAATATATTCCGTACCTCATCAAGTGAGTTTTATATTGTATACCATCATCATACGATTTTTCAAATGCATGCATGTATTTCTGAGATCATGCTCTATATTTTTCTTTTATTCTGCCAGCTGGGAATTTTCCTCAACACCATAAAGAGAATTCTTGACGTCTTACACTGTAGAGTTGAAGATATCTTAAAGTCTTGGGGCTCCTATCTTCTGCCTGTTGTGGGGGGCGACAAGAAATCACCTTTCGGAGAACATATGAATGGAATCACAGTCCTGTTGCGAACAAAATACAAAAACTACTTGCAGGCAATTGTGGAGAAACTTGTTAGCAATGTAAGCAGATATATGTGTAAATTGACATTTTATAAAGGAAAAGATGTGTCTGATGGTATCATCTTACTGTGTCAGATGCAAGCAAATCGAAACACACGGTTGAAGAGAATATTGGAGGAAATAAGAGAAGAAGATGGAGAAGGTGAGGTACGTGAAAGAATGCGGTTGCTGAGTTCCCAGCTGGTTGAGTCTATATCTAACCTTCAGGAGGTCTTCACCACTCGAATATTTGTTGCAACCTGTCGTGGATTCTGGGATAAGATGGGACAGGTAGAAGACGTTACTACTGAAGAAGAAGTTCCCATTTATGTTATGAAATTCTAATTTCATACATTCTTTTATTTATAGATTGTTTTGAAGTTTCTAGAAGACAGGAAGGAGAACAGAGTGTGGTATAATGGCTCTTGTTATGCTCTTGGGGTAAGTTGAGTATATATATACACACATATATATATATTGTTACAAAAAAAATCTCAGCAACTCAAAACTGCTTACTGCTTCGTTTATTGTTTTCAGATACTGGATGACACATTTGCTTCCCAGATGCAGCGACTTCTTGGAAATTCAATGCAAGAGAAAGATTTAGAGCCTCCTCGTTCAGTAATTGAAGCTCGATCTATTCTCTGCAGAGATGCAGCTAACCCAACAGACACTAGTACTTACTTCTACGTCTAGAGAGAGTGAGGGTGTATAGTTTCTGTACATGTTGCAGTTGAATTATGTAAATTATTAAATTTTATAATAAAAGGAAAAAGGCTTATGCAATTGCAGATATTTCTCAATGTGA
>JAOSBL010000009.1:7402951-7413943 GCA_027568915.1 Erythroxylum roraimae
TTTCATGCATAACCGAAATTGACAAGGTGTAAGAGAGGTGTTCTTGCATTTTTGGACTCTCTCTCCTTTCTTGCATGAGTGTGCCGAAATTTGCATGAGAAGTGTCTCATTTTTGGCTCCTTTCTTCTAAGAAAAATCTGCTCCAAAGTTTTCTTCTCCTTTCCCACCAAAGGATCTTGTTAACCAAGTGGTAGATCGGATTGGTTGAGGATACAATATCGAGAAGAGGAAACAATAACAAGAAGAAGAGGATACATTATCTTGGAGAGGATACATTGCCGAGGATAGGATAGCATAGCGAGGAGTTAAAGCTGTAGTGAAGGAGTTGGTAATATAATCTCCATTATATTCTTATGTTAAATATTATCCTTATACTGTATCATGTATGGTGGCAAGTAGATTTGGTTATCTTGCTTCCGCTGTATTATGATTTCTAAAAAAGTTTTGAAATCTACCGTTTAACCAAAATGTTGCATTTTTTCTTTTTTGATCCAACACCACTATCAACCGGTAAGATACACGACTGTGTATAATTTCAAATATGGCATTCTTGATAATCAATAAATAGACATTTGAGTAGCCAAACATAATATGAATCATTTTTGGAGCATGAGAAGGGGCAGAGATCTTCCTTCTTTAGGATCTATGGAGGGCTAATGTTCCTTCTTTTGGTTCGTTGGGGAAATCGAAGCCAAAGAACTCTTTTGGGCAACTCTTCATTGTGTATTGTTGATTCTTTTTCTCTCTAGTAATTGTTTATGTTATTCTTAGCTTAATGTTTTGCGTGTTCCTGTATGAATGATTAATATTCTCATTCACAATAGATTATTTGTGTATCAACCAATTGCCAAAATATGGAATACAATATGTAATAGTTTGTATTTTCAATTCATTTGTGGTAAACTAATGGTGATGCATCATTAAGGATAACATAGGATAGGTTAAATAACCTGAGCTTGTGTGGTTGTTCCCTAGATTTATCTGTTCTTATAGTTTATAATGCTATTGTCCTACTAAATAGAGAGCTTATTTTAAGTTATTTGATAGTTAGGTTTAATTAAAGAGCTTATTTTGATTAAACATGACCTAAAGGAAATTGGGATTAATAGAGCTTATTACTAATTTATGATTAATAGTTTCTAAGAGAGATATGATAACAATGAGATGATTAAGAATGCTTATTTGTGTGTAGGTTGAGATTGAACTAAGAATCGGATTCCAAACTCATTCATCAATCTTATCACTTCTTAACTGTTTTATTTAAATTGCGTTAGTTAGTTCAATTTTATTTTATTTTGTTTTTCGGTTCTAACCAACATATCCTAAACACCAATTATTTCATTACAAAAGCTACACACACACTCTTTATGGATATGATCCCTACTCATCACTACTATAAATTTAGTTGTGAAGAATTAGGTTTTATTTTCTAGTACATTCGAAACCTATAAGTCAACTAGTACAACTCGAGCATTGTGAAGTATATAGAGAATGCTCCTAGACCAAAAAAAATCCATATGGCAACACATACAATCTAAGATAGAGGAAACACCCAAATTTCTCTTGGGGAAATCAAGGGTAAGTAAGGAATAACCTTTTATTGGGATTTTAGCAACAACCGCCTTAAGTTAAGAAACCTATCTGAAAGAGATGATGGTTAAATTTGTTCAAGAATTAGAAATGAGACATAAGTTAATAGAGGCTTCTATATGTAACTTAGAAGTTTAGATTGACCAACTGGTAAAAATATTCTCTGAAAGAATTTCAGCCGACCATCCCATATCCAAAAAAGTTGAAGAATGGATGAGCAATTTGGTAAATTTTTCGAACTGTTCAAACAACTTCATACTAACTTACCTTTTGTTGAAGCTCTTGCACAGATGCCCAAGTACGAAAAATTCTTGAAGGAGCTACTATCTAATAAGAGGAAGTTGAAGGAATTTGCTACTGTGAGACTAAGTGAGGAATGCTTAGCAATCCTGCAAAACAAGTTTCCTGAGAAGCTTAAAGATCCAGGGAGTTTTACTATCCCTCATTTTATTGGTATTTTGTCATTAGAAAAGGCTTTCGCTGATTTGGGGGCTAGCATTAATCTGATAGACTATAAGTTATTTAAAAACTAGTATTAGAGGAACCAAAACCCACTAAAGAGGTGACAGTTCTTATTAGAGGATGAGGAAAACACGAAAAGTACATCATAAGATTTGATAGATAAAAACGTCCAATCCAACTTGTAAGAAGATCCATTAGAAAAAAAAAAGGAGATTTAGAATTATGATTCCTTTGTTTTCTAGTTATTCCTCTATATATTTGTCATTGGTTTTGTTTTCTATGAGTAGGAACTAAATTTTTTTAGTGCTTAAGTATGATGAAATCTAAGTTGTGATAACAATATGATTTGATTTTTTATTTAATGCAATTTTATGGATTGATTTATTGATTTCATATGATTGAGATTGAGAAATATTTTTGTGTCAATAGATTTACCATAATTAGAAGGAGTTGCATGCAAAGCTAGAGATAGGTCGACATAAATCCTTTAGATTAGAGTTAAACCTAATAATGAAATTCACGAATCAATAATGCAATCCTAAAGGTTTTAATTAAAAAGATTTCTATTAATCAACTGATGGATTAGTTGTTAGTAGTCTCAAAAAAGACATTAACATCAGATAGGAATTTTCACGGTCCAATAATCATTAATTGCATGATAAAGGGTTAATATTTAAGAATTCTTAGGAGGATTCATCACTTAGGTACTATTTGATATAGACTTTTCAAAGTATTTTACTCTACTTTAAGTTCATTATTTTTTAGTTTAGTTGTTTAATTTAATTAAAAATTAAATCCACAAATTGAATAAACAATTAGATAATAAGAAAAGGATAATTTTTAGTACTTACAGTCCTCTTAGGATCGACCCATACTTGCCTGTGCTTGATACAGTTATGTCGTACACTTGCAGTTTTAATATTGATAAATTCTTATAAGTATAAAATTAAGCCTATCATCATCATTTATATAAATTGTGTCTAGTTTTCATTTTCCAGGAGAACTTGCAACTTGACATTCTAGAGAGGGTTTTCATTGCATATTGATTCTGTATAAGAGCACTTTTACTATTCCAATTATAAAATCATAAAAAGGCATTGTCTCTTTTCCCTACTTTACAAGTTACATTTAGTTCCACTAAGCTTCTTAACTTTAAGAGTTGGTTAAGGAACTAAAAATGTGAAGCTTTTGGAACCATAGCCCAATGGATATTTCCCTTAAGCATTTAGTTATGCAACCACTTCATCTACAATAATTCCTTGTCCATTAGGATTCTCCATATCATCTTTAACATTAGTATTCTATTGCTATAATTTATAGTTTCCAATCCTAGTGCACCCTCTTCCTTTATTTTATATACATCTTTCCAACTTACTTTTGCAACTCCTCCACCTCCTCCCACTTTTCCCCATAAAAATTGCAACCTTTCCACATTCTTGATGAGAACTTTTAAAGGGAAAACATGGTAGCACCAGTATATAGACATTGAGTAGATCACACATTTCAGAAATTGCAACTTACCTTAATATGTTAATGCTTTGTACATCCATTCTCCTAGTCTTTTCTGAATTTTCTCAATTAGTGGAGACAAGCCCTATATTCGAGTCTTTTGATGGAGATTGGCAGTTCCAAATATAATAGAGGTGGTTATGCTTAGTCATTTAAGTAATTCGAGCAATATTTTCTATATGGTTTGAAGCACTCTTTGAAAAAAAAGGCTCTTGTGGAGGTTAATACAAGACCTGATAGCTCCATAAATCTTTGTAGAGTATTCATCAATAAGGAGACCTAATTTAATTATGTTTTACTTAGTAAAATGAGGTCATCTGTAAAACATAAGTTTGTTAGATAAACTAGCTTGCATTTGGAGTGTTACTCAAAGAAAGAGGCAATTGAGACATTTTGTTTCAATAAAAGAGTGAACACTTCCATGAATATGATGAATAAGTAGGAGGGAAAGGGGGTAATCCTACCTAAGACCTTTAAAGCCCTTAAAAATTGATGTTAGACTCTCATTGATTATAATACCAACAGAGGTAGATGTAATACATGCTCTAAACTAGTTTAGAAACTTCTATAGGGAATCCAATAATTCAAGTGCCTCTAATAGGAAAGACCAATTTACATTATCAAATGCTTTGTTAAGATCCATCTTAATAGCAAAAATTTGTGCGTGTTTTTCCTTTCGTATCCCTTCATAAGCTCATGTACTTTTAAAATGTTTTCTCCAATTTGTCTGTTGCTAGAAAAGCTCCTTGGTTTCCACTGATTATAGTATTCAATACTGATTTCAATCTATTAGCTAAAAGCTTTTCTATGAATTGTAAAGGATGTTAGTATAAGAAATTAGCCTAAAATCACTAAAGGTAGATAGATTGAAAGATTTAGGAGCTAAAACTAAGTATATTTTGTTGATTTTCTTATTGAAGAATTCATACACTACTTTGTTAATAATTTTTCCTGTCTTTGATCAAGTTTTTTGATAGAAATTTCCATTAACTCCATCTGGTCTTAGAGCTTTCTTTCTATTCATTTTGAACAACAAACTTTCAATTCCCTTATCATCAACTAGTTTAATTAAATTAGTAGCTTCTTCCTCAGAGATTTTGGTAGGAATAAACAACCTTAGAGCTTCTAGAGAATAGCTTGTAGATCTCTCAGTTCCTAAAAGACTCTTAAAGAATTTCACTAATTCCCTTCTAACATCCTTTTATTTAGAAACTGTTATAACATTCTCATTAGTTATAGAGTATATCTTGTTATAGTTTCTTCTAGTTGAGAGAGGATTGAAGAAAAATTTCAAGCATTTGTCTCCTTCCTTTATATAGTTAAATATAACTATTTGACGGATCAGAGAATTATGATTATGAAGTCCTTGCAAATAATTTTTGAGTGCTTATTTCTCTTTATTTAACAGACACTAATCTTCAGGTCTATCTGCTATTGGCTTTTGTATAGAAAAAAGTTTTTCCTTAGCATTTTCTATCTTGATTGTGATGTTTTGACTTATTTTTAGATTTAGGAGTTTTGATTTTTGTACAATTGCTTTTAGCTTCTGCAAGCATAAAAATTGCTTTGCTCAAATCCTTTTTTCTTCTAATAATCTATCTATGGCCTCTTGAAATCCTTCAACATTGACAAGAAAGTTATTAAACCTAAAAGGGAAATTAACTTTGACTTTTGCAAATAAATTTTCTATCTTTATTAAAGTATGATCAGAGAAGCTTGGAACCATAAAAAGAGTTTTGCTTTTAGTGAAATGAGTTAACCAGTCCATATTCACCATGGCTCTATCTAGTTTCTTTCTAATAAACCATTTAAAGGATTGCTTGTTGCTCCATGTAAAATTATGACCCTTAAATTTAAGGTCAGTTAATTCTGCCTCCCTTGTGCATTCAAAGAGAACCTTTTGTAATTGAGCAAATTACAATTGCTATCAGCTTCTGATCTGTATAGTATGGTGTTAAACTCTACATAAACTAGCCAAGGTCCTGAACAATATCCTTTTACCCATTTTAAGGTGCTCCAAATGTCAGTTCTTTAGAAATCAATTTTGAATCCATGGACAAAGGTTGTAGACACAAAAGAGTTCTCCATATTAAAAACTACCTTGGAATGTATAAGCAGCTCATTAGCTTCCACTTGTTCCATTTTCACGCGATCATCATTGTAGCAAATGATGATCTTTCGAAAACTATGATATTGATGATTGGAGAGTAATTTCCAATATGATCCCAAACAGTTCAGTTTATTCAAAATTTCCTTCTAATGAATAAATTAACGAAGCCTTAACCTTTAACACAAATCCATTAAATCATTAAGCTTAGATAGGTAGTTTAGTCCCCACATATTCCAAACAATAAAATTCACTTTACAATACCTTTACCTTTGGAGTTTTTTCTATTACTCCTATTAGATCTCCTTATTTGCAACTTCTCAAAATGTTCCTTCGTATTTCCTTCTAGTTGATTTTCTTCCTCCATTTGCATTGGCTTTAAAATTGGAGTGAGGTTTGGAGCCCAAATTGTGGGATCACTTTCATTTCCTTTAGTTAGTGTTTTGATTTACTCCTTTTCATTATAGTGAGTATTTTCCTTATCTACTTAGGATTGGGAAATTTCTTCATCATCTCGAAATAATCTCTTTTCTTAAATACTCTTCCAATTGGTTTCCATTCCTTCCCATGAGCTTTTAATAAAGGTCTCCATTGATAAATAACATACATTTTATCTTCCTTTAGTCAATTTCTAGCTAACAACCTCATTATTGGTATGCTTTCCTTTAGTTCTATTGAAATGTCCATATTGACACATATCCTTACAAAGCCAATATATTTTCTTTTAGTAGTTTTCATTTATACACAAGGACATGTTTAGGCCCTTAGTTTTCCAATATTCAAAGGAAATGTTGAAAATATTCAACCATAGTGGGATGCTTCTTAGCTTGATGTCTTGCAGCTCCATTCCTAGTTACCATGTTTAAAGGAATAAAGAGAGTTGGAATATGTGCCAAGCTCCCTCCTCGACCATCTTTAACGTTGAAAGAGAACACTAAGTAGTTATCTTTAGTTAGCATAACCCCCTACAAGCCCCTATTTTCCATTATCTCTGAGCTCATGTTTGGATTGCCAAAAAGGTGGTCTTTTGTCTAAGAAAAATCCCACTGGTGATGCTTCATAACTCCTAGCTCCTTCTTGAAACACTTCAATACTTGGAGCACCCATTACTTTACCATCTACTTCAACAGGAGGGCTATAATGCAGTGAGATGTTTGAGCTATCTCCTATTACGTGCTTCTAGCTTTTCAAAATGGAGACTTTGTACTTAAGATTATTAGGGAGCTAGACAATGTTTGAGCTTATAGAGATGGTAGTCAAGGGTTTAGGTTAAATGAAAGGTTGAGGTTAGCTTGGAGGGGATGTGAGTGAGGGTAGAGGAGGGAATTCTGTTTGCATTTTGTAAAAATGGAAGGCTATAGAAGACAGGTATGGTTCAGACCAAAAACTATTACATACAATGGTAAAAAGGCAAAGGCATGAAAGATGCAATAAAGAGAAGACCAAAATGCCCCTTATTGTAGGAGTGAAGAGAAACCAGTGGGGAGAGGTCTTAGATGCAATGAGGAGAGATGGAGTAACTTAGAAGGAAGATGAGCTATAGCTTTGTTAGGAAAAAGGAGTAAAAAGGCAACAACTTAAAACCATAATTGAGCTTTCTTAGAGAGAAGGTGGAGAACATGATTATTTTCTTCCATTATTGTAAGAATAAACTAGAGTTTTGTTTATAGTTAGGCTTATTCAGCAAACTTAAGGACACTTTAACTCACGTATGTTTAGTATGATTTAGTAGCAAACTCATGATCAAATAAATTTATAGGAAAGGTTAGGAATAATATATAAGATGTATTTTGACAAGAGTTATCACCTAATTGATAGGAGTCATATATGAAGTGAATGACAAAGTTATTATCTACCTAATTTAAGTTTAGCTGGTTTGTTAAACAAACTTAAGATCAACTAAACTTGAATGGGATCCTAGACTACTAGAAAGATTAAAGGAATCTTTTTGAATAGTAATGAGGGCTATTATTTCAAATAAAATAGTTGGAGTAATCAAATAAATGATTAAAGTATTGATCTTAATGGTAGTCATGGCATATAATCAATTACTTTCTTTTCTTATATTTATATTTTGTTCTAAGTGAAATTTACCTTGTTTAATATTATTCATACTAAGCTATTGGACAAAATTTCCTAGACATAGTTAAGTTTGAGAAGAGTTCTCAAAGTTAGCTAAAAAGTTTGTATGTCCATTATGTAATTTTGCTATTAATCCTGATTGAGGATTTGGTGACAAAAGTTTTATAGATTTGTTAAAATCATATAGATAACATTATGTGATAACATTTTAAGTTAACTAATGTCTTATAAACTTTAATGGCATTATATAAGATGTATGTCAACACCATGATAGGAAGATGCAAAAGGTTGCATGAAATAGAGTTAAAAGGTATAGTACCTTGAAAAAATTATTTCACTCAATTTAGCCTATTAAAAACATAATCATTGATTATAATTAATGGAATTTGCTATAATATGATAATAGTTTCCATCAAAATAAAAATGATGGCGTGAATTTTATGTTCATTGCGTGATATGATAAAGATCATAGGTATTTCTAGTTTATGTTTATGAGTATATGATACTAAATATGGATTCAACATTACCATAATGTTCAAGACATGACAAAAATAGATTATTAGATAAAAGTAGTCTAAGTTTATATAAATAGTTTGTATATGTTGGATCAAAGGAGATTTATGCTTTATATAAGTGACAAGAATACAAAGTTAGATAACTGAGATTATCCTTTATGCCATGTTGGTTTAATCAACATAATGAATCATATGTAACATACAAGGATATATTTATCCTTTTGACTATGAATCATATAAAGCTTATGAAGTTTGTTAAATTGAAGAATGGCCAAATCAACCTTTAGTGAAAGGATGATGATTTTATTAAATTGTAAAACCTTATATATGTGATATGTAATAACCTGTTTTCATATTGAGGATTAGAACTTTAGCTTGTTATTTGAATTAATTATTAAGCAATCGTACTAATTAAATGAACTTTGCATTTCTCATATATAATCTTTATTGTTCACTTCCTTTAAAAATGAATTTCATTTCAACTTATTCATTTTATTATTTTATGTATGTTTCGTATATAAATTCATTAAAAATTCATTTTTCATTAAGCAATTATGTCAATTAAATTTCTCACTTATAATCTTTTTGGTTCACTTCCTTTAAAAAATAACTTAGTTTCAACTTATTCATTTATCATTTTATGTATGTTATATATATATATATATATATATATATATATTCATTAAAAAATCATTTTCATTAAATAATTCTACTAATTAAATAAATGTTGCATTTTTCATATATATTCCTTTTTGTTCACTTCCTTTAAAAATTAACTTAGTTTCAACTTATTCATTTAGAAAATTTTATATATGCATTTTAAAAATATAAAAATAAAATTATTTTTAAAAATAAAAAAAAGGGCTAGGCTTGAGCTCGATCAAGCTTCAAGTCTCATGCTATCTGAAGCCAATTCAGATTGGGCTTTGAGCTCAAATTGATCAGGCCTCAATTAGGCTTTGGCTCGGCCAACTACCAAGCCTACTGAGAACTAGTTCCTAAATCTTTTTTGACATTTTAATAAATAGGCTTGATCAATAAAAACTCTGTTATCTGTATACGTGGCTCAACTTTTATAAAAATGTCTGGCTACTTTATAATGCTTGAAGGGTTTCTTTGTTTATGTTCATATCTTTCATATTCTTGAGTTTGATATAATTTGTTTAATTTAAATTATTAGTAATAAAAAGGTAAAGTATTCATTATTTAAGTAGGTCATTTATTTATGAATTATTGAATGTAATGTATTTGAAAAATAAGACAAGGGATTTTATATTGTTCATGTAAAAATGGTAACAATATATTATATAATACAATTATTATTAGAAAGTAAAAAGTTTATATGATATTTTCAATCTATAGTAAGATTGTGTTATAATATAAAGATTCTCCTATCATTTTTTAGTTAAATTAATAGATTTTTACTATATATCACCAATAATTTTCAGCTTTTAATTTTTATTTAAAATTATGAATTTTATCTTTTATCTTTTTTTAATTTCTTCTACTCACTTCATCTAAAATAATTAAGGGATTCGCTATCAAATTATTGATTCAAAAGAAGACACTAAAGCAAAATGATCTTTAGACAAGAAACAAAAGCATAACTATAAGTACAATTATTGTTGCCTTTTTATTAAGGCAAAAGAATTCATATAATGTTATAGGTGTATGGCAACAAAAAAAATTTATTAGGAAACAAAATAAATAATTTTGCTTAAAATTTAGACTAAAGCAACAAAACATTTTCAAACTAAATAGAAATAACAACAGTTTGAATCTTTAGAAGGCAGTAAATTGTATTTTTTTAGGCAACAGTTTGTAATGAAAAATAACAGTATTTTTTTCATTAGCAACAACATACATTAAACTTCATTAAGACAATAATGTATAATATTGAAAGTAACCATAAATACATTAATATATTTCCTAAAATATATATACTGTCAATGTGTCAACCAAGTTGTATAGAACTCTCTAAAAAAAGCAAGAGCATGAGCATGAGCATGAGCATCAAATCACTATTTGCTCTCTGCATTATATATTAATATTGATTAAGATGCTTACGAAGAAAGTGAGTGGTGGTGAGCAATGAATTACATTTATAAATTAAATATGGGCCAAGAATCGTCACCAGTGTTAAGTCCACAGCTAGGCAATGGACATAACAATAGGTCAGAAGTAATGCAGTTTGCCAATGTATAGAAGTAATCATACCACCTGAACTAATTTGACAATTCCTAGATATTTTAGGCATGAAAGTTCCAGGTAAAGCATAGAGAGTGGCAAAGTTTCCTTTTAATTTTTTTAATGCTTAACCAAGCTAAGGAAAAATAAACATTTTGCTAAGCTTTTATATGTTTTAGAAGTCATTTCAGATACAAAAGCTCTTATATGTTTTAGAAGTCATTTCAGATACAAAAGCTCTTATATGTTAAATCTTTCTCGAATATTCAATACAGCTCTTTAGTTTAACTAACTAGTTATAATAAACCTACTTGAAATTTAACATTTGTTGTTCGGGGGGGCATGGCAATATGACGTTGATGCCCAATAACTGTAAAAGAAAACACTTATAAGCTTGAGAAGAAGGGCCAGAAATTTACACTATTGCCACTTAAAAGAGCACAATCTAGGTAGGTGGTGGACAATGAAGTGAATCACACGTTAATACAATACTTATTAAATGATATATAGATGTACAAGAAGGGGGGGTTGAATTGTATA
>JAOSBL010000009.1:7575582-7586970 GCA_027568915.1 Erythroxylum roraimae
GTATATATAGGATAGCTTTGGTTGCGCTCGACGAAGAAAGGTGCGATCGCACCCAGCCTCGGGTGCAATCGTGACAAGAAAAGGTGCGACTGCACCTTGGGAGTAGCCTCTGGTGCGATCGCGACAAGGAGAGGTGCGATCGCGACTCGTTACTTCACCCATGTTCTGCCACCCGAAGGGTTTTCTAAATCTGAACATGTCTGACTCTTTTGGCCATAACTTTGTCATATGACCTCCAAATGAAGTGATTCTTGAACCAATAGATTCCTAACATATTTTTCTATCTCTTCATAAAAATTGGTAGCATTAGGAATTTATTTGAAAATTTTTGATTGAAGGAAAGTGAGGGAATCTGTTGGAATAGTATGAACGGGTATAATTTCACTGAACATGCTTAGGTATTTCGGTTATATCTTGAACTTTAGTCATCCAAATCAGATAATGTTTGATTTAGAGTAAACTAGAGAAATAGAGCTACAAATTACGTGAAGAAATCAAATTTTGATTCAGTCTCTAAGATTTTCAATTTCTAGATGGAAGTTGAGTATAGTGTACTATTTCAGTATAAGAACAGTAGACCCGAAATTCAGTTTTTGGAAAAATACCCAGGATTGTCATGAACACGCATTGTACATATTTCATTACATACATGTGCATTATTAAATACTTATAATTGTGCAAATTGTGATATGTGTATATTGCTTGTTATAGAGGAGCGTCAACCTCCAGATGTTGCCGAAACTTCCAAGCGTTAACTTTGAGAACGACTTGTTAGTAACCTAGACGGTCTCACTCGATTAATTGTCTGATTCATTTTATGTTTGACTTATTGAATGAATGTGATTTGATTGTGTTGATTCCGGGTAATGAAGGTCTGATGATTGTGATATATGAATTAGATATTAAAATGCTACTTGAATGTGAATGTGACGAACTAAATGTTTCATGACATGATTTAATCATGAGAGATGCATTCCATACATGAATGCATGATCATATAATGAGAGTTGTGACTTGAGTAGCTACCGAAAACGAGCTTAAAGTTTCAAATGTGATTAAGAGCCAAAGGCTCACTATATAAAATGAGCCCTGTATCCCCAACGGATAAGGGATAGTATGAATGAGCCTGGTATTCACAATGAATACGGGACAGTTAGGCACTCAGTCACAACAACGTAATAATTGGCAAGGAGTCACATGAGCATTTCATATGTATTTCATTAAGTATGTTTAATTGATTGACATGCAAAATTGTCTACTCTTGAGTGAGAATGTGATATGTGATCAACTATGCAAAGTTGTGAAATATATGTTATATGTAATGACGTGATGCATGAATTGAATGAACCATCGATGATGGTTACCTCATTGAGTTCTCAAAACTCACCAAAATTGCAATATTGACTTTTCGGGACCGAGGGACGACTTTACTTACTGAGGGATATTTGTACTTTTGGGAACAAGAAGAAATGACTCAAAGGTCGGTCAGCTGAATATGGACAGATTAGATAGATTTTGTGTAATTTCCTCTTTCATGTAGCACATTTTTTGTATTAGGCTATGATGTTATATAAGTATGAATGTTGAAAGAGACATTGTAGATATTCAATGTTATTGGAAATTGTCAATGTAGACATTCGGTTTTTATGAAATGAAAGGAGGAAATTTGGTTTCAAAATATTGTGACTTTTTGTATGGTGTTCATAAAAGAATAAAGATAGATGATACCATGTTAAGTGAATGTAGTGATTGATTGTAGCGCGCCATTATCATAGGTTATGTACTGGAATGTCCACCAGGCATCCCAGTATGTACCCTAAGGTAAGGGGCGCTACAGTTGGTGGTATCAGAGCATGATTTGGCATCCATAGGGATATCTAGGAAAGTTAAGCATGAAATATTGTGAGAAATGCAGATAATGATTGAAGTTATTGTTTGTTATAGGTCATTCGCCCTAGGTGATCAATTAGAGGAGCCAACTGACCTAGAATCGATAGGAGTCAGTAGGGGGTCCTCGGTACCTCGATCAGAGGTAATTTCTCCTAGAGTTCCCTAGAGAAGGGAGAGGAGGTATGATAGGCTGCAGAAGCAGGGGGTTGTGGATTTCTATGGTAGCACAAACCCTGCTGAGGCCAAAGCATGGTTAGAAAGGACGGAAGGGTTTTTGATTAGATGAACTGCAAGCCGGACGAGAGGTTCTATTATGCATCATCTTTACCACAGGGCCCAGCTTACCAATGGTAGAAGACTATCCCAGGCAGTACCACTAGGCCTTGCCACTTGAAGTGGGAAGACTTCCTAAGGAACTTCAAAGAAAACTACATGCCCAAGATTTACTTGGACTAAAAGATGAAGGAGTTCTTGGAGTTGAAGTAGGGTAGGATGTCAGTGGCAGAATATGAGATTAAGTTCAACGAGTTGATGGGCTATGCCACTGCTATGATCCCTACCGAAGAGGACAAGTGTAGAGGATGGACTCAATATGGAAATCAGAACAAGGTTGGAAATTTCAAACCTGAGTAATTTCGCTGAGTTGAGAGCTGCTTCGATCAGAATTGAGCAGCTACTGAGAGAGAGACAAGCAGAGACTAGGCAAAGGTCCAGTATGAAGAGTTCTAGTGAGAGTCAGAGTGGTTCTGGTAGAAAATTCAGTAAGCGCCATAACAGAGCCTTCAGACCAGCAGCTGGATCCAGACAGTCAGGATCCAAGTAGAGGGGTGGCTTTGTATAATTAGGCAGCGGAAGAGGTACAGTGGAGAGTCAGTTGCCCCCGTGTGAGTATTTTGGAAAGAGGCACAGTGGAAAGTGCTGAAAACTATCTGGAGCTTGCCTTAGGTGCGGCTCTTTTAATCACCAGATTAGAGATTGTCCTGCTGCTTTGGGAGCTCAGCCTGGTATGAGTGGGAGATCTGAGAGTGATGCTACAGTCCAGCAGAGCCGAGGTAGTGGATCCGGACAGAGAAGCCATGGCAGAGACAGAGTGAGCTCCGGGAGTCCTTCTATGAGGACTATGGTGCAGAGTAGCCAACTGCAGTCCTAGGCTAGAGTCTATGCTATGACCAGGGAGGAGGCTCAGGACTCTCCAGATGTCATTGCAAGTACGCTTCTTATTTATGATTATGAAGCATTTGCATTGCTAGATTCAGGATCTACGCATTCCTTTATCGCAGCGCATCTGGCATCTAGGCTACATTGTGATAGGGAGCTACTACAGTGTGGATTATAGGTGAGTACGCCAATAAACAATACTACAGTTATAGCAGAGGTCTGCAAGGGATGCTTGATTCAGATTGATCAAGCAGTATTGCAGGCAAACCTTATTATACTACAACTAAGACAGATAGATATTATTTTAGGTATGGATTGGCTCATTGCTCATAGGGTTGTTATGAACTGCTATACCAAGGAGGTAGTACTAGAATCTCCTGGTCAGCCGAGAGTAGTATTCAGAGGAATTAGTCAAGTAGTACTAGCCAGGATGATATCCTTCATGAGTGCATTGAGGTTGATGCAGGGTAGATGTGAGGCCTATTTGGCCCACGTCCTTAATACTAGAGCTGAGCAGGATGTGCAGGATATTCCTGAAGTTAGGGAATTCCTATATGTGTTTCCCGCTGAGCTACTTGGTTTACCTCCAGATCGGGAAATAGAATTCACCATTGATCTAGTTCCAGGTGCTGCTCCTATATCTATTCCTCCATATAGGATGGCACCTGTAGAACTAAAGGAGTTGAAGGCTTAGCTACAGGAGTTGTTAGAAAAAGGTTTTATTAGACCCAGTGTTTTGCCTTGGGGAGCTCCATTGTTTTTTGTAAAGAAGAAGGATGGGACGTTGAGGTTATGCATCGATTATAGGCAACTGAATCAGGTGACAGTGAAGAACAAGTACCCGTTGCTTATAATTGATGACTTGCTTGATTAGTTGCAGGGAGCTCAGGTATTCACTAAGTTGGATTTAAGATTTGGGTACTCTCAGTTGAAGATAATAGAGGCTGATGTACCTAAATGTGCATTCAGGAGCAAGTATGAGCACTTTGAGTTTTTAGTTATGCCGTTTGGGTTAACTAATGCCCCGACAACATTTATAGCTTTGATGAATAAGGTATTTTAGCCCTACCTAGACCGATTCGTGATTGTATTCATCGATGACATTTTAGTGTATTCCAAAAGTAAAAAAGAGCATGCTGAACATTTGAGAGTTATTTTACACATCATGAGGGAAAAGCAGTTGTATATAAAATTCAGTAAGTGTGAATTTTGGCTGGATCAAGTAGTATTTTTGGGGCATATAATGACTGGACAAGGCATACAAGTGGATCTAAGGAAGATAGAGGCAGTGATGAATTGGGAAGCTCCGAGGAATGTATCTAAAATCCGAAGCTTCCTAGGATTGGCCGAATATTACAGGAGATTTGTCGAGGGGTTTTCTCTGATTTCAACTCCTCTGAAAAAACTTCTGAGGAAGAATGTAGTGTTCAGATGGAATGAGGAATGCCATAAGAGCTTTAAGGAGCTGAAGCACCGGTTAACTACAACACCGGTGTTGGCTATTCCATTAGGGACCGAAAGATATGTGGTATATAGTGATGCTTCGCATCAAAGATTGGGATGTGTATTAATGCAGTATGGCAAGATGATCACCTATGCATCGAGACAATTAAGGTCTCACGAGATTAATTATCCGGTACATGATTTAGAGCTAGCTGCAGTTGTCTTTGCTCCAAAGATTTGGAGACACTACTTGTATGGAGAGACATTCCAGATTTATACAGATCATAAGAGTTTGAGGTATTTGGTGAGTCAGAAGGATTTGAACTTGAGATAAAGGAGATGGATTGAGTTACTGAAGGACTATGACTGCACGGTTGAGTACCACCTAAGGAAAGCTAATGTGGTGGCTGATGCTTTGAGCAGAAAATCTAATAACAGTGCAGCTCAGATTCAGTTATCGAGGTTACCCAATTTGATTCATTTGAGAGCTCTAAATGTGGAGTTGAATCTGGAGTAGGATGAGGCACTGATTGCTACACTTTAGTTGAGACCGATGCTGCATGATATAATCAGAAAAGTCCAGGGGAAAGGTCCTGATATGGTAAAGCTTATGGAGAAAGTGAAGATGAATCCGAATTCCGAGTTTGAGTTGAGGGATGAGACATTATGGTTGAAACAGAGGCTGTGTGTGCCTAACGTAGAGGATCTGCGGAAGGAAATTCTTGAGGAAGCTTATATGGCCTCCTATGATATGCATCCTGGTACTACCAAGATGTATAACACGCTTAAGCAACATTTCTGGTGACCCAGAATGAAGAAGCAAGTGGCGGAGTATGTATCTAAGTGTATGACATGCCAGTAAGTTAAGGCTGAGCACCAAGCTCCAGTAGGAAAGCTACATTCTTTGCCCATTCCGGAGTGGAAATAGGAATGGATCGCTATGGACTTTATTATAGGATTGCCTAAGACTCTGAGGCAGAATGATACGATATGGGTTATAGTGGGCCGGTTGACTAAGTCAGCTCACTTCTTACTAGTGAGAAAAAATAACTCACTAGATCAGTTGGCCCGGAGATATGTGAATGAGGTAGTGAGATTGCACGGGGTTCCAGTGTCCATTGTATCGGACAGAGATCCTAGATTTACTTCAAGGTTTTGGAGGAGGTTGCAGTCTGTTATGGGTACTAAGTTGAACTTCAGTACAATATTTCATCCTCAAACAGACAGACAAAGTGAGAGGACAATAAAGACTGTTGAGGATATGCTCAGAGCTTGTATATTGGAGTTTCGAGGAGCTTGGGATCAGTATATGACACTGATATAATTTGAATACAACAACCATTATCACAGTAGTATCGGGATGGCACCGTATGACAGAAAATGTCGATCGCCATTATATTGGGATGAAGAGGGCTTAAGAATGGTTGAAGGCCCAAAGTTGATACAAGATACAGTAGATAAGGTGAAATTGACCCGAAGCTGAATTAAAGCAGCTCAAGATAGACACAAGAGTTATGTAGACCAACATCGACGTGACATGGAATATAGTGTGGGAGACAGAGTATTTCTGAGAGTGTCACCTTGGAGAGGAGTATTAAGATTCGGTAAAAAGGGCAAGTTGAGCCCTAGGTACATTGGTCCTTATGAGATCATTGAGAGGATAGGACCTTTGGCATATAGGTTGGCTTTACCGAATGAGATGTCTCAATTGCATAATGTGTTTCATGTGAGTATGCTCTGAAGATATAGATCAGATCCGACACATGTGATATCGGCTCAAAAGATTGAGGTTGCTAGTAACTTAAGCTACGTTGAGAAGCCGATCAAGATTATGGGATCTCAGATCAAACAGTTGAGGAACAGAGTCATTCTATTGGTGAAAGTCCTTTGGAGGAATCACTCAACTGAGGAAGCCACATGGAAAACGGAGGAGCATATGAGGAGACAATATCCCCACTTGTTCGAACAATCAGGTAAGAATTTCAAGGACAAAATTTCTTTTAAGGAGGGGAGAGTTGTAACATCCCGTTACCCATATTAAGGCTAAAATAGTAAGAATGAGAGATTTTTGAGAGATTTAGAAATGCATTGCATGCTCATGCATTATATGATATACACATACACGTGAATATTGAACTTTTGCACATGAAAATAATTGTACATGCATTAATGGATAAGTCCAGGTATAATTGGTTATAAATGTGATTATATTGAGAATTGTAGTTTTTATATGTTAAAAACTGATTTGGAGAGTATATTTAGCGATTTAGAATTTTTGATGAATTTTGGGAAAATTTCTGAAAATTTGGAAAAAAATTAGTGGCAAGCCAATTGATAAATGGTAGTAGAATTTACTGTTAATTGGCAATGAAAATTTTGATAAATGACTTTGAGATTTATTGACAAATGTCATTGAAAATTGGGAGACAATTAGAGTAGAAATTAGAATTGATTGGACTAGCTAATTAAGAGAACCTAGCTTAAAGCCTTAAGAATTGGACATGTGGCAAATGACAAGTGTCACTTGCCAAACAATGTCTTAAGTCCACTAAACATTTAACCCCCTTGTTTTGGTCTCCCACGATGCGTTTTATTTAAAAGACCATTAGGTGTTGTTCTTGCTCTGTCCATCTTCCTCTTCATGGCTTCTCTTCTTCTTCATTTTCGTTTTCTCCAATCACTACCTCATCAACTTTGAAGATCACACTTTCCTCCATTTGCTACTATCATTTTGCTATCTTTCTTCCTCATTGTCACTAAAAAAGTCGACTAAGCATTTAACCCCATTGTTTTGGTCTCCCACACTGCTTTTTATTTAAAAGACCATTAGGTGTTGTTCTTGCTCTCTCCATCTTTCTCTTCGTGGCTTCTCTTCTTCTTTTTCTTCTTCATTTTCGTTTTCTCCAATCACTAACTCATCAACTTTGAAGATTACACTTTCCTTCATTTGCTACTAGCATTTTGCTATCCTTCTTCCTCATTGTCATTAAAAACCTATCTCTACCACCTTTAGAAGATGATGAATGTATGATGCTTGGGAGCTAGGGCTAGTATTATTTTTGAAGAATTTAAAGCGAAACCAAGTAAGTTATGCTTTAAATATCATGGGTATTGTTAAATGAAACTAGAATGATGAAAAATGTAGGATTGATGACTTGATTATGTGAGTTTTATGTGTGTGTCGTGGATGGTGAAAAACCTACCCAAATGTCTTGTTTTTGTAATTGTGAATGATCATTAATGACCCATGATTTGTTATAGAGATGTTTTGGAAGTTGGATGATCCATATAATGGTGTTAGGATGAGTGTAGAAAATCAATTATGAATGTGTAAATATATTTGTTTTGTTTTGGTTAATGATCAAATATAGATCATGGATTGGTTTGTGAATGATACTGAGTTGTAATGGAGTTGAGAATGAAGAGTAAATGGAGTAGAAAGAGTAGAAATTATTTTGAGCTAGAAAGAACCATAAAAATATACATAAGAAGAGTACAAAAAAAATTGGAAAGTTGATAGAGAAATGTATACTCTATTTTTCTTCTCACCGCTTATATATGTATACATACGTGAATATCTTTGGTGGTTGGAGACATGAATCGAAAACAAGTATAGGATTGAGATGAAAGGTGAACTAGTGATGTATAGATGAGTTAAGATGAAATGGAAGAGTTGATGGAACTAAATGAGTATAGCAGAAAATGTGAAAGGCAGAACATGAAGAAGATGAACAGTATGCAGCAAAATGAATGCATTTTTTTATTTTTTATTTTTGATGTTTGACGTTAATTCCTTGATTCTTGATATGTTTCGAATATGTTGGGTTGCATGGAAGACAAAATTGGAGAGAATTTGAGAGAAGACAACTTAGAATAAAAGAAAGAAAAGAGAAACAAGGGAAAAATGTGTGGTCTGACTTCAGGGGAAAAACTGTATTGATCTAGAAAGATTTTGACAAAATTGTTTTCATGAAAGTTGTAATCTTTCTTTTAGCTTTCCAACAGTATAAAGTATGAAAATTTTGGATATCGGCGTTGAGAGATATGACCATTACAAGTTAGGATGTCGCAGAAGGTGTATATACAGGATAGCTTCGGTCGCGCTCACGAAGAAGAAAGGTAAGGTGCGATTGCACCATGTGAGTATCCTCGAGTGCAATCGCAACAAGGAGAGGTGCGATCACATCTCGTTACTTCACCCATGTTCTGCCACCTGAAGGGTTTTCCAAATCTGAAAATGTCTGACTCTTTTGGCCATAACTTTGTCATACAACCTCCAGATGAAGTGATTCTTGAACCAATAGATTCTTAACACAGTTTTCTATCTCTCCATAAAAATTGGTAGCATTAAGAATTGATTTTGAAAATTTTGATTGAAGGAAAGTGAGGGAATTTGTTGGAATAGTATGAACGGGTATGATTTCACTAAACATGCTTAGGTATTTCGATTATATCTTGATCTTTAGTCATCCAAATGAGATGATTTTTGATTTGGAGTAAACTAGCGAAATAGAGCTACAAATTATGCAAAGAAATTGAATTTTGATTCAGTCTCTAAGAATTTCAATTTCTGGATGAAAGTTGAGTATAGTGTAATTTCAATATAAGAATAGTAGACCCGAAATTCAGTTTTTGGAAAAATACCCGGGATTGTCATGAACACACATTGCACATATTTCATTACATACATGTGCATTATTAAACACTTATAAGTGTGCAAATTGTGATATGTGTATATTGCTTGTTATAAAGGAGCAACTGGAACATCAACCTCCAGACGTTGCCGGAACTTCCAAGCGTTAACTTCGGGAGCGACTTGTGAGTAACCTAGACGGTCTCACTCAATTAATTGTTTGATTCATTTTATGTTTGAATTATTGAATGAATGTGATTTGATTATGTTGATTCTGAATAATGAAGGTCCGATGATTGTGATATATAAATGAGATATTAAAGTGCTACTTGAATATGAATGTGACAAACCAAATGTTTCATGACATGATTTAATCATGAGTGATGCATTCCATACATGACTGTATGATTAGATAATGAGAGTTGTGACTTGAGTAGCCACCAAAAATGAGCTTAAAGCTCCAAATGTGATTAAGAGCTAAAGGCTCACTATATAAAATGAGCCCTGTATCTCCAACAGATAAGGAACAGTATGAATGAATCCGGTATCCACAATAGATACGGGACAGTTAGGCACTCGATCACAACAACGTAATAATTGGCAAGGAGTCACATGAGCATTTCATGTGCATTTTATTAAGTATGTTTGATTGATTGAAATGCAAAATTGTCTACTCTTGAGTGAGAATGTGATATGTGATCAACTATGTAAAGTTGTGAAATATATGTTACATGTAATGACGTGATGCATGAATTGAGTGAACCATCAATGATGGTTACCTCATTGAGTTCGCAAAACTCACCAAAATTACAACGTTGACATTTCAGGACCGAGGGACAACTTTACCTACTAAGGGACATTTGTACTTTTGGGAACAAGAAGAAATGACTCAAAGGTCAGTCAGCTGAATATGGACAGATTAGATAGATTTTGTGTAATTTCCCCTTTCATGTAGCACATATTTTGTGTTAGGCTATGATTGTATTAGTATGAATGTTGAAAGATACATTGTAAATATTCGATGTTATTGGAACTTGTTAATGTAGATATTCGGTTTTTATGAAATAAAAGGAGGAAATTTGGTTTCAAAATATTGTGACTTTTCGTATGATGGTGTTCATAAGAGAATAAAGATAGTTGATACCATGTTAAGTGAATATAGTGATTGATCGTAGGTTGCCATTATCATAGGTTATGTACTGAAATATTCCCCGAGCGTCCTGGTATGTACCCTAAGATAAAGGGGCGCTACAATTGGTGGTATCAACTATAAATAATGGATGTTCAATACTTAGTACCATATAAACAATAAAAGCAAAAAAAAAGATGACGGCAGGGCAGTAGGGAAGCAAGGCAACAGGGCAGTGTGATGAAGGGGTGGTGGGAGGGAGTGTAAAGATTAGAATAGGAAGGCGAAGGATGCAGAGGAAGGTGAAGTGGGCAGTGGGTTAACAACAATCTCAAACTAGTGAGAGAGAGAGAGAGAGATTGAAGTCTAAAGGTATAGAAAGAAAACTACGCAAGAGAGAGAGGAAAGGTCAGGGAAAACAACGCATAATAGTATAGACTAAAACAACGTGATTTTACTTTGTCAAAAACACAAAATATATTCTAAAACATATCAGGCCTCGAGCTGAGCTTGAGCTCAGTGGCCTGAGTTCGAGCCCAAGTCCCGATAATTTTTCATCATTACAGTCCGAGACCAATCAATCTAGACTTGACTTATTGACCTTAGACCTGATCGGTTAGATCTTAGATGTTATCCCTACGCACTAGGCTTCAAGCGATGCCAAGTTTTGTCTTTTCTAATTACGAAGGATTTGATTTCTAGATAAAATTTTTGCTACGGTCATTGAATTATTCCACAAAACGAAGTTCCTCTCAAATTGGTATCCCATCGATATTCTGAACATTATAGTCGAAGACTCTTGATTTGTTGTTAAGGATGTTCTGGTCGGTATAACTGTTGCTAACGAAGTTAGACCCTAACTGGCAGACCTAATTCAGGCAAAGGTCTAAACTGCTCCAACCAAACCAAATCTTTAGGCCTAATTTGCTACAAATTCCAAAAGCGAATAACTGAATTGTAATGGGCTAAGTAAACCTTAAACACAACCGTGCATTGCCCTGGTCCTTGTTGGAGTTGGGTAGCTCCCAACTCCAGGGACCTTGAAAAGGACAAACTTGCAACGATGACTAACGACGATGAAGACCCATGGTTGGCCAGAGACAAGCTCTACCACGTTATGTTTTGTCTCTCTATA
>JAOSBL010000009.1:7591152-7603210 GCA_027568915.1 Erythroxylum roraimae
ATTTTAGCATGATTATAGGGATTATTTTCCTAGTTTAACCTATGTATTCCTATATAAATACTTGTAGTATCATTCTAATAGAAATACAGAAAACTCATTCTTCTCATGGTATCAGAGCCTAGTCAAGTTTATGGGTCTCTTCTTTGAAAGTTTTTTGTTTTTTGTTTTCTGCCTTATCGTGAGGTAGTGTACCGATTGCATGGGTGACAAATTTTTTGGAGAAATTTTTTCCGACCTCCTCCTTCGCAAGACTCTATTGGTGCCGATCGGCCATCCCTTCAAATTTGGTTGTCGGATTTCCAGTGCGTGACCCCCATGTGTCGCCTAGTCGCAAACGCCGTTTCCATGCGTTGGCGCGTGAGCTACCATCTGCTGAACTGGTTACTTCCTTCGGTGTCACCTCCTCTGTCCCTATCTAAATATCCGATCAGTTCCCGGGTATTGCTGATTTGTGTTGGGGTGGTAGACAGTCCGTAGCTCTCTATTCTTCCAGGTGTGAGGGTTTCTGATTTACGTAGCTCCCTTTTGTTGTGTTGGTGTGGTAGACAATCCCTATTCTTCCAGGCGTGAGAGTAGTGATATGGGTGGGGATAAGAAAACTATTACTGAAATCACATTGGGTTCATCCAAAATTACTAGTAGAAAATTGACCGGAGGGAAAATTATGCAGAATGGAAAAGGGCTATTCGCAAATTTGTGCCTAGTGTAGATTTGGAAGATCATTTAACTAGTAATCCGCCTCGTAAGATTGATGTTGTTGCTCCTTGAAGAAATGGTTAATGGAGGATTATAAATTGTTTAATCAAATCCATAATACTCTAGACCCAACTGTTGATGATGTTGTGAATCATTGTGATAGTATCAAAGAACTGTGGGAATATCTAGAATTTCTGTATGCTTGTAGACAAGATTTGTCTCGTGTTCATGACTTATTGTTAATGATTTACTGAGCAGAATAAAGAGGTCGCTCTCTATTTGAGTACTATACTGAAGTAAAACAAGCCTTTGAAGAAAGTGAGCCATGTTTCCTATTGTTGCTGACATAAAGTAAATGCAAGAACAAGAGGAGCAGATTGTGCGGACACAATTGTTAACTAGTGAGACACTTCCTTCCTTTACGGAAGTATATGCTTGTTTGTCAACTTTGGCTAATACAGGTAACCCTGCTGCCTGTCTCTCCACCTCATCTCGCAGTTGGGTTATTAACTTAGGTGCTACTGATTATATGACCGGCAACACAAGTTTCCTCTCTTTTTTCAAGTCTACTACTAATTTACCTTGCGTTACTTTAGCCAATGGATCGACTGCTTCTGTAATTGGACGTGGGACAGCAAACTCAACAAAATCTCTCCCATTATCATTTGTTTTATGTTTATCACAATTCCCTTTCAACCTATTATCTATTAGCCAACTCACCAAAAGTCTCAATTGTTGTGTTGTTTTCTATCCCGATTATTATCTTTTTTAGGATCTTGGAACGAAGTAGATTATTGGTAAAGGGCGTCTGGTGAATGGCCTGTATGCTCTTGATTCAACTTCTGAAATAGTACCTCGATCGATTGCTTCCACAAGATCCCTTTTGCAACTTCATTGTCGTTTTGGTCATTCGTCTATCATAGTTTTACAAAAGTTATGTCCTAGTCTTAAACCAAAATCTGTCTTAGAGTGTGAAGCTTGTCAATTTGCTAAGCATCATAGAGTATCTTATTCTCCTAGACTAAATAAACGAGTTGAGTCTTCGTTTTACTTGGTGCATACTGATGTATGGGGTCCTTGTCCTATTCTATCCAAATCTGGTTTTTGTTATTTTTAGATATTTATTGATGATTATTCTTGAGTTACTTAGCTTTATGCTATGAAATCTCGATTAGTTTATTATATTTCGTGCCTTTCATGTTGAAATTAAGACTCAATTAAACAAATCCATCTGCACTTTGAGTAGTGATAATGCTTAAGAGTATGTTTCCCATACTTTTCAATCTTATCTCTCTTAGCATGTTATTATTCATTAGTCATCATGTATTGTTACCCCTCAACAAAATAGTGTAGCAGGGCGAAAGAATCGTCACTTGTTAGAAGTTGCCCAGGCACTAATGTTCCATATGTAAGTCCCAAAAGTTTTCTGGGCCAATGCAGTCTCCACTGCTTGTTTCCTAATCAATCGAATGCCTTCTTCTATTCTTGATGGTCAGATTCCATATTCCTTTCTCTTTCCTTCATCTACATTATTCCCTCTTACTCCTTGAATTTTTGGGTGTAATTGCTTTGTTCAAGACATGCGACTTCAAGTCTCGAAATTGGATCTCAAATCTCTTAAGTATGTCTTTTTGGGATATTCTCATACTTAAAAAGGATATCGTTGTTACTCTCCTTCGTTGGGTCGTTACTTGGTCTCTGCTGATGTTACCTTTTTCAAGAATACCCCTTTCTTTGGTTCTCTTGTGCCTTCTTCTTGGCACTCTAGCGATTCAGGGTACAATTTTCTTATTTATACTATCAGTGAACAAGTAGTTTCTCCTCCTTTTCGACCTATTATTTTTCAGGTTTATTCTTGATGTGTATAGCAGTCTATTGAGGCACCTCCCATCGGCTAGGACATGGACCCAACCCAGTTTGCTTCGTCTCTAGATTCCTCACCACTACCGGATGCTAGCCTTTATCTTCCTATTGCTCTTCGTAAAGGTAAACGTACATGCACTTACCCTGTTTCTTCTTTTGTATCTTATCATGCGCTATCTCCCTCCTCCAAGTCTTTTGTAGCTTCCTTAGACTCTGTTGTTGTCCCAACGTCCCTTGCTGAAGCATTGGCACATGATGGTTAGAAAGCTGCAATGAAAGAAGAGATGATGGCCTTAGAGCAGAATCATACTTAGGATCTTGTGCCTCTCCCGTCAGAGAAACGGGTCATTTGCTGTAAGTGGGTGTTCACTGTTAAAATGAATCCTGATGGTTTTGTTGCTCGACTATAAGCTCAGTTGGCTGCTAAAGGATATGCTCAAACATGAGGTGGATTATTCTGAGACATTTTCTCCAGCTGCAAAACTTTCTTTTGTTCGATTGTTTATCTCCTTAGCTACCACTTACAATTGGGCACTTCACCAACTTGATGTGAAGAATACATTCTTACATGGGGAGTTATTTGAAGAGGTTTACTTGGAGCAACCACCGAGATTTGTTGCTCAGGGGGAGTCAAGGAAAATGTGCAAATTACGGAAGTCTCTATATGGCTTGAAGCAATCTCCTCGTACTAGTTTGGAAGATTCAATAGTGTAATGATTGAGTTTGGCTTGCGAAGAAGTGCATATGATCACTCAGTGTTCTTTGCATCATCTAGTTCTGGGTGCATTTTATTGGTTGTATATGTGGATGATATAGTGGTCACTGGAAGTGATGAAGCGAGGATCACAAGGTTGAAAGCATTCCTTGTGACTCGTTTTTAGACAAAGGATTTAGGAGCCTTGAAATACTTCTTAAGAATTGAAGTTTCTCGCAGTCATAAAGGGATCTATCTATCTCAAAGAAAATATTGTCTAGATTTATTAAATGATGCCGGTTTTATTGAGGCAAAGACGTGTGATGCGCCTATGATACCAAATGTGAAGTTAAATGTTGAAGATAGAGACTTGCTTGAGAATCCTGAAAAATGTAGGAAGATTGTGGGAAAATTGAGCTATCTTACTATCACTTGTCCTAATATTGCCTTTCTAGTAAGTGTTGTAAGTCAGTTCATGTCATCTCCTAGAACATCACATCGGGGTGTTGTTATTCATATTTTGAGATATCTAAAAGGTGTGCCAGGACGTGGCATCTTATATCAAAATTATGGTCACCACACTATAGAAGGGTTGACAGATGTGGGCTATGTAGGAGATCTTTTAGACAGGCGCTCTACCATAGGTTACTATGTTTTTGTTGGAGGCAATCTTGTTTCTTGGAAGAGTAAGAAATAGAGTGTTGTATCCTGATCAAGTGCAGAATCCGAATATAGGCCTATTGCATAGACTACCTGTGAACTTATATGGTTACGTCATTTACTTGGTGAACTTATGGTGTGACAATGAAGTAGCCATGTATATTGCAAATAATCTTGTGTTTCATGAGAGAACGAAGCATATAGAAGTCGATTGTCATTTTACTCGGGAAAAGCTAGAAGATGGATCAATCTCAACTCAACATGTCAGAATACGAAGCCAATTAGATGATGTGTTCACCAAAGCATTATTGGGGAATCAGGTTAATTATATTTGTAACAAGTTGGGCATAATCAATGTCTATGCTCCAACTTGAGGGGGAGTGTTAAAGAATATAGCAGCTGTTAACGTAATCATAGGGATTATACTGCTAATGTAAATAACATAGACATTTGGATTTTAGCATGATTATAGGGATTATTTTCCTAGTTTAACCTATGTATCCCTGTATCAATACTTGTAGTATCATTCTAATAGAAATACAGAAAACTCATTATTCTCACTGGTGATCCTGTTTACAGTGCAATCCAGACAAGCAACCTACTGAGAACAGTAATACTTTTCTTTGGTTTGTTCCTCTGCTTTGATTTATATACTAACCTATACCATAAACATACATACTATATTGCTTCTCTTTTCTGAATTGCCAGCCTTCCTGTTTTCTATTTCACTATCCATAAAATCCTTAAAACTTCTTGAATATTTAGGTGTGATCAATGAATGAAATATTTTTTGTTTTAACGTTGTTGTTGCATGAATTCCCTTTTTCTATTTCTCATTTTCTTCTATATTAGCAGTTTTGAATTGTTTTATGATATCACACAACTTTTGGCGGTGATGTATGTGAACTTATTTAAAACCATTACATCGTGAGCTGTCTGTTAGTCAGTTTACTGTTTTTCTGGTAAGTATCCAATATGTCTCTAGTGATGATCCTCCAAGTTTTTGATCAGGTCTAATTTCTTGTTTGCTTTTGCTAAGTTTTGTGCTATGCTTACCAAGTCAGTGAGTTGCTAACTAGATACTTTCTTCCAACTTCTAGGTGAACAGTGACTTTAATAAAGCTGCAATTGAGACAAATAAACTGGGCTTTGAGTTCAATGCAGTTAATGGTAACACATACGTGGATCAAAAAACTGATTTTGCTCGACTAACTTCATTCAAAGAAAGTGAATCGGGAGAACATCTAACTGCAGTGCAGAATAAAAATTCTCCTACATATAGAATAAAAAATCATGAGTTCACTCGAGATTCTTCTCAACAACAAGGATCTCCATTAACTGGATCTGTATCCTTTATATCTACAAAGCAGCATGACTTGTTTCTGACTGCTGCTAAATCCAGCAGACAGCTGTCCTATATGACTCCTTCCCCAAGAAAACCAGTATCCTTTTTGGACAAACAAAATAGGAAAAGTGTTACAAGTGCTGCTTCTTCACAGAAAAGTGAATCAAGGTTCAAGATTTTTGAGCCTTCTCCTCTTACATGTTCTCTAAGAGATGGAATTGAGAATTCCAAACTCAGATTATCAAAATTCCGTTCTTCTGCAGCTTCTGCTTACAATGCTGGTGTTGAAGGAAACAGCAATTGTAGCAGACAGAAGATAGTGTATGCACCCATTACCAATTTAGAACAGCATTTATACAGTTGTGGTTTGAAGAGCAGAGACATGGAAGGAACAACCTTTGTGGATACTGATGGTATGGGTCTGCGTAACAACGTTACTGACCTGAGCATTGATGGAGGGAACATTGGCCTTGCAGAAAATCAGGAACCTCTGGTTCATATATCTGCATGCACTCTTTCAAAGGAGACAGGAACTCAGGTAGTGACAAATATGCTCTCATCCTCTCAGTTAATTGGATCAGTTGACAAAGTCATACAGCACAATGTAAAGTTATTTGCTGACGGAAAAGCAGACTGTAACTCCCCCACACTTGATACTCGTTTTCAGGACCTTAGTGAAATAAAAAAATCAGGTGATAAGCCAAGTCGCTCTCCTGGTTCAGAGCCTGTATCTGGAAGTTTATTGAAAATTTCCCGAACTTCTTCATGGGATAGTAGATCTTCAGCTCATGATTCGGGGAGCTTGAATAATATTGTTACTGAAGCTGCAACAGCCTATTGTGAAGAGGAACTTCCCAAGGCTGGAAAAGACTCCCCTTTAGCTTCAGTTTCACCAAATGGTTGTAGCCAAAGTGCAAACACGTCTTCTCTTAAGGTCATCCCTCTCTCTTTCTCTCTTAACATAAGCATGTTTTTCGTTTCCATAGTCTACCTGTGATGCAATCATTTTTGTAGGTTTTTCTGTTAGCTTGGATACTGCTGGATGTTCTTTGGTTGATTATGGAATTTGACACACTAATTGATATATTGTTAAATCAGAGCCCCACTAGAGAAAAGGTGACTCAGAGTGCTGGTACTGCTGAACAAACTTCTGCATCCCATGGCAACAATGTGCATCCTGTGGTGGGGGCAGGCAATTCATCACTTGACTCCAAACTGAACAGACAGGTCAATGTTGACAGCCATATGGGACTCCATAATACACTTGTTCAATTTCCTGCCCGATATACAGAAAAATCTTCTGGACAGAAACGAAGAATTGAAGATCCTGATGTAGGAGATGCACCCAATGCTCATAAAATTTTCAGGATAAAGAACAACGATATTCATGCAAGTCAGGGCTCTGTCATGGAGTTCATGTTGCAAAGCTTTAATCGAAGTGACAGTGAATCTCTTGTCCACAAACAAGATAGAACACCAAAAAATTGGAGGGATGTATGTACATATATACATTGATCTTGTGTTCTATATTACTGCCATGTTTGTGAATCGGATTGATGGCACTTCTATCTGCAAAAATGAATTCTGCTCCTGCTTGATACCATATTCACTCTTTCTGGTTGTGGATATGTTCTGGCAACTTCCTGTTGATTTCTTTGGTACTTTCCACGTGAACAGAAAGAAATGCTAAAATTTAAACTACTGAAATTTTATTTTCCCTATTTCTATCTATCAAGGGCATGAGGTAAGCCTTAATCCTTTAATTTTTTCGCTCTTAGTATCTGAAAGTTTAGGAAAACCTTTAACATGTCAAGCCAATTTATAATTAGCTTGGTGACCTTTTCAAGATCACTTAGCTAAGAGAACATATGAATGGTGAAGTCTTTTACTCTTGGAATGGTGCTTGGTGCTGAAAAGCACAAGGTGACAGAATCTTTAAAAGGCAATAACGTGGAATGATTCTTGGATTTCCATGTCGCCATTATTATTTCTTTCTTACTTTTCTCTGCCTTGCAGATTTTGGTGAAGCTTTCCGTAGATGCAAAGGGACTGCTCTCTTCATTAGTTGATAAGCTTCATATAAGTGTGGTATTAATTCAAGATTGATTTTTAAGTTTGAATTTTGTTAATTCCCTTGTTCAAGTATATTTATATCTTACTCAGATTGTTAAGTTGCAAGAGATTTTGGCTCATCTTCAGAAAGTTAAGACCTATGAGATGCTTTACTCTCAAATCCAATCTCAGGTCTGTTGAATGAGTAATCAAGTTTGTGTTAAGTTTATTCCATCCCCAGCTTCTATGGTATACTCAAGTATAGTAATACAAAATCTTTTAATGATGCTGCAGAGAAGTGCTGAGCAATCCAGCGTTGACAGACTAAAGAGGTGGCTGCTCATCTTGTTACAATTACTGTGTCATGGATGTGTGTCTCATTGTTTCTTCATTATTGAAAGCAATTTAACACTTGAATTGCTGACATGTTTATTTTATATTGTTGCAGAGCAGCTGAAGCAAGAATGTTAATGAACAAGTTAATATTTGAAAAGGCAAGAATGCAGTTAATGATAGTGATGCATGAGAAATTGCTGGTATGTTAAATGCAATCCTTCTTAATTCCCCTCTCAATCCATGTGTTCTTTGACCTGCCAATATTCTTGAATGCAGAAAAGATCGCAGCTCCTAAACTGTGCAGTTCAGGATTGTCGGATGTTGAAGTCAAATCATACTTCTCTTTTATCAATGTCTGATAAAGCAATCAAGTCAGCTCATGATACTCTTCTGTTAGCCAATTTGGGGAGCAAAAGTGAGGTACTTACAGTTATTGATGTGTGGCCAATCATGCATGCTTGTTGAATGGGTTGTTTTGGCAATAATTTCTGGATTCAATTTTTGAATGAGAAGGGTTTGTTGCAAAAAGAATGTTCATGATGGCATGGAGGACATCTTGTCATAGAAGTGCACAATTCCATGTCTAATATGTTTTTAAGGTGGAGATGAAACTATTCTGGAATGAGAAGAGATTTGGTATGTTTTCGGAACTATCGGTGGAAATGAGAGAGACATACCATGGTGGGATTTCTCTCTGAGCCTAACGTCAAAGGGCATGTTTGAGCATGCAATGTTAACCAGAGTGACTTAATGTGCTGTGCTGAAGTTAAATTTTGTTTTCTTACATATTAATTGTTGTGTTTGCATAATAAGTATGACTACTACTAGCTAAAGCTACTTCTTTAAACTTGAGTTTCTGCAGTCAAGATTGCTTCATTGAGCTCATTTTGAATATCGTGTTAAAATGTCCTAATTGGATGCAAGGTTTTCACCATATCAGGTTTCCAGTAAGGAGGTGGCAACAATGAGGCATGAGTTTGAAGTATTAAATAGGAATGTAATTAATTTAACCAGAATGTTTCACAATTACTTCAAAGTCAAAGGAGAGCTGAACCATTCTGAGACACTTGTTCTTCTTCATGATTTTGTGAAGAAGAGAAATTCTTGCAGGCTCATGAGAGGGGATTTGCAGGTCTTTCTACTCTTACAGTGATACATGTCCACACATCAAATCTGTTTTTTATATGATAAATATATCATACTTGTTATCTGTTCAGTTGTGGGAACTTGATGATTTGGAGAGCAAGAATGGCCAACTTACCATTTTTATCAACTACCATGGCTTCATTTGCCAAAGGTTACTACTTCACCTTTCTTGACCTATTAATTCTGTTGCACATTCCATGTTTATTATAGTATTTCTCCATTTAATATTCTATTGTGATAATAAGCAGGTTATCAATAAGTTCTGTCCCTTCTCCTAGTATACAAATTTCAAACAAGCTGAATGATATATACATCATGAAGGTAATGCATTGAAGAACTAATGAATGCAGTTCTATTCAAGTTCCTTTGGCTATTCTAATCTACGAATTGCTGTTTCTTGTTGATTAGAATTTCCCTAACCCAGATGCTTCTGCTGCACTAGCACACATTGTGAAAGCTGAAAATGCTAAGAAGTATGCTGGTTCCAGAAGTTTGTCACAAGAAATTCAAGTATTGGTCTCTTTTGGCTTTTTTTTTTTTTTTTCTGGACTTAGTTTTCATTGCTCTTTAGAGATGCTATGGGTTATACTTTACGAGGGTGTTCCTAATACTTAATGGTAGAAACATCTGCTTCAAGCAGTACTTTCTTCTACATTGCAGTTGCTTGCTTATTGTCTCTAGCTTTTCACATTTCTGTATTGCAAATGATTCACGCTTTAACGCACAATTATGGCGTACATAATTGGTCTGCGTCTTGTTTATTAGTAACTCCATCCTAAAATCTTCTTTTGTATTACAGGTTACTTGTTCGCTTTTGCATAATCTGCTAGATGTGGTTGAGGAAATACAATTGGCTCGTCTAGAAATTAGAAATCTAGTAGAGACAAGCTTTCATTCTTCATCCGGTAAATAATTGGGCATTTGGGAACCATTCTCTTTTTCTTGTGTTATTTGATTTTGTTATTGACAATGTTGATTTAATGCTTTACTTCCTTCACCATTGATTCTTTAAATTTTGCATTTTGATCTAGCTGCATGCAGGTGGATCGAAATTTCATTTACTTTTGGGGAGAATTGGAAACTATGGGCTAATCTTAGCTTTGTTAGTCTTATTTTTGACTAGGATATATATATGTGCTCTTGAGAATCCTCTAAACATGGCCATATTTTGGTTAGTAACATAGTTATAGGTGACTCATTTATTAGAGAAGGGCCGAGAGAGTTGCCTATGCTTCCTGATATCTGAAATTATCTTTTCAGCTTTATCTTATATCTATATGGTTGTTCCAAACTAATGATCCTTCTCATGATTGTTTCATTTATCCATCAAATGACTAGGTGGTTTCTTTACTTAGCCCACCTATACCTTATTGCTGCGACCACTGGAGCATTTGCATAGAGTCTGCTTCAATTTCATTAACTTGTTAATTGGCATTTGTTACCATTTGTCTTTCTTGTAGTAGTTATACTTTGTAGATTTTCCATGTATTGAATTATGTTCTTACTAACCTTAAGGCATATGGTTTTCTTGTTTGCAGTTGAGAAGCTCGATTTGCAGCTTGATTTTCTTGATTTTAACACTTGTAGGAAGGTTAAAGTGACTCTCGACTTGGCATGTTTGAAATGGTAGAACCTTTAGAACTTACTCTCTTCATACCTGCCAAAGATTTACAATTTATTGCCTGATAGTGGTTGGAGAACGTTTCTAATATTTTCTCATTACTTAAACTTTGGTGCTTCCCAGGGGCACTATATGCCTACAGATGTTCTCTTCCTTTGAATATTGGCTGTTTCTATAAGACTTATTCAGCCATTTTTTAGCTTTATACTTCACCACTGCACCAGATGTTAGCCCAATTTAAGAAGAATGTTAATAAAAATGTTACATTATTGGGTTTTGTGGTGACACCTGCATTTGCTTGATTTGATTTCTCGAGCATGGTGGTTTTTTAATCACAATGCTGTATGTCTTGTTTGAACCTGTACTACTGAATCGTGATAGCAGATTGACTTGATTGTGGGTTTAGCCTTTTAAGTGGTCGGAAGTGTTCTGGTCTGCTTTGCTGTTAAACTGGCAATACATATCTTAGATGTTTTGATCTGTTGCTGAATCTTCTCGATGAGATAATGAATAGTCTGTTTGACATATGTTTAATCTTTGATAAATCTTGTGATTGTGGTAACGAGAATGCTTGCATATCTTTCTGTTTTAAGCCCATTAAACTAGAGTCTTAAATAAGCTGGAGTGCTTCTCGTTCCTAATTAAGATGCATCTTTGGGTTGTCTTTTAGTCTTATGGGCAAAGATTTACAAAGGAGAATTTTCTACTTGGAATAACTCTGCAGTATCTGTTAGAGATTGGAGATGATCCAATAAATGATCCCAAGTATTTGTGTAATTTGTGAAAATAGTTAAATACTTGAATATTGTAAATCAGACCTTGTGGCTGGTGCATCCAATGTCAATGCTGTTTCCCTTTAACATTCACATCTACGTTATAATTACAATAATCATTATTATGACAAATATTGTCTTAAAAATTCATCTCTTTATGGAACGTCTAGGTATTATAGATATCACAGTCTGACATTGTGACTTGACTGAATTTCCATGACATTCTTATTAAATTTTGTTTCTTTGACAGAGCATTTGATTTTTGTGGGTTTATTTTTGGCTCATCAAATGGCTTTGTTATCTAATGTTTTGGTTTCTGAATCAGTGGGATTTATCCATCAGATGTTATTCCACATAACATAGAAGTTCATATTGCTGGGGAAAAGAAGATGCTACCTGAGCTGCATTCAAGAGCAATTGAAGCTGCAGTTGATAGTCTTAGAATCGGGTACCGGAGGATTATACGGCTTTGCAGATGTATTTCTCAAGTGGTGCAGTCCTTGAGCACCTGAAAGTTTCGAAAATTTGTTTGGCTTTTCCTTTGTATTTTGGGCACACTAAAGCACTCATGAGACAGATAACGACTTTTACTGTTCACAAATTGGAGGTGTGTGCTTCTTCAAGGGATTAGCAGTGACTTGTCGATGCTTGCTGTTACCAATTTAAACTAAAATGCGGCTAAATGAATACAAGCCTAACCCCAGAGGACTAGGTTTGGCAACTGATGTTTTTGTATAGAAAAAAAAAAGGAAAGAGATGCGTTCCGTTAAGATGACGTCATATACTTACATATATACATATATACATATATATATATATATATACATATATACATATATATATATGTACATATATATATATGTACATCTATA
>JAOSBL010000009.1:7669515-7682779 GCA_027568915.1 Erythroxylum roraimae
ATAATATATCAATATGGACTATTTTGCAATTTTTAAAAAATTTAGGGACTATTTTATAAATTTAAAAAATATCTCGATACGGTACCCGGTACCGACCGATAACGGTACAGTTTCGTTCCAGAGCTCAATCCGATACCGAGCCCGGTACGGTATTCATAACATTGCTAAAATCTAAAGATATGTTAGACTGAAATACAATTCCTTAACATGGAGATAGACGGCAGAGGAGTACTCTATACGACATAAAGGTTTATGATGGCGACATGTGCTACCATCTTACATAGTTTGCTAGAAACCGTTACGGATATAGTACTTTTATTCTATTCTCTGCTACTAATGTTTCGACTTTGTTGCCTCTTCATTTTCTTCTGCATCTTCTTTTCTGCGTTGTTTCCCCGTGTTCTACTTTTCATTAACTATTTCGCATAACAAGTTTATACTTGTTTCTTACCAGATTGAGACCGACACGTACTCATAGAAATCTTCTTCTTCTTTTTTTTTGGAAATGGAGGAACCGCAGTCCGTATGCTTTGAATGCGTACTGGGTCAATTTTCGAATTGACGCAATAGACTACAAATCATGCCAACTGGGTATTCTATACTAGGCAAGTTTTGTACGACGGGCTCAATCGAGAGAGCGTAAGTAGGAAGATTTGAACATAGGACCTTTTGATCTCATACCTCCACTTCACCAACTCGACCACTCTGAGGGCGTCATAGAAATTGTTTCTGTTAACTTTAAACTTATCATCAGCATCACAAACATAAGTTTTGCAGTTGTAGAACAATGTTTGACGAGCATCCTGAAAGACCTCGTCAGAGCAATTGTTGTTTATCTCAGTTCATAAGCATCCGGTTACCTTGTCAAAGTAAAATTATCCTTAGTTGGCTTACATATATTTGGTAATTGACTATATTAAGTGATAGCCTGGATCATCTTTTATCGGGTAGGATTGATCACTTCCAGATATATGTTTCTGCTTGCTGGGTGGTTTGCCAAGACAAAAATGAGACAATCAAGTTCGATTTCAGATGTATTATGCACCTGCTTGGGTTCAGCGGCAGAGAAGCCAGACAAGTACATGTTTTTTGCATTGCATATACCGCAAAAATGGTGGAAAGATAACTTCTTGTCACGCCAAAATGAGTGCCTTGAAGCATCTATGGTAATTAAACACCAACAATGAACTGCCATTTATCTGTCAACTTGGAACAATTGAAATCTTTCGCTCTTGCTTATACCAATTACAACAGTTCAGTACATGCTTTCTTCCTATCAAAACTTCACTTTACAGGTAAGACAGCGGAAAGAAAAAAAGAAATGAACTGGTAAAATCTCAACCAACCTGTCTTACCTTTCAGAGCCCTATAAAACCTCAAGAGAAAATAATGGAAAAGATTCTGACCAATTAACAACAAAAACCTATAAGTTTAATGGACTTTTAGGAAAGGAAAAATGGGAAAAAGGCTAGAGACATGAAATGGAAAAATGGTAACACCATATGGCAACAGCAAGGGAAAGACCTGCACATGCCTACATCAAACTAACTTAAATTTTGTTGATATCAGTTACAGGTAAACTGCACCATTTATGCCCTCAACCCAAGCAAGTTGAAGATACTGTTGGCAAAAGTTTCCAGCCTCCTTTCTAAATTTACACACTCAAATCTGGCGGCCAGTGCCATATTTTCTTGCAGTTCTTGCCTTCCAAACTTCTTCGGTTCCCAAAAATGTCCCAAGATTGGACTCTTTCTCTGGATTAGAAGAAAGGAGCAATCTTCAACCATAACCTCAATAATTGCTTGGCCAGTTGACCTGTTGATGCTGAGGCTGCTGGTAGACATTAGAAGCAGGTCCAACCATATCAACTGCTCCAGCCATTGCTTGAGTCTGTTGCAGGAGTGGATGGACTGCTCCTGATGCCGTTGCTGCAGGGTGGTAGATACTGGCAAAGGTGCCATGGCCACTCTGTGTTGGGGTAAAAGCCACATGCTGACCCTGAGGAGGAAGGTTGTAGAAAGAACTAGTGGGCAAGTTGGACATATCTCGGCCAGCAGCAGCTATCCATACAGCTGAACCCTCACTCTGCAGGAAAGTAAATTTAGCGCTCTTGAGGATCAATATTACTGTCTTTTTACTGGTAACTTAAAGTAATAAACTTGCGTTCAGAGTTAAATGTAAATGCTAACTTGACTTCTTACTTTTTATTAACAAACCTTTCAAAGAAAAAATATAAGATATCACCCAGAAAATGGTTCCAGTAATTATTCTAAAGTGTGCTATACACCAAGTCCGGCCAAATCACAACAAATCTCCAATTCACCATAAGCAAGTCCAGGCTAATCACAAAAAATCCCCAAGCCACCATGAACAAGGGCTGCATCGCTTGAAATTTAGAGCAACCATTGAACCTAAAATGTTGTGGGTGAGGCCCAAAACATGGCTCAAATATTATTCTAACATTTTTTATGAAAATTGGTTGCAGAAACAAAAAACCAAAACAAATCACAGAAGTTAATGGGAAAACAAGACTGAATGACCAATCACTATGCAACATTTTCTTGAAAACAGTTGGAAAATCTCTAAAACTGCAAGTCTACGTATTTTTGTCTAACCAGTAGTGACCAAGCATAAGAAGTATGTTGTGCTGGTATCTGGGTGATAAAATCCATCAATCTTCAATTGTGTTGACATATACCCACAATATGAAACAAAAGCATCTAAATTTCTAAATGCACAAGTAAAACAACAAAGGAACAGAATACTTGATGAAATAAAAGAACTCTGCTAGAGTAGTTCCCTTTTTTTTCCAACGAATATTAAGCATGGACTCCGTGCTCATTATTCCGTATCTCCATGAATTTGAAAATCTAAGGACCATACATGCAAAACAAATCCATTCAAATCGCTACTTCAACCAACCATTAGCATCACATCAGTCAACTAAAATGCTGATTGCACATCGTAGACTTATAAGCAGTGATAACCAAAAATAAATCAAAAGGCTGCAACAACTTATTTTGAAGCATTTTCCACAACCTAGCATTCATTTTCTTTAACAAACATCATGAGCTAATGATGTCCATTAATAACAGCCAGAAAATCAAAGAATCACAGATGATAGCAGCAAAACAAACACATCAAAGAAAACAAATCGTATGCAAGCAAAGATCCCCTTTAATTTAGCATAGTAAACATTTCAGGAGAAAGGAGATTTTAAAGAGTCATTGTAAAAGCCTACCTGCTGTCCAGTCATGTAGACATTGCTTTCTTTGAACTGGGATGCAGTAAGATCCTCATTTGTTGTGGAGTTTCCTCCCGTTGAAGCAGAACTGGGATTATAACCAGCCGGAGAGGATCCATAAGGCCCATAACCGCTAGGCATTCCAAATTGGGTTGAATTTCCAGTATTGGTTCCAGGTTTATATTGTGGTAGTGAATACTTAACCCCTGTAGCAGCAGCCGTTGGTGGAGCTGGATATACACCGCCAGCTTGAGGCTGTTGAGGAAATGCACCATTGCTTAGAAATTGGTGGATGCCAGGTTGTGGAACATAGAATGGGGGGAAGAAGTGGCCATATGAAATGTAGTTTGGAGGATAATGAGATATATGCAACCCAGTTGGGGGTCGGAATACGGGGACTGGTTGCTGAGTCACAGCTATGGAACTTTGCATGAGCCCAGCAGTTTGGGTCACCAGTGGAGTTTGACCTACTGTGGACAAAACCAAGGAATTCCCTGCCTGCAATAGACGTCATATAATATATAAGCATAACAATCAACAGCAAGGCTGTGTGTATTCATGCACCAGAGAGTATGACCCAGTTAAATACAGATACATTTCATTCCTTCACTCTAAATACATGGGGGCAAATCCATGAACACAATAGCACATACAACAGTCATTGTCATATTTCCTAGTTATAATTGGTGTTTATGATATGGTGGACACTACTATTACAATATAAATCTTTGAGAGTGTTCTTCTTTCAGTTCAAATCTACATCCGGAAGGGTGTTGCTTCTTTTTCTTTTCATTGTTATCCACAGTATTAATATTAGCATATATTTCCACATCAAATTCTAGATAAAGTAATTTGCTTGGACTCCATAGCAGAATATGTATATGACAGCACAAAAAACTGCTCTAGGTGAGCACTAGGCAAGCACAAGGACTGTTGCCTGTTATCAATTCTATAAGAACTTCTTCAGCTTTTCTTCACAACATAAAAGGATTACTACAAAGCAACAAAACCTAGAACTGCATTGTGTCCATAGGCATTATCCAAATCACAGATGAGATCACCAGAGTCAAGTCACTAGCAAAATATCAGCAATACTGTGATCTGCTCATGACAGAACATGTTTACCAATCTAGATAATGTCAAAGTTGAGGCAATATGTATAAATGCTGCACGTGGAAAACTTGATTTCTTTCATATAACAACATTAACAGACACCCTTTCTTAAAACAAAATGTGAAGGCCCAAAGTTTAGTTTGGAACAATTTACCAGGTTTATTTGGCATAGACAAGGACCTTCTAATCATGGAATCTCTACCTCATTCTCTCCAAAAATCAAATTTAAAGGGAGGGCTCGGTGAAAGCATTTGAAAACATAGGAGGCCAAAAGCAAACGAGATAGAGTATATGGACCACAAAATCGCAACACTAGTATCTATTTAGTCTAACTGATATCCACATGATGGTGATTAAAAAAACAACCTTAAGTCATTACTACACCAAAAGCAAGAATACCTTAATTATTCCTTTTATAAGATAAAAGTAACAACAAAATGTCGTATTTGTAAAACTGTGATATTGTTGACAGCAAACCATTTACACAACTGGAGTTGTTGATTGATAAGTAGACAAGCACAGCAACAGTTCTGAGGAAACTGAAAGTATGTTTCATAAAATTTTGGGTATCCAATCAATAAAGAATTGTTTCCCAAGAAAGAAAAAAAATGAAATTTCAATCCCTCAATGATTAAATAAAAGAAAGATGAATACTGGCGAAACCTCTTGGGGAGACTGGGCAGTGTGTGGAGGTAATACAGCAACATTGCCATTGTATTTTGGAGCAATTCCAGGTGAAGGAAAGGGAGAAACACGACCATCAGTATCAGCACCAGAACGATAAAATTGAGCATAATAACTTGCAGGATCAAATGGTTGCTGGACCTAGACAAAGAAATGGGTAACATGATAACCATCACTTGGTTTTAGGTCTGAAAACAAAACGCATCTTGTTACTGCAACATTACTTTGTCAAGTCATTCATACCTAGGCAAGTCCAAGAAATTTTCAATCGCAATAAAGAACACTGCTTCTAGAATTCACAATTACAGCTATCTGATAAACTTAATTATACTCTTTCCCCTATTTATTTTGCTTTTCTTGATCAGCATTACATTAATGCCATAACCAAAATTTATCTTCAGAAATTCTGAGGAGATTTATTCGTATCATCATCTATCCTATATAAGAATTGACTAGCCTATATCAGAATGGTTCAGGTATCCTATTTTAGATTGTTGATATTAGCTTGTTGTCCTATTTTAGATTATTAGTATTATTTTCATTATTTTATATATATCTATATATTTTGTTATTTTATTATTATTTCTATTTATTGATGTTTTTATTGTAAGTTTATTTTTTTAATAATTTACCGTGCTAGTTTTACCTATTTTCTCTGTAACCTGAATCACTCTTATATTGTCTCATTTGCATGTGGGTCTACCGGAAACAGCCTCTCTACTATGTAGGGCTAAGGCTGCGTACTATCAGACCTCCCCAGACCTCGCTTCATTGCGGGATTTCGGACTGGGTGATGGTGATGATGATGATATTAGCTTGTTGTCCGACCATTACAAAGAGATGTTTGAAAACATAGTTAATAGTAAGTCATTCTATTTTCTAATTTCCTCTTCAACAACAAAAAGGTAAATGTGTAACATCTGAGACATTATATAATGGATTTAAGTTTTGAAGGCTTACTACAAAGCTAGGAAGGCGAGAAACTTCACGCATTTGAGATTCTGAGTTTTCAAATGGTGCAATCTGACTACCTAACAATGGAGGCACCAAACCAAAGCTGTAGTTTGGAGAAGTATGAACCACTGAGTATTGATGCCCTCCAGAAAATAGTGCAGTTTCTGGCTTGGCCTCGTTGTAATCTGATACTGTATTGGATGGGACATCACTCTCAACAGAAAAATTTTCAGGTGCATGAGAAGGTGAGTGAGGATGATTTGGATATGCTCCCTCGTCTGCAGTCATCAGTGCACTTTGGCTGTTGATTCAAAATAGATAAACAGAGCATTATGATAGTACAGTCAAGTATAAAATAGATAAGAGACAAGTCAGCAACATCCTGACTAACATAATCAACTGTTGCAGGGCAAACATTTAATATTCTACACCTAAAAGACCTAGGACTTCTCAGCAAATTATTCACAGATATCTTGGACTATGGAACATATATAAAAGAGAATAAAATATTCAATCCAACAGTAATGGAAAGATCCAGCTTGAACACATTGACATCTTTACAAGTGTTTGGTATATAACTCCTAGTTGGAAGGATTAGGAGAAAGATTCTTATTTCTATTGATAGCCACATGTGTAAACTAGAAGTTGGGGGAATGAGATTTACTGACTACGGAACCAAGTTATTGTGGATATATCTTAATAAATCTGTCATGAAGATTTATTTAATTTATCCACTTATCTCTACGAATGACACATGTTAATGTTAATCAAAAATAGGTAAACAAGTTTCATTGATAAACCTATTAATTCAAGTAAACTAAAAAAAGAAGAGTTAAAATACTCTAATAGAGTAAAACAGAAAGAAAAAAAAGAAATTTCTGATTAAATATGAAAACTAATAAACTCAAAATGAGTAAGAAAGGAAACAGACATAAACTTTCTAGAAGACAAACCAAAAAGGTTAATTTCACAAAGATCCCCTGCGGTTCAAATTCAGCCTCAAATGTCCTTTTTGGCTTGAAATTACAAAAATATACCTTATATAAAATTTTATCAGTAAGTAAAGTTAAAATTTACATGTTTTTACTGAAAATAATTACATAATGATAGGGAAACACTTTGAATTTCAACATTACAATGACAGCTTGTTCAAAATTATATGGTAAAATATTGACAAAAAGTGTATGCTATGCTAATTATAAAACCACATGAAAATCTAAAGTTAAATTTTAACTACAAGATAGTTTCTGGAAAATAATGAAACCACAGAGGATCTCAATGCAATTTATCCTAAAATTTATGGTTCTAATAAATTCTATTTTTCAAAACCCTATACACTGATATTATCTATAAACAAGCACACACACATCTAACTAGTTATAAGAAAAGTATCTATCCAATTAAACATAAAAACAGTAAAGCCTTAATAACCTGAAAATATGCCTTATATAATTCTTTGAAATAAAAAATATTGAGGAGAAGGAAGGAGAGTACAAGAAAATTATCTTTATTCAGAGTAAAAGAAGATAGCTTCTTTCAAACTCAAGAACTTGTGAATTTTGTAACACTGAATTCTTTTCCAAACTGGTATTGTATTTCCCTAAATTAAATCATGAAGATCATTAAAAATTTATAAAATTGAATGTCTTTCCCTTAATAAACTTTTGAAAAATTCAATTGCTTATAAGTAAATTATGCCGTTGTCAAAGAAATATCTTCCCCCAAGTCCTACATTTGCCACCATAATTAGAAGGGTATAATACTATCTCATTCTCTAGGGTGTTACTACTACAACAAGCATTACATCTAAGACTAGCAATGTTAGAGTAAAACACATCAGCACTTACCTTGTTGCCTGCTCCTCCACATTTTCTTCCGAAACGTGGGAAGTTTCAGATATAGGTGGAGAGCTCTTGTCACTCGCTGGTGCACTTATAGCACTAGATGTTATTTCAAAAGTCCCATCAAAACTTCCGAAACTCAACTTTGTTCTTTCAGATTCAGGAACATGGATGTGGTTTGGAATAATAACATGTTGACGCGGTGGGAGATGCAACTCCTCCAGCTTCTTCTGCAGCTTATAAGTTGCATCTTCTGAGTCAAGGATACCTGCTGCAGTCTGTGAGTTTCCACTCCCTTCAACAGGATTATTAGGCAGATCAGATGAGCCAACTGTTCCACTCCCTTGAGGCAAATTACATCCTGTTGGCTTGGGCTTCCATTCCTTGTTGGGGCCAGCTGTCAATAAACAGATGGACCAGTAAACATTTAGATCGCAAGCAACCAATCAGATCACTACTACTAGGTAAATAAGAAACCATAGGTGGGATACCTCCCTCCCAAACATCTTTTATACTGCATTATTAGCTGCATCAACTTGTATCCAGAAGCGTATATCACAGGCACAAAAGTTTTCCTAGCACTATAGGAAATAGCTTACAAAAAATATATATATATATACAAGGACAGCCTAGTTCAAGATCCCACGTCCAAATTCAAAAGATCAAATATTTTATTTGCTAGCATAAAAATTCTCCACTTTCAGTATACAGTTCAGAAAACCATATTACGTTTTTAGCTTCTATCAGGAAACAAAGTACCTAAGTCGGCAACCAGGGAAAAGAAACAAACAATTGCAACGGGGATCAAGGTCAAGGATATGAAACTCCATGTCCCTATACCCAGAAAGTTTCAGCATCTTGTTTATATTTTAGCCTGAAGTAAACAAACTATTAAATACCAACAGATTTTTTAGAAAAACTGGATAGGTGTCAAAATCATAGTAAAAATAAAAATATGGGGTATACGTTCATCAATAATGTAGTAGTTTCAGAAGATAAAGAAGCATTGTTACAAAGCCAATCCACATACCTCTCTGAGAGCCCACTATCTGTTGTGATCTATTACTATAGTTAGATGAAGGTCTGCTACCAGAAGAGCCAGAATTCCCTGATGTGGATGAGGGTGGTGAAGTCTCACTGAGCTGACTTTTCCCAACTCCCTGAGATTTACTTGATATCTTCCGTTGCAGGAAGGGGGCACCAATATCAAGAGCTGTAATCAGATGTTAGAAAGAAATAATCCCAGTAAATCACTAATCAAAATTGGCAAATCTTTCATTGCATAACCAAAGCCCTGACCTGATTTCTCAGTAGGACCGACTGTGGTTGACTCACCAACAGTTCGATGACTTCCCACCTCGCGTTTAATTGCACCAACTGCACCAGGGAGCCGCAAATCATTAGATGGCACTAGTACAGGATCTGATGGTGAGAAACAGACTGTAGCTGAAAAAGCTGGAGTCACAGGCACTAAGGAGTTACTGGAGCTTGTCATAGGCACCCCACATGTTTCCTCAATTTCTAATCCTACAGTGAGGGTGTTATCAACTTCAAGCGGAGACATTGTATTTCTCAACTTATCAGCACCAATAGTTGGAGAAATCACTTCAGGATTTGCACAACCTCCTGCTGATGAACTAGTTGAATTCACTGTACACTGGCTTTCAGAAGTTACAGTGGAGGAACCATTAGCCACAACATCAGTTGAGCTGCAAGGCAATCAACAAATTTCATATCAAAACCCATAAACCCGCCAAAAAAATATAAACAAAAGCACAATACACTTGTAAACAGTTATACCTTGCTGCATGAGTTGTTTCTTTAGTTTTGTCATATGAAGCTGGCAACAAACAACCAGCACCCTTCTCTGCAGTTTGGTTGTTTCCACTGTCCCTTCCAGTTCCAGAATTCTTACCGCCACTTGCATCTGGCAAACAGTCAAAGTCAGTATGCAGTTAGGATAGACCTTAATCATCAGGCACTTTGCATAAGCTCCATTAGCATGACTGAGTAACTCCAGTATGTGTACATTATCAACAGCAAATACTCCAGGGGCTCAAACCAGTTCAAGTGAAATGACCAAATGCCTAACTGCCGAGGTGGCTTGAGGCTAGGCACACATGGCAGGTAAGAACCCATGTGATGCCAAGCACACATCCTCAGAATAAAAAGCATCTCTAACTTCTGTAGGACGATTTATAGAACAGAATAAACGTTAAATCACCATGTGACAAGATCATTGATTAATTATACAAAATTCACATCTTGGAGTATGCTTTTATTTATATTTTCACTCTAAGGAATGAAGTCGAGTTTTAGTCAGGTTCTCACTTTCATTGAACAATATGATTTGCTTCATCAAAACAACAACATTCAATACCATGATAACCATGCTTCAACTCACTCAAAAGATGCCTTGCCTGTATCGCTAAATAAAAAAGGATCGATCACCCAGGGACTAGGGCATAGACAACATGTTATACATGAGTCATACATTTAATTCTTTACAGAGCACACGAAATACATCAACATGACCAGAGCCTGTAAACAAGTGAAAGAAACTTTAGTTCATTCAGGCTAGACATTAGAAGCTGTTTTATACCATGTGATGTGAAACGAGGTGAAAAATTCCCCCGAAGACTCCTACCCCCACGTCCTTGGTTACCAGATTTCCATCGAATATCTCCAGACTCTTTGTTGCCCACATTCTGCATCTCAACCAAGTTATCATCAAAACAATATAGCTCCAATCAGAATGTAACTTGCAATGACAAGTAAAATCTGCATGCCCATATATATTATTAAACATTTAAAACAACAAGATAAAACAGAGTTTAAAAATGCAACTAAGCTAAAACAGAGTTTAAAAATGCAACTAAGCTCTTCACCTTCCATACATGAAAAATCAAAAAGCCCAAATCTACATGTCCTAGCTGTTATCTCTGTCTCTAGAATATACTTTACATTCCTCATATAACTTTATCCATTTTATATCCCTCTAAGCCAAAACTACCTTTTCGCAAAAGGGGCAATAACCATTGATCACAAAACTTCTATTATTGACCTACAGAATTGAAATAAATTTGTTTGAATACTTATCGTTGTTCAAAAAATGTACAAGCTTTCAAGCATAATTGCTACAAGGAAAATAAATTTGAAGATCCAAGTTATAATCTCCAAGCAATGACATTGACACAACAAAGAAGCAACAAATAAAACCTATAAATCATGTTTGTAGAGCATAAAATCAAATAAAATGATATAGAGAAGAAACAAATTCCATCTCTCCTTAGTGTTTTTTTTTTTCCTGATTATATTTTCAGATTCACTATCTTGTTTTTCTCATACTAGTTCAAGTTAATTCAATCCGTTTACTTATTAATAAGGTTTAAGTTCCAACAGTATTAAACATGCATTTTGGGTATTATTACAATTCAGTTTAAAAACTATTTCCTCTCTGTTTTGTCTATTTGAGTTTATGGCCTAGGAAGGTTATTCCTAAGTCTTAATTGTCGGTTTCTTGCTGCATGGCATATGCACAGTAATCTGCTGTCAGCTGAAAGATGTAACGATCACCATCTTAACTCGGTTACTGGACATTGGCAGATGAAACTTAAATTACACGGCTAGTGATGCTATTGCTACATCTCATTAACCACAAGAATGGACTTGAGAGCTGGAATAGCAATACATGACATGAAAGGAAAATAATTGACAACTCTGAAAAAAACAAAGGAACCCACTCAACCACTCAACTACAATGGAGGAACATCCCTATAGATGTTCCTGAAGAAGAATCTTACATCTTTTCTCTTGTCACGTTTTCTTTTGACCTCATGAAATGTATCTGCAAAGCAGCACAAATACTCGTTACCGTGTTTATTAGAAAAATTAAACAAAAACTCGAAATATAGCAGCCACAAACAACAATGTCAACCACTTTTCTCATTCCCTTCCTTGGTTCTTACTCCCATTTTGGGCAGTTCAATGGAGAGTTCGCAAGAACTTTTTGTGAGATTATATATTACATGACCAAAACAGGAAATTTTTAATTTTGAAATGCAGCAACAAAAGTGGAAGAGATTCAAGGGGTAAAAAAAAAACCACTTATTTTCGCAATTTCGATAATCTTATGCCCCGAAATGATTTTTCCAGATCAAATTTCCAAAAAAAAACAGAGAAGAGGGGAAGGGAAAGCTTTCATTTCATATAAAAAGGTCATGGGTACACACACTGCCTCAAAATCTAAACTAAGCCCAACAGTCAGAATGAAAGAATTGATATGATTAAAAAGAAAGGATTAACCCCACTTCAATCCAACCCTCAAACACAACCAAATCTAACCGAATCACCAAGCTCGTCGAAATGATTAATCAAAGATCAAACCCACTCTCATGGTCTGTACAAAAATGAACTGGAAACGAAGAGCTGAACAGCAAACCAAAAAGCGAATAATTCCAACAAAATACCCTGAAAAAGAAGCTTTTGAGTGGTTTCATTCGGATCCATAGAACACTCCTTGAGCATTGCATAGATTTCTTCTTCGCTGTGATTGCCCGTGATCTCCTTTATGTTTTGGATCATCTTCCTGGTAGTGCTTGGAATTGAAAGCTTAGCCCCACTACCACTCATCTTCTTCACTCACTATCAAACTCCTCTTCCCGAAGCAAAATATAGGTGCGTTTCAGTATGCTTAAAATTGTCTCTGTAAATGGAAGTCCGGGATAGACTACAAGGGTATGTATAATTGGTAGTGAAAGCTTAAGAAAAGGAAGAAAGAGAGAGAGTTAATAGAAGTTGGATTGTGCTTTTGATGGGGTTTTCGGTGTTTCGAATTGATCTAAAGTGAGAGGAACAAGAAGAAAAAGGAAAGGAAAGGCATGAGGCGGAGAGAGAGAGAGGGGGGGAATATGCACTGTGCGCTTTTATGTGTTACTGTGTAGGGCTTTGTTAGTTTTTCTCATTCCTTATAGAGTTGTCTTAATTACTTCCTTTTCTTTTGATTCATTCGTTTTAATAATATGTATTGCTGACATTGGTTGCATCTTTTCTTACATTAAGATAGTCTTATACTTATGCAGGAAGGCGTCTTATACTTATGCAAGAAGGGGTCTACTTTTGACCAGAGATGTTGCAAATGCTTCTTGTATTAAATGTCACATTGTTCCAACGGCTCAAGACAAGCATTCAACATAGTTTGGTGGACACAATTGGACTAGATTCACCTCTTTTTTAAGAGAACTATATTGTTACTAAATTATTACTCTTATATAAGGATGGCAATGGGTAAGGTTTAGTTCGGGTATTACTCTACTTATATCTATATCTATTTTTTATGACTCAATCTATTAGGGTGTTCATGGTAGGGTAACCTGACCCGTTCATAAATAACCTGAACCTGAACCTAAATGTCAGGTTCGGCAATTTC
>JAOSBL010000009.1:7728361-7740780 GCA_027568915.1 Erythroxylum roraimae
AACACTTCCTTTATCCCCGACGTCTTAATACAACGTCGCAGAATCTTCCATCTTTTCTTGACGTTTTTCCAGACGTCATGAAAGCCTCAGACCATTCACGACGTCTACTTTAAAAACAACGCTAAAAGTGTGGTTTTGTTGTAGTGTGTTTTGCTTTTGTGGAGGATTTATTTGGATTGTATTTATCTTCACGATTGATTTTTAACGTTCCGGAAAGCCTCTCTACTATGTAGGGATAAGACTGCATATTATCAGACCTTTGTAGACTCTGCTTCATGGTAGGACTTCAGATTGGATGTGATGATGATGATTGGTCTGACCGGCAGCAACGCTAATTATTGGTACTTGGCGATGGAGCCAATGGCGATAATCACCACTAGGGTAAGGGTGAAAATCACCCCAGGAGAGAGAGACGCAACATGTGAAGGAAAAGCAAAGATGAAAGGAGGAGATGACTGGGTCGCCACATAAAGAAGCACACCAGTAGTAGGAGGTGGAGAGCATAGGCGATGAAGGTGCAAGAAGATCATAAATCCTAGTTCAGAAAATGATGCGTCGATGGGGATTATCTGTTTAAGCATTTATATTTATATTATATTATTTTTAAATAAGATTAAGATTAAATTAGTTAAAATTCCTAATAGATCAAGAAAACTATTTGCTAATTACTTGGAAATTTTTAAAATTTTTATTTTAATTGGAATGTTTGTGATATTTAGTTTAATTTTAAAGAGTTAAATTATTAAATTAAATTAGTTAATAAATCAATATTTAGAATCAAGGAAATTTTTAAAGGATTATCTTTTATAATTAAATTATGTTAGCTATAATTACTTCAATGAGATTATTTTAATTATAATGTATTATTATTTTTAAAATTAAATTAATTATTTTTACTTATTTATTGCGAAACGAAATCAAATACTTGGCCAGGAACAGATTTTCTGTCTCGCTCAATTCTAACCTGTTTCTTTATTTTCATCCACACATTTATATGAGTCTAAACCAGATACTTGGTCAGAAATAGATCTTTTGTTCTACACTTACACTCGTATTTTCAATAGGACCATGATCATCTATTGATTTACCTAGATCAAAATGAAAAGGAGGTTGTAAATTCTTTGCACTGAGTGTTGCACCTTTCTTTGATTCTGGATACATTGGAACCATGTAATGGTCATCAAGCAACCTGTTATTCTGGAAATTGTGGGAGTTATGACTCGTACAACTTTACTGTACTTTGGTGTATTTCAGAGGAGGTGAGAATCGTCATTTACTGATATACGAGTACATCCTTTCACAGTCTATGCGACGCCAATCCCACCCCACTTAAGGATTAAATACTTCTCTTTTCCCATGCAAATACTGAGATTCTGGAACTATGGAATCAATTCCCCGCCTGTTGAACCTTAACTTTTGAAGTTACCGTATTTGCCCTCTTATCCAGGAAGAAGATAATCATTATCAAGAAACAACTATGGGTTTCTACTTCTTTCCGGGTGAAATTAGACTTTCTGAGACATGCATTTCAGAGAGTGATGGTCGCAGTACCAAATATATCAAAGGACCCAGGAATGGCACCAGTGATATTGGGAGAAGCCAAGAGCCTTTGTCATACCTGTGAACCAAGATACAACGTTCAGTGTAAAGCTGCAAAAAGAGACCACCAAGTGGCTTCTAAAACCAATTAAAGAAGGGTAGTATGCTTTAGAAGTCTCACCATTTCCTGGAAGTCATATCATTGTAAACCCAGAAAGGAGCAAATGCTGATAACAGAGAAAAGTCAAGGCTGGTGATGTGAATCTGTAACATGGACCATGACCCACCGGTGAGGTATAGATACCATTAGTTGAGAGCCATAGCTGTATGGTAGTTAAATGCTTAATGGGCTACAGTTTAAATCCTAATTGATGGTTGATGACATATAGTAGTGGTGAACACAAAGATCGACAGCACTTACAAATTTGCTTTCCCTTACGTACTGAAAAAACTCCCTCCAGTCAGCACCGGTTGCTAGGCCTGCATAAAGAACTAAACCAAGTCCAGCAGCCAACGATACCTGTTTTGTAATGGGTTGACATTCATTATCCACTAAGTACTGTTACTTTCTGTAAAATTACATAGCTTAATGGAGCTCAAGAAGAAAAAGTCTCCGATGCTCAAATGCCAATATTATGATACATATGGCTTATTAAGGGAAGAAATGACTCGTTTAATAAACTTAAGATTCAAGAATATTATTTTCTTTTCCGGGAAATGAGTTAAAGAAGAAACGTGCTGGACCAATTTCAACAATCTATAAATCAGTAACCTACAATTAAACATTTTGTGTATTGAACTGTAGAGAAGTGACAGGAAAACATCAAACCTGGTTTTCTACGTAATTAAATTTGATTGCTTTCGTTCCGAGCTTTCATCCAAATGCAGGTGCGTGTGATTACATAAAACTATCATAAGATTTGATGCAAGAGCACCAAGCCAAAATCAAAGAACTTTATTTTGTTCATTCCAAATTACTATAAATATATGTTAACAGAAAAAGCAGCCTTTGTATTCATATTTTGTTAGGTTTTTGTTAAAAACACTATTAGTTCTAGCCATAATCACCCCATTTCTATCCCTACATTGTTGAATCTTATCCTACATCAAATGATATCAAATCCAAATATCCTATATATTTTGATGAGTTTCAGCTTCAAAAATGTTAAGACTATTGTGGCACATGATCGGAGACTTGACGCAAGCTGTACAAGCCTTTTAACATCAGGAGCCAGTGGAAGCCCATATGAAGCATCTAGAAGGTAACCACAAGTCATCTCATGAAATCTTGAGGTTGAATATGCATTAGAGGAGGAAAACCTTTTTTATGAAAGTGGATCAATTAATTGAACAGCATGAGCTGCAATCGCAAAGCTGTTACTCCCCTCCCTTGATCTAAGGTTAGGAAAGTCAAGGTTAGAGTTTCTCATATTTATGGTGAATGGATGTAGAAAATTATTTGGATTGGGAAGTTAGTTTGGAAAATTATTTCGAGTGGAAACTGGTGGTCGAACATCAAAAGCAGCTCTTCGCGAAGCTTAAATTAATGGGCACTGCAGTCAAATGGTGGAAGGAATTTGGAGACCAATGAATACAAGTCAAGCCTAAAATCAGCACTTAGGAACATGAAAGAACCAGAACATTAAGAAATTTTGGACTAAACATAATGAACATTGGTAAAGTGAGGGAATACACAGTTAAGGAATGACAATCCTAAGTTACTAAATTGATACTTTGATTCACCATTTTTTAAATTTGTGTTCTTATTTTTGTGACAACTCTAAAGTGCGTACTTAATTTTTATATTTTGGATCTTCCAAATTTAATTATTTGAGTTTCCTAAACAAAATAACATTTGGATCATTTCGGTGATTAACTAACTCCTGTGGGACAATACTTATCTATACTGCGATTTCCAATTTGTATACTTGCAGAATAAGAGGTTTTTAATTTAAAATTTGAAAAATTACCTATTAAGTTTTTGACGTCGTTGCCAGAGATTGCCCCTAGCATCGAGTTTGGTTAGAATTGTTTTAAGTTGGGTTTTCTTTTCATTTTTACTTTGATATTCTTTTCTGGTGTGTAGTAAGTGTATGCTCATGAAGAGTGCAGGAGTTGTGGAGAAATTGTGAGAACTTGACATCACCAAAGTAGAAAAGGAATTGAGAAAGGCAAGGATACAAGATCAAATTAAGTAGATAATGGCTGAACAGGGGGAACACAGTGTTGAAGAAAGAACTTTGATGGACTTTATGCAGCCAAGGTTTAACCCGAACCAGCAAGGAATTGCTAAACCACTAGTGAATGCGGACAATTTCGAAATCAAGCCTGCTTTACTTAATATTTTGCAAAGTGATGTTCAATTTTATGGTTTACCACATGAGGATCCTAATACTCACATTGTCAATTTTTTTGGAATTTGTGATACTTTCAGGCAAAACGAGTTGTCAGTAGATACAGTGAAGATGAGATCGTTTTCCTTCACACTAAAGGATCGAGCAAAGGCATGGATGAACTCCCTTACTTCAGAACAAGTCAAAACATGGGACCAGTTGGTGCAAGCCTTTTTGTTCAAATATTTCCCATTGACAAAGACAACAAAAATCATCAAGGAAATCACCAACTTTCAGCAATACAAGGGAGAATCATTGTACGAAGCATGAGAGTGTTTCAAGGAGTTGCAGAGGAGCTACCCCTATCATAATCTACCCAGGGAATTTTTGCTACAAACATTTTATAATGGGGTCAATTCAGCAACTAAAAGCACCATTGATGCAACTACAGGAGGTTCATTGATGAAGAAGACCATAGCCCATTGAGACATTAAAATTATTCTAGTAACTTTGTGTTCATATGTTCTGATAGGTGACATTTATACATACTTTTCTTAGGATAATTTGTTAGATAATCGTGATAAATTGATTGTTTTTAACTTGTTTAGCTTATGTTTTGTCTTAGTTTAATATAATTGCAAGATTATGTATGAATGGATGTGAATATGCATGAGTGTGTGTGAATTAGCTCTTTAAGATTAGCTTTTGCACGAATTTTGCATTGTATTGTTGCACGTCTTTTTCTTACATTAATGTTAGCATGAATTGCATATGTTTTAGGCATGATTAAGTGATCAATTTTGTTGTTAATTAATAGGTTTGAAGGTGGTTTTGAGGGATGGAAGGATAGAAAAACCAAAGAGAAAGCAAGTCATGTGACCCAAAGGAAAGCTGTAATTTTCCTAGGTCGACTCATCACCAATGTTAAGCTTTTGCAAAGTACAATTCTTATTGGATATTTTTCGTTTTTGATCCAAACGAAAGAGGAAAAATTCAGCTGCAAATTGGTTAAATAACGACCCAATTTGGATAAGAAATCAATAAGATATCACGGATTGAAGACAAGACAGAAAACAGAGTTTTCTGGAAAATTCCAGCTAGCAACTTCCTCCTTCCTACGTCGTTTTAAGCATTAAATGAGATATAAAAACTCAATTTTAAACCCTAGAAAAAGAAAGGTCATGCAAGAAATCCAAGGGAGAGAGAAGAATGCATTTTTTTTAGAATGCATTTTTTAAGAGAAAAACCAAAAAAATTCAAGGTGGAATCAAAGGATTTCAATGAGACTCAAAACTGCCACCATAGAATTCTAGCTTTGCTCTTCAACATATAAGCCTTACTTAGGATGTATAGATATGGTATGAACATGTTGGATGAGATTTTGATGGATTTCTAAGTAGTTATTAGGGTTGTTATTGCCTAAACTATGTAGTATCACACTTTATTCAATTTTATGGATGTGTTTGATGTTTATAGTATATGGTTGTCCATATTTAGTTCATATAGAAATATAGAGTTAAGAAATGTGTTAGTAAGTGTCGTGAGAGTAGGCTTATACTAAGAACACTCTATATATCAAGTTACCTTGCCATTTAGACAACCACTTTGTCATTCAAGATCTTCTCCAAATGGCAAGGTAACTTGATATATGGAGTATTCTTGGTGTAAGCCCACTCTTATAGCACTTACTAATACATTTCTTAAATCCATATCTCTATGCGAGCTAAGTATGAGCAGTCATATACCATAAATATCAAACAACATCAAACACATCTATAGCATTGAATAAAGTGAGGTACTACATAGTTTAAGCCATAACAACCTTAATAACTAATTAAAAATTCATCAAAATCTCATCCAACATATTCATAACATATCCATACATCCTTCTCAATCAGCAAAATACAACAAATAAGAAAGAAAAGAGAAGTAAAGCTTATATGTTGAAGAGCAAAGCTGGAATTCAATGGTGGTAGTTTTGTATCTCCTTGAAATCATTTGATTCCATCTTGAATTATCTTAGTTTTTCTCTCAAAAATGCATTCTTCTCTCTCCCTCAGATGTCTTGCACGACCTTTCCTTTTCTAGGGTTTAAAATTGAATTTTTATATCCCATTTAATGCTTAAAACGACGTAGGAAGGAGGAAATTGCCAGTTGAAATTTCCCAGAAAACTTTGTTTTATGTCTCGACTTCAATCCGTGATATCTTATTCATTTCTTATCCAAATTAGGCCATTATTTCACCAATTTGAAGCTGAATTTCTCCTCTTTTTTTGGATCAAAAACAAAAAACATCCAATAGGAATTGTATCTTGTGAAAGCTTAACATTGGTGATGGGTCAGCCCAGGAAAATTCCAACTTTCCTTTGGGTCACAAGACTTGCTTTCTCTTAGGTTCTTCTATCCTTCTATCCCTCAAAACCACCTTCAAACCTATTGATTAACAACAAAATTAACCACTTAATCATGCCAAAACACATGCAATTCATACCAACATTAATGTAAGAAAAAGACATGCAACAATGCCATGCAAAATTCATACAAAACCTAATCTTAAAGACCTAATTCACACACATTCATGCATATTCACATACATTCATACAGAATCATGCAATTATATGAAATTAAGACAAAACATAAGCTAAACAAGTTAACAACAATCAATTTATCACGCTTAACTAACAAATTATCCTAACAAAAATATATACAAATGCCACCTATCAGAACATATGAACACAAAGTTACTAGAACAATTTTAATGTCTCAATGGGCTATTAGATAACATGAAATCTTGAGTTTGACCAATCTGCCAAGATATTTAGGAGATCCTTCTGGAGCTGCAAGTTTAAGTGCTATCAGATAACATGAAGTGTAGAGATGGTAGAAAAGAGGAGGCACAATATCCAATAGAATTTCTTCTATGAATGGCACCATTCGAAATAAGGTACCAGCTTATTTTGAAATTCTTCCACACTCTTCGGATAATCTGGAGAACCTTCTTTGCAATTGACAGGGATTGCAAAACCTTGGAAATGCTTCATGAATAATGCCATACAATGTTTAGCACACAGACAAAAGCTTGTAATCTATTTTCTTGGAGATTATGGCAGAGGAATAAATCTTGACGTCCATTGGGCATAGAGGAATAATAACATTAGCTTTTAGATATGATAAGGAAGTTATGGGATCCTGGAGCAAGTCTAGTAGCTCTAAGAATATTCAAGTCAAAGCTTGCTTGATTTGCTCTTCAGTATCAACTAGATGGTCATGATCCTTTTGAGATCCTATGAAGATAAAATCTTGAACTTTGCAAATGGAATTCTATTTTTCATATTCAATATCCACGTAGGGTAATGTGGCTGTCTATAAGGCATTCCATTGTCTAGAGTTTGATTGCTATTGTATTTATTTGGAAATTGAAATTTAGGAACTGGAGTTACATAGGAAATTGGACAGCATTTTGGTGTTTTTTTTCAACAATTACGATGCAGCTTTCCAAGAAACAAGGACAATAATTAGGTGTTTTCCTTTTGAACAGCTCTAAGGGAATAAAACATGCTTTAAGACTCGAAAGCCAGAAGTAGAAGAAAGCATATCCAATGATTTGGATGAAATAAAAGAAGCAAGTAGTGGATGTGGAAAACAGAAGCCAATGTGTGTGGTCAAAGAAAAGTTAGACATAGTTTGAGAATAAGAAATTTGTTAAAGACCCTTAACAATAGACCAAGAAAGAGAAGAAAAAAGGTTCTATTTGGAGAAGATGAAGATTACGGTTTTAATACCTTAGAAATTTGGGAAAAAATCATTGCCAAATCCTAGTATAAAAGGCGTCATTTATCATCTTAAGATAAGGAAAACCTTGTGAAGAAAGGTAATCAGGGAAACCCTTCACTTAATAACAATGGTACTACTCCAAAATCAAAGGTTGTGATGTATAAAGTTAGTGTTTTCATTCATGAAGGAAACATGTGTAACATCCCAGATCACCCGCTTACAGATATTGTTCGCTTTGGGCCTTAGCTCAGCCAAGCCTATTACCTCGTTTCTTCACAAATAAGCTTGAGTCTGCAAGTGCCATCTTATAGTCGTTCTGAATAAGGAACTCTCCAATCTTACCATACCATGCTCGTGGTGCTTGCTTGAGACCATACAATGCCTTCTTCAACTTGCAAACGTAGTTTGGATAATCTTTACTCTTAAAACCTTCAGGTTGTTCCATATAAATCACTCGGTCTAACTCTCCATGTAGGAAGGCGTTCTTTACGTCCATCTGTCAGTCTCCAAGACTTGTTGCGGCAAGTAATAGGAGCACACGAACAGTTGTAATCTTTGCCACTGGACTAAATGTCTCTTCATAATCTAACCCATACTTTTGTGAAAAACCACGAGCCACTAGTCATGCCTTGTATCTCTCAACTGTTCCATCTAGCCAAGTCTTTTTTTATAGACCCATTTACACGAGATGGGTGTTACTCCTTTAGGCTTCGGTACCAAATCCCAAGTTTCATTTTGTTTTAATGCTTGAATTTTCTCATTCATTGCCTGTTGTTATTCTTTGCTTTGTGACGCTTCTTTATAACTTATCGGCTCTTTAAGACCAATTTCCTCTATTATTGCTGCATTTGCATATTTTGGATTTGGCTTTCTTTGTCTAGTTGACCTTCGTGGTTGAGGCGATGGCTGTTGAACATCTTCTTCAAAGTCCTCTATTTGACTTGGCCTTATTTCTTCTGGAGTTGAATGATGGATTCCTATTTGCCATGGGCTTTTCTCTTCTGACAGCCTCATCTCCATCGACTCTTCCTCACTTGGTTGCGTAATATCAATTCTAGAATCTTTAATTGGTTGAGTCTTATCAACCTCTGTAGATTCTTCTAATCGTTGTTGTAGCTGCTCTTCTATTTCTTTTGAATCTGGTAATAAGATAGCTTGTGGTGACCACCAAGAAGACGCCTTATCAAAGACAACATTCCTACTTACGTAGCATCGTCCAGTAGTCGGGTGACAACACTTTCATCCTTTACAACGGCTGTCATATCCAACAAATATGCAGCGTATTGCCTTTTTATCAAATTTGCTACGTAAGTAATCTGGTACAAATACGTAGCAGATGCATCCAAACACTTTAAAGTACCTTACTGAGGGTTTGACCTTTTAAAGCTTTTCATACGGTGAGGTCCCCAATTTTGCTTGAGGTAATCTGTTAATTACGTATGCTGCCGTCTTCATACCTTCGGCCCAAAACCTTGCTGGTACATTTTTTGCATGTAGCATACTTCTGCATATCTCTGCCAGGTGACGATTCTTTCTTTCTGCTACAACATTTTGTTGTAGAGTACTTGGACAAATTAGTTGCCTCCTGATCTTATGTTGTTGCAAATATTGTTCGAATTCTTTTGAAGTGTTACTCTCCACCATTATCTGTGCGAAGGCATTGTATCCTTCGCTTTATCTCCTTTTCAACTTTCACTTTAAATTCAACAAACTGACTGTTGAAGGCATTTTTATCATTGAAATGAGTGACATTTTCTCTTAGTTTTTGCATACAATCATTAGGTTATATATATATTTTTCCTGCTAAGTTGTTTAATTTACTTGAATTTGCATTTATAATTGTTCATGTTTAATTCATAGAAAATACACTTGATTTAAGTTGTAAAAGACCACAATTGTCCAAGGCAAAACGTTGGCAGAAAAAGGAGCATTAAAATGACGCTACAGTAGAGGAGGCTGGAGGGACCACAACGCCGACTCCACAAACGAAAATAACGCTATAATTGGAGGCTTGAAGCACGCATGAGAGGAGCTTGAGGCGTAACACAAGGAAAGCACAAATCACGTTACATAGGACAGCTCCAAGAGGACCCACAAAAAGAAGAAAACAAAAATCACCTTGAAGGAGAGGAGCTACGTGTGCGAGCAACAGGAGCAAATTAAAGAAAAACAAAGAGGTAGCTACATAACACCAAGAGCTGGAGGAGTTGACAACCAAGTGGGACACCAACAAAAGGGACCACAAAACATATACACCACAAAAAGCTCCAGCAAGAGGCGGCTCTACGAAGGTGACAGCAAAAAGAAAAGAATACTCTCCACTTAGAAGGCTCCAGCACTCACTCTACATGGATGACTCTCCACTCACACATGAAATAGCTAACGGCAATACAAGGAAACCAGGTGGGCAGCTGGGTTTTTGGGGGGAAGAATGTAAAAGCCACTAGGAGAGCACCAAAAGAGAGGCGTGACCCACGCAAAAGCAAAAGAAGAGGAGAGAGCTAACAAGGCATACATAATAGCTAGCTACACGGTGAACTAGAGAAGAGACCCACCACTAGGATCTCCAAAGTAGACCCACAATGCAGACACCAACAGCACCACCAGGAACGAAATAATCTGATTCATTATTTGATTTCTTCTAATGTTGGTTATTGACTTTAATGTTTGTGGTTTTCATTCTACCATGAGTGAGTAGCTTCCCCAAAGCTTTAAGATTGGGCTGAAGCTTTTAACTAATTTTATAGATTAAATCTTGGTTGATTTATAAGTATGAATTTTTGGTTTTGATTTCTCTGATTTGAGATTAATTTTGTTGGTATTGTGTTTGACCAACCATTACTTGACGTTATTTGTTAATTGAAGAACCGATAGGCGAAAATTAATAACAGAACTCCAACCAGGGAACTTATAAATTTTAGATTTAGACATAAACTGAATTTATGAGAGAAAACTAGGTTAGCAAAGAACTTAATGGGTTATGCTTGATTGTTAGTTTACGATAGTAGATTAGGATAATTGCATAACACTCTCTTGATACCTTGAAAAAGGATCTAAGAAACTCTAGGCTCAACCTTCTATCAACCAAAATTCGTCTCATAAATTGATCCAGGTAAGTCCATAGAAAATGCTAAAAGTGGAACCATCCTTGAAGCTTACCACATTCCATTCGGAGAAACTTCTACAGATATTCGCATTTTTGTTTAGTATTAGTTTTATTATTTTGATATTTAAATTTCTTAAATTAATTCTCCATTCTTACACAATTGCTTAGTCCAATTAATTGAGTGATCCAAGCCTATACTTACACAATTACGCCTTATGGGACGATATTATACCATACTACTTGAGACCCGTGAACTTGCGGAGTTGCATCAAGTTTCTTGAAACGATAACAATCACATAAATTCACAAACCTGGTGGTGCTGTTGGTGTCTGCGTTGTGGGTCTACTTTGGAGGTCCTAGTGATGGGTCTCCTCTCTAGTTCACCGTATAGCTAGCTGTTATGTATGCCTTGTTAGCTCTCTCCTCTCCTTTTGCTTTTGCGTGGGTTACGCCTCTCTTTTGGTGCTCTCCTAGTGACTTTTACGTTCTTTCCCCCAAAAATCCAGCTGCCTTAAACCCTAAACCCTAAAACACTAAACCCTAAACCCTAATAGCTACTTCATGTGTGAGTGGAGAGTCATCCATGTAGAGTGAGTGCTGGAGCCTTCTAAGTGGAGAATAATCTTTTCTTTTTGTTGTCACATTCGTGGTGCCGCCTCTTGCTAGAGCTTTTTGTGGTGTATGCGTTGTGTGGTCCCTTTTGTTGGTGTCCTACTTGGTTGTCCACGCCTCCAACTCTTGGTGTTATGTAGCTCCCTCCTTGTTTTTCTTTAATTTGCTCCTGTTGCTCATGCACGTAGCTCCTCTCCTTCAAGGTGATTTTTGTTTTCTTCTTTTTATAGGTCCTCTTGGAGCTGTCCTATGTAACGTGATTTGTGCTTTCCTTGTATCACGCCTCAAGCTCCTCTCATGCGTCCTTCAAGCCTCCAATTGTAGCGTTATTTTCGTTTGTGAAGTCAACGTTGTGGTCCCTCCAGCCTCCTCTATTGTAGCGTCATTTTAATGCTCCTTTTTTTGCCAGCGTTTTGCCTTGGACAATTGTGATCTTTTACAACTAAAATCAAGTGCATTTCTTATGAATTAAACATGAACAATTATAAATGCAAATTCAAGTAAATTAAACAATTTAGCAGGAAAAATATATATAAAACCTAATGATTCTATGCAAAAACTAAGAGAAAATGCCACTCATTTCAATGATAAAAATGCCTTCAACACTTACTCAGTGTCTCTGACTTCTCTAATAAAATCTACCTACACATATCTAAAAAAATCATCAATAAAGATAACCATGTACCTGAATTGGATGATAGACAGCTGCTTTATTGGCCCAAATACATCAGAGTGTATTAACTCCAGAGGTGCTTTAGCTTGATACTCTGACTCTTTGTACGGTAATTGATGTGCTTTGCCATACTGACATCCAGCACATACAATGTCATCTCGAACATCTAGATTTGGAAGTCCTCTGACCATTGATTTTTTCATTATCTCTTTTAGCTTCCCATAGCTTACATGTCCTAATCTTACATGCCATAAATCAGCCGTCTCATTTTTCCTTATCTTATCTATGTATGTTGTTTCTGCTAACATTACATAGACAGACTCCACTCTTTTTCCTTCCATCATGGGTCGACCGATAATTTTTAACTCCTTGTATATCTTG
>JAOSBL010000009.1:7759806-7772021 GCA_027568915.1 Erythroxylum roraimae
ATCAAAACATTCTTATACTCCAAATGCATGATAGGTCATTCACATCAATATCACATTCTCACTAATTCAATTCTATCCATTTAATCTCTTTTCAAATTCTCATGCATATCACTTATACACATGCGCCCATGGAAGATCCTAATACTGGTGCTCTGATACCATAAATGTTGGGACCTAATTTTGGAACCGGACCCCAACCGGAAAAAAAAACGAAAAACAGAAACGGAAAGCGAAACACAAAGTGGAAAACCAAAGGAATCGAAAGCTCGCAAATCAAACTTAAGTCAAAGTCCGACATCCGAAAACGTGTTCTTTAGAAAAATTAGCGTTGAAAACCATACGACACACTCGATCTAAACCAATCCAATTCGGTATAATTTTTTTTTTAAACACGCAAATTCCAATTCCCCTTTTGAAATCATCAATTCCATAACCTCAATTCATTTTATCCCTTATAAGCGAATCATAACCATCAATTTAAACAAAAACTTATTTTTCTTTTGCCATCAAGACGCACACATGTCTATATATCACCAATTCAAACCATAAACAAAAGCACTTCTATATTTCTCAAACATTAGTATCATCGGATCTCCTGTCCGGAACCCATATCACATTCAAAACACATTCATCCAAAACCAAGTCACATTTATATTCAATTTATGTACAAATCCATAATTCAAGCCCATATACAATTTCAGAACTCATTTCCATCATGAAAATAATTTGGACTAAAAGGAAGGAGGAGTATCTAGATTATCTATCATGTGGGAATGTGCATGTACACAATTTGGACTAAAAGGAACGGCATAATATTTAAAGGAATTAAAGGGATAAAGGAATAGGTATTAAGGGAGATAATGTTCAAGTGCATTGAGCAAAGGATTCGCCAAACTTTAGGAACTTAAAACTAAAAACAACAAGTTATCTTATTTATTCTTTGTTATTATTTTCCTATTATTACTTATCTTCCTTTTACAAAATCCTTTTGTCATAATGCTTCATAGTATTTAAATGAAACAAAAGTAAGTTATCTTATTTATTCTTTGTTATTATTTTCCTATTACAAATATTATAAGTTATAGTAGGCTGGCTTTATGCAAACTAGGATATAATATAACATTCTAACATTTATATTTATGTTGTTAACAATTACTAACACCTAAAATTTTGATTTATGCTTTATTATTAAGTGATTAGTAAGACACCACTCTCTGTTTTAATATTACTTTATTATTTTCTTGTCTCTTACTTTTTTTACTTTTTAAATATATTTAATGATTTTTTTCATATCATCATTTATACTTTATAGATACTTACTAAAATAAGAAATAAATACATTAATGATTATTGTTAAATACTATTTGTTTTTAGCATGATTTTGAGAGTATTTAGATTGATTTTTTAATGATTTTTATAGGACTTGGTATTTACTTTAGTTTATATTTTGTTTAAAGTCCTTTTAGCTCTCTAATGAGGGAGTTAATTTGCACAAGATAGAATTAGGTTGGGGATGTTTTAAAATGATTTTAGAGGAGCACTAGTTGAACATAACCCCATGCTTACTGACACAGGACCTACATGGTATCATGTTCAAACCATGTAGAATAATGGTGCATTCTACTTCTTTGGCAACTTGGAATATGAAGGGATATAACCCAAATATAGCTCTGTATGATTCTCATGTTCCACTTAGAAGTTTTCTGCTTTTCTAGCAACTCGTCAGATGAAGAAACATACCTTAAAGATGGTTATGTGTTCAATAACATGACCCAAACACAAACCCTTGTGGGAAATTTTTTGTTTAAAACATATGTCGAGGAAGTAATGAAGTAACATATGATTAATATGGCCATATTGATCAAAATTTTAGGATTCTTAAGATAAAAAGGAGAGAGAGACAAGGTAGAAGGAGAGAGATCCATCTAGGAGGATCATAAACTAGTCAAAAGGGAGTCCAAAGAAGGCCGAGGGATGAGAGGATGATCAAAGTAGATTCAAGAGCACGTCAAGAAGGAAGCAATTTCAAAAAAAAAAGCAAAAAGTGCGTCAATACTCATCAAAAACATCAAGATTAAAGATCCAAGAGAAATCATTCCTATTTATATGCTCTCTATTATTTATTGTTGGATTTATTTGTCTTGTTATGAACTAAATCAGGATATAGATGTAGGTGGGATAAACCCTTGACCTGCTATATTAAATTGATCTAAGATTTAATAAAAGTTCCTAGTTTTCTTTAGAATTATTAATGCTTGCTTAATACATTTAATTGAAGGAATGATTGTAGAAGATTCAATATCGAATCTTATATGTAGGGATTAGGAAATCATATGCATAATTAGGACAAAGCATGAATAATGAGAGTTATATGAAAGTTTAGAGATAAAATTACTAAATCTTTCGGGTTAAGGTCAAACATATTATAGAAACTCGTAAAATGAATTAATTCATTCTTTGAGGTTTTCATTAGAAAGAGATTTAAGTTAATTAACTTAAGGATTAGGGCTATATATCTTGATGAAAAATATGGCTATAGCTTTCGAATCCCTATTGGTGTAAGAAACTAGGTTCAAACATGAAATTGAGATAAATTCGAGTATAAGAATGGTTCTTGGGGGAATTCTTCATTATGATCTTTTTTGTTTATTGTTTTTTATTCTTTTCTATCACCTTGACTAGTTATCATTTGTTATTTTAATTTAGTTAATTTTTATTTTTAAAAATTAATCACTCTTTTTGTTAGATTAAATAATAAAAAACAGTTAGTACTACTTATTACAGTCCTTATAGGATTGACACTCAAACTATACTATAGAAAATGATAAATGCACTTATCTTAGTAATTTATTTTAGTATTATTTTTTTGAGTAATATAAAATCAAAAATTAAGTTTTTTTGCTCCATTGTTGGAGACTAGAATATTAGAAAACTCATAATTATATCAATCTAATCATTTTTCTTTTTTGCATTATTCATTTTTATTAATATAGGCATTTTTTCATTTAATTATTTGTAGAGCTCTCTTTCTTGATCTTTTATTTATGACTAAATTTTAGGATTTGCGTATTTGATGCTACAACCACCAAACATAACGCAAGGATTGAGAAGGATAGTGTTCTGTAGGGAATTATGTTATGTTATTAATATTAAATCAAAAAATCATATACAAGGTTATTAGAGTATAGTCCGACCAAAATAAGTAAATTAAAATATCAAAACAGTTCAACGACAACAATAAAATTAAAGAGTAATCAAAGTTTCAGGATACGTTCTATACAAAATTTTATAAATTATAGTCTTTATCTTAAATACTACATCAAAGCACCTAAAAGAAGTAGAGTCTAAAATAACTGTGTTTCTTGTCTTTCACAAAGTGTAGATAGTGAACCCAGTGGGTTGGCGTAGGTGGTACATGCCTTCGTCGCTTAACCAAGTGATTGGAGGTTCGATCCTCACCCTTGGGAATGCAGCAAGCTCCTGGGCTAGCTATAGCCCTCCCATGTTGGAGATGTTCCCGCAGTAAAGAGATTAATCACTGATTCCGTTGGTGAATGCCCTGGGTGCACCTAAAAAAACAAAGTGTAGATAGTGCAACAAAACGCTAGTCTTGTAGTCTTGTTTCTCGATCGTGCTCCAGTGTAGTTTTTTTGGATCTATTTAATAGCACTATTCAATGTAGACATCTCCGTGTTAATCCAAGCCATCCCTGAATTGTATCACAGATTATATTTGAAAATGAACATCTAAAAAACAAATGAGCTACCGTCTTCTACTTAACTCCATATAAATTACATGTTCTATCTATATCTAGAAACATCAAATTATCTTTAGTAGGCGATCAATTAAGTAAACCAAGCCAAGTAATAAATGGGAACTTAGAAGAACTACGTTCTTCCAACAACAAAAAAAGGCATCCACACTTTTATCTGCTTCATAAGTAATAAAGCATCTATTGATATGTTCTTTCCTTCTTTTTTTTTGGTCTAGACTAGGGTATTCACTGATGGACCTAGTAATTAATTTCTTTGCTAGTTTGTAAGTATCTCACAGAGTAAGACAACTGGGCCAAAAATTTAAAACTGCTTCACGCCCAAAGCAAGAGTTATGTTCTTTCCATTGGTAGTAAATGCTCTTTTAATCACTGCCTTGTGTCCCTTCCCTTGATTTGCCTTCTGTCTCCTTTGAACCTGTTTTATGTGTCAATTTAGGATCGATCTCGCTCATCCAGCAAACGTATTTCTCTGATTGCAACCCAAACTTCGTTAGAAACTTTACAATTGAAAAGCAGGTGTTTGGCTGATCTAAACGTTGGCATTCCCTACGCTATTTTCAAATTATATTAGAAAAAGTAAGAAAAGGAATCCTGTAGAGGCGTAAAGTGCTAGTCTCTGGCACTATACCAGAAACGCCACTTTTGCTCTCTTCCAATGCTGCAATCGAAGGATTGCTTCGCCGACCCTCTTTCTCCGTCCGTTTTCAATGTGGAGCTCCGTTGGGATGAGGACGATGCCTGGTACAGCGTCCGGACGCTACTCGACGGCGACAAACTCACCGTCAAGTTCCAAAACTTCAGCGAACTTGAGGACGTCGTCCTCTACGCTAACCGTTTCAGTTCTCTGGAGAAGCTTCAGGAATTGAAGAATCGGTTTCGACCCATCTCTGCCCAGTTGCAGGACAACCAGTGCTCCAATGTCTTGCCGGGCACCGTTGTTTGTGCTTCCCACTCCTTCAACGAACTGGACATTCGCTTCTATGATGCCGTGGTTGATGATGTGTGTACTTTTTTGCTCTTTTGTTCTTTGGGTTTCAATGGGCTTTGGTTTTGATGGTTTGTTCTTTATTTGGATGCGGAATTCCATGAGAAAATTTACTTGGCATTTCGGGAAAACTTCGTTATTCTAGTAATTGGAATAAGATTTTTTCACTTGGGTGGGTTGTGTTGCGCAATTAAAACCACAGAAAGGGAAAGTGTGAGACACTGTTAACAGAAGCAATCACGACGAGTAATAAGCAGATGTTTTAACGACACTGGATTTTAGTTGTTGGGGATCCATATTGTTTACTATGGTTAGCATTGGTCTTTTCTTAGGCAAATAAATCAACCACTAGGCATTACCAAATTCTGGCAGTGTCATGGAACGAGGGGTTAATGTGAATATTGTTTTTTTTAATCATCAAAAGGAAGAAGGGAAATAGATTCATTAAAAAAAACTACTGAAACATGTGCTTAGTTGATTTGCTTTACATATTTGACTACTTTAATCTCATTATTATGGCTTCTCGTGCAATATTATTTTTGCCAGGTGGTTCGCGAGGTCCATTCTTTTGAAAAAGGAGAAGAAGAGTGCTTGTGCACCTTCATACTAGTTTGGCAGCATGGCCCTCGTGCAGGGTTTGTGGCCAACAAGAAAATTGAGAATGTCTGCCTTGTTCAATCTACTGAGATGCTTGATCCTACAGTAATCATCTTCTTTGAGATAGCAATGCAGAAATTGAACATTGCGCAGATGCATTGTAAGGATGGTAGTCCTACCTGTACTGATGTCACTCTCTGTCATGAGATGTCTACCTTGTGTAAGACGCCGAAGTCAAATTTTGGTCAGCAGTTCACCGATGCAAGTTGTTCCATATGTTGGATGATTTGAGATCTATGTGTATCTTTGATTATTTTACTTAACTGATAATTTTATTAGTGCAGGAAACAGGAAATGCACCAGACGATCATCAGTTAAGGTGCAGCCACTGGAATGTATGTGCTTACTCCGTTCTACTATATAAGACTTGAATTGAGATCAGGAAATCGCTGAAATAAAACGGTTTTTCTTTCTGCTATCTATAAATTTGTGAAGGATGATATGCTCTTCTAGCAGGCTGTCACGTTTTATGTTTACTTCTTGTCACTAAAGCAAGAGAAAAGAAAAATGGAAAGGAAAAACAGGAAAGAAATGTTACTTTATTGGTCTGCTGGTTTTCTCTTTTCTCTTTTATAGTGCTTGGAAACAGGTCCATACGTCAGGAAAATCAGAGAATTAAGGATTTGAACTGTTGGAAATTATATCAGTAAAGTGATAGAAAGCATTTGAACTGTTCCCAAATGTTATTTCCTATGTGAATTAATTTCTTTCTACTTTCTTTGTATCTCTAGCAGCAGGTCAGATTGATACTTACAGCATCAAGGACGTAAAAGAAGACACAGAAGAAACTGATATGGGAGGTGCAGATGATGAGTCTATCCTGTTGATTGACAATCTCGACAAAGACTTGTTGCCTTCATCTATAGTGGAATTCATACATGCACATACTTCAATCTCAGTCCGAGCATATATTTCCCCTGGTTTGCCATCAGAGACATATACAAAAGGGGCTATTATGTTGGATTGTAAGAAGAATCTTGAGAGTTTAAACAAGTTTTTAGATAGTCCGAATCATATTATCGTGTCCTGCAGAGGGAGGTATGCACACATTATTGGTTGCCCAAATATTGCTTTGTACTAGAATTGATTGTACTAGGCATTTTTTTCACAAAATTGAGTGATTTCGTTGTAGTGCTTTAGAGTTGAATATACTGTATGTTTCATTCAAGTTTGAATTATTTCTTTGTCCTGTTTTTTTCCTTCAAGTTTTAGTGTGTGCAATCTATGTTTGCAGATCATTAGATAGTTTAGTTAGTTCTGAACTAGCATTTTAATTCTTGGGGTGGAATTTCTTCCATTGGGGAAGGTGGTCTGGAGAAAGAAATATTAGTGTCTCCTCGGAGGCAAGATCTAAGTTAAATGAGATTTTTATATTTCATGGACTTGCCTGGTAGATGGTTCATTAAATGATCTGACAAGAAATGTCTGCTGTATAATTGCTTCTCAAAAACAAGGTGCACGATGAAATCCATATAACTTTATGGCTTGTCCAGAAGCTCTTTCTGTCACTTATTTCAAAGGTTTAAATTTTGTCTGTCAAAGTTGTCTTAATCAGTTATTCATTCGTTGCAGGCCACTGGTGGTAGCTGAGAAGTTATCAGGGCATAATATGTTTAAAGTGCCATCTTGGACTCTGATGCTTAAATTTCAGGTAAGTTTTTTGTTGCCATCTTAATAATGTATGGGGCATCTCGATTCTCTGTTGTAGGAATTTCAGAAGTTTTACATTGTAAGATGCTGCTGCATTCACTTCTAGAATTATATAATGTGTTGCACATAATCTTCTACGGACTCTATTAACGGACTTCTCTAATAATTGAAGAATCAAGCTTTAGATTTCATGGTTTAGATTGGTAATTTATTTACGTTTTCCAGATTCACCTACCACATCGATCTACTGGGATTAACAATGATCTAAGGGTTGTATATCCGGAGTCTGATGAGTACAGGACTGCGAAGCGGCTGAGAAATTTGTTCATGGAATTTACTGAGCACCAACACCGATTGCACAAGAGACTAGCTTTAGAGGAGAGGAAGATCTTGGAGCCTTCCACATCCAATAGAAATCATTCAAGTTGAGAACTGTATTAGCTTTTGTTCTCATGCTTGATTGATAGTTTTGCATGTACAGTACCTGTTGTAAAGACTACGGAGAGCTATGACATGCTACGGTGAATGTGCTAGATGTCGACTATTCTTTCATAGCAGTGTTGCGAATTCTCCTACTTTGTATATCAAAATTGCGAATATTATACTTTTATATCATGTACTAATTTCGACTCTAACAAGGTAGTGTATTATTTTGAATAATTTTAAAAATTAAAAAAAATTAATAATACATTAGTTTAAAGTTACCAAATTAATATTCATATATTGTCTCAAAGAATGAGGAATAATCATTTATAATTAAATTCTTTAAATAAAAATTAGTGAAGTTATAACAAAAATTAATTATGTTTAGCAAAAGTCATACCATTAATTTTAAAGATAAAAGACAAATTTCTTTTATAATTTACATAATTATAAAAAACTTAGTTTTTAGTTTTTTTAATTCTTTTTAAACTTTAGTTCAAAAATAATAATAAAATGTTGTATTTTTGATACTTCATTACCTTTGCTCAATCCCTGTAGTATATATTCTCGTGACAGTTTTTGACCAAGAAGTATAAGAACCATTTTCTCTACTCATTGTCCAAAAGTTAAAGAAATTATCTAAAGTTTTCGTATGGAGTAGTGTGGTTTAAAAGCTACCACCACATAACAGTGTGTGAAACTAAAAATTCCAAAAGAACTCATCTCTCCTTAGAGAGAATAGAGCCGTACACATCTTCATGTTGAAGCTATTCGTCTTGTTCTCACCCTCCATGGAAGAAAAAGCATTCCGACTACAACTCGGATATCTTTGGTATCCAGTATTTCTCAATCATTCTTCTTTTTACTATTTGCTTTTGTAAGTTAGTAAGCATTATTGTCTCTAGGAAATCTCTTTTTAAAAAGTTGATTGTCTCTATCCCCTTGCTAAGTCTATAAAAGCAAGAATTATCTTTCGTTGTACTCAGACCATTACCAATAGAAAATATTGTGTGTATTCATCATATGGCTTCTCTCTAAGTTCTCTCTCTCCTGAAAGCTTGATTCTTGAGTAATGTAATCCTAGTCAGACAAAAAGACAAGTATGCTTTACACTTACCTCTTCATGAGGATCTTATGTATCAAAAAAATCTTAGACTATAGATCTTGTTTGAGGTCGTTGTTAAACGAGGAAAGATTGAAGAATGTAAATTTGTTGGGCCCCGTTTCCAGAGTCCAACCCTTGAACCATAAAACGTGAGTGTATTATTGCTCGTCATACAAATGTGAGCGTAATCCAATGAAATCACGAAGCTTAAAGTCTCATGCTATTCCGTTTTTTTTTGATCAATTGATAAACGACAATCCATTCTCATGATTATGCCCTCAATCATATTGTACCTACTAAAATTCTCCAAGAGAAACTCCACTAACTCTTTAGGAAAAATTAGTCGCGGAGACAAATATAACTTCATCGCGGCGACCTTGAAAGACTGACTTCGCCGCGGCGAAGCCAAGGAGTTTTGCCACGGCGAACGGACGGGAACTAAATTCCTAAGAGGTAGGCCTTAAGAGTTGATGATCGTTGAGGAGAAAGAGCCTATGTCTCAGCTAGCATACCTAGAATTTATACTACAGTCAATCTTTGTTTATCCTTAATCATTTATGGATGATATGTTTTATCAATCACTTTGACTAGCATATAGGCCAGAAACTCATGATGCAACACCAGTGAGGCTTATCGGTGAAAATTTTCATGAGCCTAGGAGTCACAACGAGAAGAGCCACTAGTGTAAACAATGCCACGTACCAGCCACCAAAACATCCTAGTTGATTTCGTCTCTTGACTTCAAAAGAATATTAACCTTCTCACTCCCTCCACAACAATACCTCTCCTCTTTCCCATCATGGAGTTTTCTTAGTATGCCAAAACTCCAAATCCTTTCCTCCCCTCTCTAAAAATCCTCTAACTACACTAGAAGAGATTCTTACTATTATCTGACAAAGTCTGTTCTACTATCTTCACCTCACACTCATTACGCTCAACGTTCCTCCTCATCCTTATTACTTTGACACTGTTACACCTTATCGAGTGATCTATCATCTTTATGATAGACTTACTGAACCAGCATTATGGCATTTATGGGCATTATCAGCTTAATATGCCTGTGTTATTTCTCTTTCTCCCTTTTATGTATACATACATCTTTTTGATCTCAACAAGTCTAAATCTCTCTTCTGGTCCTTCCTTAAATCGTTTCAGCCTCTCCCAAAATGGCGCATCCAGATTTCCCAGATTTTGAATCAGTTTTGGGACATTGCTTTAGAAAACAAAAAATGTTATGCAATCATCATCATCCACAATCCTTATTTTCTGACTACGAACATTGGCGCACCTCTATTGATTGGCCCACGGATCAAACCTAGATAATGAAAGATTTACATTCATTTTTGGATCACTTAAATCATTATCCTATAAGTGCTCCACTCCCTAAGTGAACATCTCTCGGCCTTATCTTAAAGGTTCTACTCTCCCATAACCTATTTCTCCATAGACTTGATTTTGGACTTCGATTGACTAGTTTACCTTTACTGGTTTTAACATTATTGCTGGAAACTTGCCTTGTCCTACAAGCTTTACAACCCAACAACAAACTACCCATGTTGAAAGTTCTACACTGTCCAACAACGTTGAGCCCAATGAGCTTGATCTATTTCCACATGCTTAAAGCCCAAGGTATGGCAAATGATGAATTTATAGCGTGAAAACCATTCTTGCCATAAAAGCAACTAATTGTCTATTAATGTCTTCTTTTTAGGTGCATAGTAATGTTGCTACTTGTAAATCTCTTCGATGGGGATAGCTCCCCAATAATAGCCAATAACATCTGTCTGCAAAATGCGTTGGCCTGTGTTAGAAATCTTTAGAGTTGGTATGACAGGCTTTCTTTAAATGTTGTAAACCTGTGGTTTGATCTGTTCCCCATAGTGGTGGATTCTTCTTCAACAAGATGAATAGTGTTCAGATCTCTTATTCACATAAAAGGCCTAACAAGCTCAGTCAAATTTTATGAGCCGATTAATCTTTGTTGCAATAGAATTGTACATTCTTTTTGGGCTAATTTTAGGTGATCAGAGTTCATACCTGGATGAGTAGCTTTTGTAGGAATGATGTCCTTATTCTTCTTGAATAGGAGATGGATGAAGAAGTGAGGATTCTCTCATAGAGGGTGAAGATATAAGAACTGTACATGACTCTCATAATAGTGTTCTAGGAATTGAAAACTGTACATGACTCTTATAACAACGTTCTAGGAATTGATCTCTTAAATCTTCACACGGAGGTGGTACTTGTGTAGTGCAAAGACATTTTTTATATCAGTGTAGGCACTAAAATTGGCACGAAATTTAATCCTTGCAGGGAGGATTCAAAGTGGAGATGCCTTACAATAGACATTCATGTCAATCAGAAGATCTGGGCTAGGTAGATGGCTTCTAGGAACTTTGGTCCAAACTACATAGTTAGGGAAGAAACGGATCCCTATGACCAGATGTAGTTAAGGGTCTAGACTGATCTTTATTAGGCCTGGTGTAGATGGATTCCACATTTCCATTTCATACGGTCTTGAGAATATGAATAATGGTGGTGTGAAAAAAGTGCCGATAAGGAGCATGGAAAAAACGACTATGTGTATTACTTACATAGGCGTGTATCTTTACATAGGAAAAAGTGTCTTTGAAGCTTTACACATTCAAAGTCATATATACAATCCCTTATACGATTGTGTATGGTACTCATATGGGCATATACATCTTGACACGAACGTTTATCTCCAAAATAGCACCAATTCTTCTATTTTATGCCCCAATTTAACCTAAATTCTTCTTCTTTTAATCCATAAAGACAATTAAGAACTAAAAACATCCTTGAAACAAAATAAGTACTAAAAACAATGTAAAACTCTCAAATAACAAGAAAAATAAACTAAATATGGGCATAAAAACATAGTCTATTAATTGTTTGTCAAATATCCTCATACTTAAACTTTTTCTTATCCTCAAGCAAATCGTAATCCAAATCATCAAAATTAAAAACTTCCATCCCTTATTAACCTCAACTTGTCCCTCCACACCCTAAATCATCTTATCCTATCATATTAGTCAAATTAACATACAATTAGATTTAAGTTATCCTAGAACCAACTTTCATAAGTCAATATCAATAGCAATCACATTGATAATCTTTCTGAAATCAAAAGCACAAGATTTTTCACACCCTCACAAAGGATTAACTCAATGCACTCAAAGTGTTTAGGGTGGAAAATGTTAAAAAATCTCAAATCATTACATATTAACCATAAGATTGCAATAAAATCATATTTCCACCGCTAATTAGTAAAATCACATCTCCATATGGGCGTGTAAGTCACAGACATGGTTGAAAAAACATCTTTGAGTTTGGAAACATTTTCAGTGACTTTCATAGTCTTATACACGATTGTGTAAGCTATATATGCAGCTGTGTAAGTCACAGTGACTCTGTAACACCCCACTCCCGTGTGACCCGAACCCGATATCATTGGTGATATCCGAGTCCGTGTCCCGCGAGGGTGGCATGCTACATCAGTCAGTCGAAACTCAATTAATTTTTTTTTCTTTTTCATTACACTCATGTGCGCGGAATAGGCAGTAAACAATCTGAGCTCACGTTCATAAATAAACATTTTC
>JAOSBL010000009.1:7784178-7799847 GCA_027568915.1 Erythroxylum roraimae
AATTCCCAGTAATACCTATTGTCGTAAGCTTCTGTTATCGTCCCTATATTTTTTTTACAATACATCTCACATTGGTGTTTTCATCGACGATCCTCTCCTCCATGGCTGATAACACACGCCTCGCTAAGCTTGATTCTTCCGTTTTCAAACTTCAAATCGCTTTTGCATCCCAATCATCCACCTTGCACTCCCTTCAATCCACTGGCCAAAATCAACAATCCACTATGCTTGATCTCAAATCCCACATGGAAGACATCCGTCGTCAACTTATTCACCTTGGCCAATTGTTCAAAGGCAAACGCCGAGATTCTGAACCACCTCCTAACACACCACCGTTTGGCTCATCCAAACCAGGCAACCACCGCACCTACTCTCCAGCTTCCGCAACCGACCTTGAATTCCCCTTTAAACCCCAGGCCGCTCACGTCTAGTTGCCTCAATTTGATTCACGTCTGAACCAGAATCCACCGAGTGAGATTCCTTGTGTTCTCGAGGGACCGACGGGCTTCTGGACTTCATGTGAGAACGACACGTGCAACCTTGGTGTCGCTCAAGTGATAAAACAAGAATGTGTACCAGGCGCAGCCCAAGTGTACGAGGAAATGCCCACGACAGTTTCCAAAGCGTTTGAATCCCAAGCCATTGATGAAGCTGAAGTGTTCGATGATATGCCGGTATTCGATATCACTAAAACTGATGCCACCGTTGATACCGAACCTGTGATTTCTTCACCGGTTGAGACCGCACCTGTTCGTGCAAACAAGGATTTGATTCCAACACACAGTCCGAGTTCAATGTTTAGTAATTCTGCATCGAGCGAATATGGTGCTCAAGCTGTGGAGTTTGCACCGGTTCGTGCAACAAACCATTTCGAAGACACCCAAATGCAGTCTCAAGAGATAGTTTCGGGTGAAATTCAGCCTGCTTGCTTGATGAGTTTGTGGGATCCTTTCACTACCTGTTTTGATCCCGGCGGACGGTATGTTTCTCGTGCTCTTCTAATTGGTTTCGAATTTGGTATCGGGTATGCGCATCAAGTTTTGAGAACTGTAGGCAAATATTTTCAAATAGACCGTCAAGTTGAAGTTGGAGTTGATGACTTCTTCCTAACTCATGCTTTTGTCCAAACTAAGACTTTTGATCCCGGTATTTCTCTTGTCAATGAAAAGCTCTTGCTCGATTGTCGGTTACTTGTCTTTGCCGCCCTACATGCTATTAAACTGTGGCCATTTGCGATCACCTTTGGGATGTTCGTGGCTGCTATTAGTTACACCCAGAAGCTTGTTGCCTTCTTTTGGAAAACAATTTTCGAATTAGTTACCTTGGTTGTTCTCGAAGTTGCCATCGTTATCAACAGCACACTACATGAGGCTCCAATAGTTTGGACTATAACATCTCATGAACAGCTTTTGCTGCAACCCAATTACCTCAATGTTGTGTTTGACTTGGTGTTGGAGGGGGACCAAGTCAAAATGGCTCAAATTTGTATGAAGTTTTTGGCGGCTCATTACCAACAAGAAGTGGACGGGGTTTGTGTGAAGTTGCAGCTTGTGAGAAAGCATGCTCCTTTCGTGATCAAGCAGTGGCTGATTCCATGGGATTGGTGCTACTCTCTTGCCTTCAACCTTGAGGACAAGGTTGTTTTGATGGGGATGGTAATGTTATGACTTGGATTATGAAGCAACAAGAGCCAAAAGCCCACTCTACCAATAGAACCCAAGGCAATTGATCCAACAGAGAAACCGTTAGCCCTCCGAAGGTCACAGCGAGTTAGAAGGGGAGTAGTGGTTCTAGATGACTATGTGGTGGAATAAAATAAATTTTGTTATGAGAATTAGTTATAGGAGCACTATAAGTATCCTTGAGGTAGGAAGGATAGGATACGATTTTGCTTGTATTGATTCGGTCTTCTTCTTCTCTTCGCTGAGCACTACTCTGTGATTAGCTTTTTCTCTTCTCATTCCCTCTGTGATTCTGTTGCGATTACTATGTATACCCAGACATTGCCAATTAATTCCCAGTAATACCTATTGTCGTAAGCTTCTGTTATCGTCCCTATATTTTTTTTACAATACATCTCACAGCACTCATCTGATCTTCTCTTGCTGCTTTATGTATGATGCGCCTGAATTTTGTCAACTCATAGGTAGCAAAGTAATCTTATTTGTTGATCTCAAACCCTCACTCTTGTGTGCGTAAGTGCTGGAAATAAGTTGTAAATTGAATCGTCACATAGACGCTAAGGTAGAGCATAAGGTTACCAGAGATTGACCTGAAGACGTTATATATTTTATTTAGAAGTAGAAGGACGTAATCCGCTGATTGCCAATCTCCCAAAAGGCCAATTTTTATGGCACGCAAGTAATTAATATGCTCCATTTGTTGTTTGGTTTATGCCGGGAATAAAGCATGCACTTCTGTCCTGGTGGTCTAATCGGTGGACTAAGTTTTCTCAAGTTGAAGATGACGTTAATAGGGCTTTTGAAAATGTAACGGATCATTTGCTTTAGTTACCTGTGATTAAAGCACGTTAATCAGCAGACCGGATGCCGCCGTCGTTTGTAAGCCTCAAAATCCATGTCTGATATGATATTCTACGTCAGTCCATCAGCCATCTGCCAACTATTGGCAGACAGACACGCAGGATTAAGGAGACAAACTGTCAACTGGTATTGTCAGTTCATGGTAAATAATAGCGTAGAAAACACAACATTAATCCACCATTGTACATTTTTCATCGTTACCAGCTTTTGTGCAGCAAAACCATTTTATCTGCAAACCAAACATTTGGAAAGTTAATCAATCAGACGTGTATTGGAAATTGCAACCATTTCGGTGTCAGACAGTATCCCTCTTTTTTCTTCTTTATATTGTGACCAATAAAGCCCTCAAGTAAAATGACAGTAGGGACTGAACGAATAGCACTGAAAATCTCATCCTACATTATACTACGTGCCTAATCAGAACAGCATACCAATGTCCCATACACTTATTTATTATTTATTGTCTACAACCAGTTGGCAGAACATGAAACGGTCAAATATTTACCAGTCAAAAAAGAACCACAATTGTAGCAAAGAGTGCAGAATAAGGAATGGAATTCGGAGGGCAGGAAACGTGCCTCTACGAAATGATAATGGAAAGTAAATGTTGTAGGGAAATCGGCGAGATTTGATCTCACTATAGTAAAGTAACTACAAAATTTTATTCTGTTGATTTTTCGAAAGCAAAGATTACTAAAATTTTATAAAATAATTAAAATATAAATTATAATAAAAAAGAATAGTAATTCATATTTTATTTCAAATTTTGATTTTTTTTGTCGATTTCTTCTGACCGTTTTCAAAACTCGTCCATCTTAACTACCGCAATCGCACAAATGTTGGACCTTTAACAATATTCACAAAACTTGTTGAGAGAACTCTACAACTATTGTACAGAGGATTATGCAAGGAGTGCTAACTTCCTAGAGTTTATGTTGGACCCCGAACGTTTCTCATGTTTTGCTTTGGTGTTTTGGTGGATTAAAAAAAATGAAGTTGAATATGTATAGTAAATTGACGAAGGATATGTATATATATATATGTTCTGTTATTGGGGTTCATGATTAATCATAGACTATAATTTCTTCATGGACGATAGTGATTTGAAATGGAGTTGAGAATGAGGAGTAAAAGAAGTAGAAAAGGTGATCTTAGTATAAGTTGTGTTAAGAAAAGATTTTTGAAACAAAATGGGTAGTTGATCCGGAAAATGTTCACTGAGTATGCTTCAGTCTTTTAGCCACAACATTTTCTCTAGTTATCCAAACTAAATGATTCTTAATTTGGATTAAACTAGAAACATATGGATACATTTCTTATGAAGACATCGAATTTAAATTCAGTCTTTAAGAATCTCAAAATTTTTCATGAAGTTGAGAACTGGGTGCAGTACATTGGTGGAGGAATGTAAAGTTCGTATTCTGACTTCAGGAGGAAATTCTGGATTGATTTAGATAGATTTTGACAAAGTTTCCTTCTTAAGAGTTATAGATCTCTCTTTCATCTTTACAACGGCATATAGTACGAGAATTTTGGGCATAAGAGTCAAAAGTTATGGCCTTCATAAGGGGAGACATATCGTCTACAAAGACGCTTCGTCTGTGATAACATCATTTCGTCTTAAGACTTTGCTTCGTCTTAAGTTGACTCCATTCGTCTGCCTTCTTTCATTCGTCTGCTTCGTGGCATTTGTTTGCCTTTTTGGCATTCGTTTGCCCTTTTATATTCGTCTGCTTTGTAGCATTTGTCTACTCCGTATTCATCTGTTCCGCATTCGTCTGCCTTGTGACATTCGTCTACTGTTCTACATTCGTCTGCCCTGTGGCATTCGTCTGCTGTTCCACATTCGTTTGTCTTGTGGCATTCGTCTGCTGTTCGGCATTTGTCTGCTCCGTGACCTTCGTCTTCTGTTCGGCATTCGTCTGCTTCGTAACCTTCGTCTGCCTTTCGGCATTCGTCTGCTTTGTAGCATTTGTCTGCTCCGCATGCGTCTGCTTTGTGATATTCGTTTGCTTTATAGCATTTGTCTGCTTCTCCACATTCGTCTGCTTCTCTGCATTCGTCTACTTTTTCGCATTTGTCAGCTCTTCCGCATTCGTCTGCCCCGCATTCGTCTGCTTTGTAATCACTCGTCTGCTTTCTGTTTTCTCTATAGTTGACCCTCCGCTTCTTTTGTGCACTGTTCATCTTGAATCGTCTGGTCAAATGTTTGACCATTCTAATGATAGAATTTGTCTTCGAGGTCTACATAAAAGTTGTAGGTCTTGAAGTCCTCTTTCAAACCATTCAAGAATGATCTTGATCCAACATTTCTATTGAAAGTGATGCTAATTGTCCTAAGACAAGTTCAATATGATTGAGGGCCAAACCCTGTTTGATTCTTTCGGCCATAGCTTTGTCATCTGACCTCCAAATGAGGGAAACCCTATACCAATATATTTCTATTACATTTTTCTACATCTCCATGAAAGTTTATAGCTTTTTTGTGTTGATTCGAAAAAGATCATTTGAATCAAAATAAGGGTATCGATTGGAAGAGTATGAATTGGATATTTTACTGAACATGCTTTAGTATTTTGATGATATCTTGATCTGTATAACTCCAAATGAGATTATTCTTATTTCTAAATAAACTAGAGACAAAGAGCTACAAATTATATGAAGGAAGTGATTTGTAATTCAGTCCCTAACACTTTCAAACTCTGGATAGAAGGTGGGAATAGTGTACTGTTTCAGTCCAATAATAGTTTGAAAATGTTTGTGGTAATACTTTCAGATTTCTAAACCAAATGGATTGATTTTGGTGTCTTTAGAAACTTAAGACAATGGGGAACACTTTTTAGAAGAAAGTGTTATGTTAGAATGTATAAGGATATTGTTGACAAGAAATTTAAGCACAAAAGACATAAGGCATAAATGGAAGGGCAAATTGGACAATTCTCAATCATTAAGGGCATAATTGGAAGAAGAAGTGTTGTCTTGCTTATAAATGAAGAAGAAAAACGTCAATGGAGGGATAAAAAGAAGAGAATAACGAAAATGAGAAAGAAAGAGGAAGAGAGTTTGGTGGTTTGAGAGAAAAGAAGACAGTTGAGCTAGGGTTTCATTATTCTTAGTCTTCAAGAAAGATTTTGGAACTGTTCAAAAAGAGAAAAAGGTAGAGAAAGAAAATAGCTTCCCTTTGAGCCAAAGATCTCTTTATTTGGTGAAGAATGAAGGAAATCAAGAGAATCCTACCCAAGAGCAAGGGGAAAGATAACCTTGACTTGGATTTTTGCAAGCAAATTAGTTGGGTAATATATTTATGGTTATTGTGTAAATGGGCATTTTGCTTAGAGTCCAGATCCCCTGTCCAATATTATGGTGTTTTATTGTGTCCAATAAATCTCAGCCATTTATTTATGTGGGACCCGCATGGGACCCGCGTGGGTCCCGCAAAATAAATGGCTAAGATTCCATGAGACAGAATAAGACAGAGTAAAACTGGACAGAGGATCTGGGGTGTTTTGCTTATGTATGTGAATATGCTAGAATTACTATGATGTGTTTTATGTTATGCATTAAAAGATGTATGACATTTCGATATACTTGAATTGTGATTATGATCATGTATGCCTTGAAATATGTCATGGCATTTTGTATAAATGAAAAGAAAAGAAAGAGCATGAAAAGTATGAAAGTATGATGAAATGATTTGAGCATTTGATGAAATAATTTTGAGCATGATTATGTGCTTCTGTTTGGGCGAAAGTAGAACCATTTTGTTCGTCACGTGTACGTTGACAAGAGCCTTCTCTCGGCTACCCGCTTGTGGCATATGAGCTCCAAAAATGGACTCATTCTATTCATGGGGTAAACTTCGGTTTCTCCATTCTGTTTCCAAGGACCCTCGAGCCATTTGTTTGTGCATCTGCATTTTCTTGATTTGTTGAGTATAATGCATATTTGAGTATTACATTTTTATGGATGCATCTTCATGATATGTTTTATGTGATGACATTCAAATTATGAAATTTTGAGCTCGAATTGAGGATGATAGAATTGCTAGATTAAATGGGATATATACATATATATATACTTTGTCACATTATATATATGTGTGTGTGCCTGAATTGTATGACTCGTTGTTAATGGCTATAAATATATAAGTCACTGAACTTTGCAACTCACCCCATTACCTTCCACTCCTCAGGTGAAGAAAAAGCAAAACAACATTGATCCGTGCAAAGTTTGGCAAACACTAAGAATAGAGACTTTTGTAATTAAGTTAGTTCAGAAATTTTAGATATTTAGAATTATATTAAGCATAAGCATTCAATTGTATCATTTGTATTAAGCCAAAGGGGTGGTTTTAAAATGTAAAGATATTATGAAATTAAACATTTTGCACTGTAATGGGCCCAAGTGATTACTGAAACTTTGATATGTTCAATAAGGTTTACACCCTTTGTGATTGAAATTGTTTTCAATAAATCGGGCGATTTTGATTATTGATTTTTCCGCATATGCGTTTATTATTTAAGAAAATTTGCAATGAGATTGTTTCAGTTTATGGCTCCGAATGCTAGGCTCCAAAAGTAGGGTCCAGCAGTTTAAGTCTATTTATAATAAGTTTTGAATATTATAATAATTTAATTGAGATTAAATCCTAATTTCAGTTAAACTTTAATTATAATTATAAATAATTATAATTAAATATCAATTATACTCAAATAAAATCCAACATCTCATATTGATCATTATTTATTAAATATATCATATAGAATTATAAAGGTTCTCAAACATTACAATCAAGTCTAACTTGATTAGAATTTTTTTTTCTCGCTTTAGTCCATTCTTTATCTGTGACCCATTAGGTTCCTAAATATGTTGGCACAAATTATAACCCTAAATTATATTTAGGATCAGATAAATTAAACTCCTTTAATTTATCTCTAATTATCTAATTAAACAATTTATATTTATAGACAAAGATTGACACCGTCTAGTAACACATTATGACCACCCAAATATTTAAAAATGTCAAACTAGTTTTAACTAATCTTTCTATGCGTGATTTTTTCGTATAATTCAATCATTTCATCATTTAACGTTCTGATTAGATATAGACCATAAAATTAATGTTTACTCTATTTTGAGTCCAACCATATTAGTTTTTCACTATTAGTTATTGATTTAAATAATCATATTTGTAAACTATTTACAAATGTTATTCTATCTTGGCTAAAGATTTATCGAATCAATAATAATCGAGAACAACATAATATTCTTCCTAATTACTTTAGGGTGATAAATTATATATTAATCACTCAACTATCTTCATACAGTTCATGCTATATCCAATGACTACCAGTCGACCTACTTATTATTAGAACGGGTTATAAGTAATATCAAAACATAACAATCTATATACAAGATAATTTTGGAGATCTCAAGTCAAATAATTATTTCTATAAAATCATCACAATAAGAATTTACACAAACATACAAGTAATGTTTTGAATGGATTTCTCATATAAGGTCAGTTTAGTAAACTTGTTATTTAACAAGGACCTACACATTTGTTTAAGTAGCTTTAGTCTATGAGAATGACTACTTCCTTTATAAGAAAAGACATAATATGTGCTAATATTTTTATGTTTTATTAATGTCTAGTCTTAGTATAACAATAACTAGAAACAAGTTAAGAATAAGACATAAATACAATATGAATCTTATAATTATAATCTCATTATAATTTTATTTGTAATGTATATTTATCCTATAAACTTTATCATATACATCTAAGTATGTATAATATAAAGAATGTCTTCAAATAATTATCACTAAACTACAACCAACTGATTGACTATAGGGCATAAATCAACAATCCCCCACTTACACTAAGTCAATCGTTTAAGTATCTTATATTATATCACCATATAACGATCATGCTATTGCTAGGAAGCAATCATGAGAGGATTGAATTAAGAGATTCTGCTTCATTATTCAAACTGACTCATTCCTGGACGTTGACAGGGCAAAGGCCCATCTAATTCATATGTAGAAAGATCTCTATGTTTCTCCTACGAATGTGACCAAGCAGCTGGAAGCAAAAAAAAGGCTCTTAAGGTATATTCTCAGGCCCTGCATAATTAGTCCTTTTAAATCAAACAAAAAGCTACAATTAATTGTCTAAAAATGAAGATGGTAGCGCCAAATTATTCCACAGTTCCTTGCTTACTAGAAGGAACCATGATAGTATTACATCTCTCAGTAATGATTTTCAAACGAAAAAGAACTGGTTCTTCATCTTAAAGATTGTTTCTAACAATTCTTGGGCAATTCCCCTACTAGACCATCAAGCATATCATTGAGCTCATTCATCTTTAGCTCTTTATTAAGGGAATAATTTGATTAATCAACCTGTCACAATGGAAGAAATTGAGAAAGTGGTCTTTAGTTTATATCCTAACAAAGCTCATGGCCCAGATGGGTTAAATGCTTATTTCTACCAAAAAGCATGGAACCATTTGAAAATGCAAGTGAGTATAGTAATTTTAGAATTTTTCTCCAACTTTAAGATGTTAAATGCCTGGAACAAAACTCATCTATACCTTATTCCTAAAACCAACAATCCAATTTCCGTCAAGGACTTCATAGCTATTGCTTGTTGTAATATATTTTACAAGATTATCATTAAGATTGTAGCTAAAAGGCTTAAGCTATTCCTTCTATCTTTCATTTATTCATCTCAAGCAACTTTTATTGAGGGAAGGAGTATAGGGAAGGAACTTGAAATTCTCGGGAAAATTGTACAATGAAAATAGATATGCATAAAGCTTTTGACATTTTAGATTAGGAATTCATATTTGCTACTATGGAAGATTTTTTTAATTCCTTTCTCAATTTACTACATGGATTGCACAATACATCACAACTTTTAACATATAGTGTATTAATCAATAGGGAAGCTTTAGAACCAATTGGATAGGATAAGGGAATAAGAAAAAAGGATCATCTTTCCCCTCATCTATTTATTATTGCAATTGTGGTGCTCTCAATATTAAGGGAACATAGTATAAATGAGGAGAAAAGATTCACCTTTCATCTACAATATAAGCAACTAAGAATCTTCAAGTTGGTTTTCGTTGATGACTTGCTCCTTTTTTTATGAAGCCAATGCTAAATCAGTTAAATCTCTTATTTATTCCCTAGAATCCTTTAGTAATATGTCGGGGCTAAGCATCTATAAAGATAAAAGCTTCATCATGTTTTCCTTTAAAGCATTAAGTATTTTTAATTCACTTTTTAGCAACATGTCGAGCCAAACATCAACAAAGATAACAACTTCATCATATTTTCCTTTGAAGCATCGAGTATTACTAACTTGCTAATGGAGATATTGTACTAAGATCTAAAGACCCTCCTTTTACTTATTTGGGGATCCCTATAACCTCTAGAAGAGTCACATATCAAGATTGTCAGCCTCTATTTGATATAGTATGAAGAAGAATGAGTAGTTGGTGCAATATATGTTTAACTTATATAGGGAGGCTCTAACTAGTCATCCTTTAGTAGCCTCTACACAAATTAATCATCTTATGTTTTCCTAACTAAGAAGCTCTGTAAGGACTTGGAAAAGTTACTAGGGAATTTCCTCTAGTCAAGTGACGGACATAAGAAAACCCAAGCTTAGGTTAGTTGGAACACAATTTGATTACCTACAAAAGAAGGGGGATTAGGTATTCAATCAATATACACAGTCAATAAGGTGTTGCTTAACAACAGAGAGTCTTTATGAGTCAAACGAATCAACGATCATTACTTGGAGGATAAAAATTTTTGGACCATCAAACCAAGGAAAGATACTTCTTGGAATATGTATTAACTCTTAAAGCTAAGAAGTAGTCTACAAAGATTTATTAAAATGAGAATATGGCTTAATAATTTTACCTAACTTTGGTGTGACAAATGGAGCTCTATATGGCCTCTATATCTCCAACTAAATTTCCATATTGGAATGCACTTCCAAGGTAATAGGGAAGCTAACTTCTTTAGACTATGCTTTCCTAGTTACCCACCAAAATCCACCCTCAAGGATAACACCATCTAGTTAGGTAATTCATTCACCAATAAATCATGCAGAGAGCAGTTCAAGAATCATTCTCCTAATCTTACGTAGTGCCAGTTGGTTTGGAATAAATATGTTTCTCTTATAGTGTCTTTCATCTTTTGGTTAGTGGTTAGAAATAGCCTAATTACACCACACAAACCTAGATGTTGTCATCCCCTTCCTAATTTAATTTGTAGACTTTGCCTATAAGTTCCTAAATCAAAGCAACATCTTTTCTTCAACAACTCCTTTTTTTAGCTACTTATAGAAGGATTTGCAACAAAAATGTAACATGCCTTGCCCTTATAAAAACTAGAATGACATAGTTCTTTGGGCTTCAAACCATCAACAATTACTTATGGATACTTTTTATCAATTTTGGTACATGATCTACTTTATTTAGTTGGAAGAAATGTTTGGGTATTCAGAAATTCCAGCTTGAATGTTTGACCAATGGCTAGTAAAATAAGAGAAATGATAATGATTAGAACTTTTAGTCGGGTTCTTTCTCAAGGCATGGCCAAGAGATGGTGTTTGTGAAATGATACAAGTTATTTCTTATGTAATGTTCAAGTGGTTATCTAAATTCTTTTAGCTCTTTACTTTATATCCATTTAGGTCATACTTTATGGCTAATCTCTAGCTATCATTTTGTAAAGATATACTTTAGTTTCAAGGCTTAGTCCTTATTTTAATACAATTCTTTAAATTTGAAAAAATTTCCAAAAAGCTTTTGGTCCAATAATACTAAATAGATTTAAATTTGGTCTTTTAGTTTTCATTTCAGATATTCCAATTCACTAATTTTTTTTTTTTAATTTAGCCTCCTTTTAAGATCTGTTTTATCCTTTTCAATAAGAACCTCATTTTATTTCATCTATCTCATCAAGAGTTATGTTCTACTTTTTATCATATATTTTTTTGTTCAAACATCCTACAATTAATGTGTCCTTTTTGTTTAAATATCCTAAAAATCAAAGTGCCCTTCTAAATCAAAGTTCAAATGTTTTATTTTTAAATCTTAGGTAAAATCATTTTTCAAAAAAAAAAAACCTTAGGCAAAATTAGAAGTCAACTATAAGTTTTAAGTTTCATTCTAATTCTTATATGTCACCCTAGATTTTTTAGAAAACTCTTGGTAAAATCATAAAGCCTTAAGTATTTAACCACAAATTCTATTTTCTTTACTCAGTCTGCTTTATTTATTTCACACCTAACGTTATTTATTAGCCACTAATGTTGTTGAGGGCGTACAAACCGAAGCAAGTCTTTAAGACAAGTGAAGTAATACGGTGAGGATTGAAGACCAAGGAAAGAGAGTCAACCGGCGTAGGTTGACTGATAAGTGATTGAGTGCGTTAACCCAATCCAACCCAACCCAACCCACTGAGGACGAAGGGAAGACAATCAACCGGGGTGGGTTGACTGAGAAGTGACCCAACCCAACCAAACCCACTGAGGACGAAGGAAAGAGAGTCAACCGGGGTAGGGCTGACTGATAAGTGAGTTAGCAGCTCAACCTAACCAACCCAATCCAACCCACTGAGGAGTCAACCGGCGTAGGTTGACTGATAAGTGAGTGAGTGGGTCAGCCCAACCCAACCGAGCAAGACAAGTGGTTCGGTACTTGAACATTTTCTCAGCTCGTGCGTAAATATAGGAACTGAACACACTGTAGCCTACATTTCAGTTCAGAGCGTATCGAATCAAAGTCTTCTCATACTATACTTCTCACTTGTTGCCTCTAGTACTTAGGTACAATGCTCTACACGATCAACCTCTCTTCTCTCTTTCTTTCTTAAGTCCCATTGGTGTGTTTGTTAAATTCAGATCCAATATGTTGCTTGTTTCACGTTTGTGCTGCTTGGTTTCCGAGATCATCTTCTATTCTTTTGTTTTTTCATATTTTCTTTTGAACTCCAAAATGGGAGCTTCTCAATTTTCTTGTGAATTTCATGGTGTTTCTAAAAGGAACTCATATGAGCGTTTTGTGATCGGGGAATCGGTTCACTTTACGCTTTTTACTTCTTGTACAGAAGCAAGAAACAAAATCAATAAATGATTGATTGATTTTGTTATTTTTCATGGAAGTGGAAGATTATAGTCGACCAGTGGCAAAATTGCATTTTGTTATTGATAATCAATTTTCATGCTTTTTCTGTGAAATTTTTAATATAACAACTGTGATAAACTGCATTTCTCTGCTTAACTGGGACATGGAATGGAAAGCATGTGCTCACGTGTCATGTATAAGCTTATCCGTGATAGAGCCTTGTTTTTAATGAAATCTTTTTTCTTTTCATGGGTTGTCTAAAGGATCACTGGTTTGGTTTTGCAATTTCTGCAGATTCTATTGTAGTTCACAATGGCTCCAGCATCAACATCAGAAATAAAATCCAGAGGTGCTGTAAAATTTCCAGTAAAGCTAAACATTTCTAATTAAATTCATGTAACTGCTAGCGTAGTTTCTTCAGTGCAGAGTGAAATATTGAGAGTTGATCGAATTTTGGGATTTATGGTTTATGATTCTTTTTGTGCTTTGTTTTCTGCTAACGAATTTATTTACAGTGAATTCATATTATAAATTGGTGCTGTTTTTCAAAATTGATGCCACTGGTTGTCTAATTACCTTGGTTTGTATCTGCACAGATGTTTGCATTGTTGGTGTTGCTCGTACACCACTGGGTGGATTTCTTGGTTCATTGTCGACTCTATCTGCCACAAAGCTTGGATCTATTGCTATTGAGGGTTAGGATACGATCTCTTTCATTCCAGTTGATGAATCTTGTATTATCTCTTTCAGATTGAATCTCTATTTTTTTGTTTACTCTTCCCTGTGTAAATTGCAGCTGCTCTTAAAAGGGCCAACATTGATCCATCCCTTGTACAAGAGGTCTTCTTTGGCAATGTCCTTACTGCAAATCTAGGTCAGGCTCCTGCTAGGCAGGCAGCATTAGGTGCTGGGATTCCCAATTCAGTCGTTTGCACCACTGTTAACAAAGTTTGTGCTGCAGGGATGAAAGGTGTTTTCCTGGCTTCTAACATTTTCTTTTAATCGTGTATGATTTGTTTCCCTCAAGGAACAACATTAGACCATATGAGAACTTTCATTTTTCCTCCTTTTTGGACATTGCAGCAACTATGTTTGCAGCACAGAGTATACAGTTGGGCATCAATGATGTTGTTGTTGCTGGTGGCATGGAAAGCATGTCTAATGTGCCCAAATACTTTGCAGAAGCAAGGTTGGTTGATTGTTCCATCAGTGTAATTGTAGTTATTTTTTGTTTGGAGAATTTCTGATATAGCAATCAATAAAAGCAGGAAGGGATCTCGCCTTGGACATGATACCCTTGTTGATGGAATGCTCAAAGATGGACTATGGGATGTTTATAATGATTTTGGAATGGGAAACTGTGCTGAAATTTGTGCAGATAATCATTCAATAACTCGGGAAGAGCAGGTAATGTGCAACACTTGCAACCAGCTGCCGCTCAATAAAAATTGCTGAGCTTAGTTGGAATCATGCAACATGTTAGCAGATTTATCATTTTCTCTACTATCTTAATGTAAGACTAGAACTAAGTGGACCTATTGTTTTGTTATTGTGTGGTCATATGTATAGGTCGATCCCGTAAGGATATTTTAAATACTAGGTCTAACTCTCCTACTATTATGTAATTTATAATAACGAATGTGGTTGATTAAAACTAAGCCTAAATTAAATTAAACAAATCGAAATACTACTACACATAATCAAACAAATAATCAAATATGATATAATATTTAGAATAAAATTCTCCCTAACATCATCTTGTACCCTTGATTTAACTAATTAGAAAGTCTAAAGCTTGGATCAACGAAGTCTCCTAGTGCAATCAATTATCACCTTTTGATGTCTAGCCACTTATCTTTCAACTCATTAACCAATATATGTATGATTAACATTTAAGAACGCACTAAGTTTTGTGATACTTCACAAAAGGTTGCTCTAATTCCAAAAGGGTAATATAGGTCTATTTTTAGCACATTATTCAATTGTGCCTAGGTTAATCTATAAATGGGTTCTTTCGATAACATCTACTTGTAAATTAAGATCATGATTAAGCTTTTGCTTATATATAACCAGTGTTAAGAACAACATAATATTTTACAAACATAGGACTCTTTATAAGAAAACTAAAATCAAGCTATACAACTATTCGTTAGAGTTTCAGCTAATATTTATGTCAAATAAATTAGCTATTAATCATTTTTGAAATAACAAAATCAAACAAAATAATAGAACTTGTTACAAATGTTTCTCCTGATAATGATCCCAATTTGTTGACATACTATGCTTTCTTGGAATGATTATGATCTTTGATCTCATTGAAAATGGTTGCAAGATGTCTTTTAGGACTTTTGTCTCTCTAACAGCTACAAACTCTAGTTACAAGTTCAAAGAAACTAAAACTTACAGTAAAATGATATTGAGTTGCTCTCTTATTAGGGTTTCAGACACTATTATGTAAGTTGTCTGATGTGAAATATGGCTTGGAACACAACCTTATCCTAGGCCATGTATCGCACTACTTCTCCAAATTTCTCTTTGAAGAGAGGAACATGGGAATTGACATGTCTGTGTTCTTGGTTGTGTATCACATTTTATCTCTTTGTCATGTAACACGGGCTGTAACCCGAATTTGTGGGACATCCAAATCCCAGTGAGGAACATGCCCTGGCACACTACCTTCTCACTGTTTATTTTTGTGTAGATAGTGATATGCTTGAACACTCGATCATGTGTTAGGATTTGATCATCCAAGAATGAGTTTTCTTCTTTTTTTGCTTGTGAAATCTTTCAATCCTTGACAAATATCATTCATAAGCAACATCTCCACTGTTGAAAGTTGAAGATAATTTGTATTTCATGATTTTGTGTACATGGGAACAAGGGTTTATATATAAAATTCCCAGGACTATTTAGGAAGTAATCTAGCTATTAACTCTATGAAATCTCTCAATTATAGGAGAGATTATAGGTGTAATTAT
>JAOSBL010000009.1:7809171-7824898 GCA_027568915.1 Erythroxylum roraimae
AAAAAGGAATCGGGGCCCAACATTTCTCCCCCTCTTAAAAGAATTTCGTCCTCGAAATTCCTACTGAATAATCATCATTGTTTAATCGTTTATTGAGTCATTCACTCGCTTAACTAATTTTTCAAATTATTCGCACAAATAACACATTATGACTGCTGATGATGTATTTATCAAAATCTACGTAAAATTCTTGGCTTCATTTTATATTGTTTTCTTTAAATACATTAAAGAACAAATCATTAGTAGTAACTATACTTTGTCATCATCAAAACATGGATTGTAACTTCTTTTGATTCAATATTTTATAAAGCCAATATAACCTTTATATCTTGCTTCATTATACAAGACTTCAAACAAATATCAGGCTTATTTTTTCTATCCAATAAAAATTATATCATTTTTTCCATAGGTGCTCCATTGACATCCTTCAACTTGATAAGCTATACTAGGTTCCAAGAAGGCATTATACTCACAAAATATTTAGGGTTATACTCTTAACAAGGTTGACTAACAAAGATTACTCACTACTGCTATAACTGTTATATAGAAAATTTGAAAATTAGAGCATTAAGCTCTTATCTTTTGCAGGAAGGCTAGAATGTCTCACCTTGATAATTAATGGATTACAAGTTTATTGGAGTACTTATATTGTTGGACCTCGTCTCTGGAGCCCAACGTTCGGAGTAAAAAACGTGATCTTCATCCCCATATTTATGGAGTCGATTTATGGACTCCATAAATATGGGGATGAAGATCACGTTTTTTACTCCGGATGTTGGGCTCCAGAAACGAGGTCCAACACATATTGAGAGTAAACATCAAGTCCATTAGGATTATGAATAGGATGTTGCTTTACAAACACATGTGAAAACTGTTCAATGATGATCAAGCTCTATGAATTAAATAGTTTCATAGTAATTTTCTCAAAGAAATTTTTTTTCAGGTTGTTAAATCTAAGATAAGCATTTCCCTTCTTATCAATCGAATGAAACAATTGAGGATCCAATGAAGTGGACTATGCATTTTTCAAAGCCATTCACAAACTTCTCAGTTTTTCACCTTATTAAAACAGTGGTGGAAAATATGGTTCCTTCAATACCTTCCCAGAACTAGCTTCATTTTATGGCTACTGGTCAAAAGAAAGCTTTAGACTAGAGATCAACTGACTTCATTAGCCATGAGCTATCGCCTTTGCTCAGGATTGTTACAAAATCACATTCTCTCGCATCATTTAGAAACAAATTTTAGTAATTTTAAACATATAAGAGCTATCATGGAATGGGAAGCCACTATCAATTGGATCTTCAATTATTCCCTTCCTAATAGGTATGATGGTGTAATTCTCAAGCGTTCCTTTAGTTTTTGTGTTTATGTATTACAAGAAGAAAGAAACGTTGAGATCTTCATCAAAAATCTAAAATTACAAGATAAGTAGTCAGTTAGCCCCTTCTGTGGAATAGAAAGACAATATAAGCAAAAGTTTTGACTTCTTGTCTCAGTGCTTGCGTACTTGATATTCAATTAGCCCTTATGTGGAATAGAAAAACAATACAAGCAGAAGTTTTGACTACTAGTGCTTGCCTACTTGATAAATGGTAGGCTTGAAGGTTTTCTGTAGCTCACTATCTTCTTGGTCTAATACTTTGTTTGTTTAGCGACTTCCAAGGTTTGTACTGCCTCTATAACTAGTGGTTTGTCCTTTTTTGGGTTTTGTATGTCCTTTGTTTCTGTTGTAAATAGACTTTAGCCATCTTCCTTTATTAATACAATTTCTTTTCATTTTGAAGTATTAGATAATACTAGATCAAAAAATTTAGGTAAAAGTGTAACTTCCCACTGCTTCGCTGAAGTTAAAGAATAAATATTTCCATTTTCATCTTGCTTTCTTACAACTTGGCATCAATATGTCAATTGAATGCATCTACCTCTTCTAAACATTTTTCATTTAGATTCATATAAAGAAAGAAAAAGAAAAGAAATGGATGTATCAGTTGACAAATATAAAATAGAATGTGTGAAATTCGCATGAGGTGTAATAGAATTAGATGCAGGGCTGAAATCATATCATCTTTTCAAACTTATCAAGCTTCTTCACCCGTTGCATTGACCTTAGAAACAATGTTAGAAAAACTCCTGCATGTACACACATTACGGACGAGTTCAGTCACTAAACATGGTGGATTCTGTATCGTGGCTGGCCTAACAGCACTGATCTTACGAAATAGTGGTGAACTAAGTACTCACCTGCCCCAACAAAAGATCCATTGGCAAAAAATTGGCTGCCTTGTGTAGTGAAGGTCATTCCAAGATTTAATAGGGTACCTCCAATTACTGAATACATGGTTGCCATCTGTAGTATTGTCGCTTTCCGAGCTGCTCTCTCAGACTGGTAAATGATTTTTCTTATTAGAAGCAAGGCTAAACTCATATTTTAGAAAATTTAACAAAAGAACAGGGCAAGATACCTCAAGCACACGAACTCGAAGTTTCAAGTCTCCTGCTTCAAGTTGTTTCACAAATTCCTCAATGCGCTGAACTCTGTATGGCATGGACATTGTGGAATTTCTAGCCTGAAATGACGTGCCAGTGTTCTCAATGGAGGCTTATATATTTTATAATCTATTGGATTTCATAAGGAAGCACCTTAGAAGCTAAAGAATTTATCTGACACTAATTCTAGGAAGAAAACTGCAAATATGAGAGAGTTGAAAAAAGAGAGAGATTGAAAGAACGAGAGGATAATAAAAAACACAAGTGATAAAGAGGGTTACAAGTTAGTACATCATTAGCTTGTTTCCTTATTTCCTGCACCAGTTGCGTTCCAGAGTGCTGCCTTTGCCTTAAATCTAAGAGCTCCTGTAAGTGTTGACAATGTTAATGAACCTTCCAAGGCACTAAAAGGGGCATAGGGGAAGCTGTTACAATGAAGGAATAATGATAAGCAACCTGTGCGTAAGGTGCGGCAACCTTCGCGAAAGAAAAATCAGGGTCAAGGGCGTACCCAATACCTGCAAGTGCACGACATAATTCGAAAAGATAGAAATTAAGAAAAAGAAGAAAGGTAAAACATAGTATTTATTGAAGTCAACAATATCATGTACTTGCTGTTTTGTGTTTGTGGGAGGGTAAAGAGAGATATAAGGAGAGGGATAGAGAGAGAAAATACCTTCAAGTGTTGAAAATGCTCTTAAAACAAAGGTGAACGTGGATGGGAACCGGAATGGCTGATCCTGAGCTATTGCAAATAAATCCTGCAAGGATAGATGTCATGAAAATAGGCTCTCTGGGCACACAATATCATAAAATTTGAGTACATCACCAGATTTCTTTAATTCAGATAAGAATATACATATGAATTATATTTTCAATCTCAAATAGAGGGGCAGAATTTTGGCGAAATTTTTTTTTCACCACATTGTGCTCATTTTTCATTCCTTGGTATAGATCTCTGCCTAAAAATTACCTTTCTTCAAATCTACCAAATCCAAAGACAGAAAAATAAGGCCAAATGTTTAAATTTACCCTCTCTATGAAAAGGCCAATTTGGAAAGGCAAGCTTTTATAATAAATCAATTCAAAGAAAACATATTCTTGATTAATGTCATTCCTTCCTCTCATTCCTCCTTTCTAATTCCCTCACCAAAAAAGTGTACTTTGAAGAATCATATGCATAGCCTATGTCTCAATCATCACAAACTTTATACATATGTGATAGGAGAATGTTAAAAGGCAATATCAGAGAATGCAATTGAGGACTTGATCTGATCTCAAGACCATCGTAACCTTCATCTAATGGTAAGAATCAATTACATAAAGAAAGTCGACCTTAGGAATAAATAGGAAATCATCACAATTACACAGATTGATAGTCTCCTAATGGAGACTTTTAGGCATTTTTGCTGCATACCTCTCCAATTGCAGCCAAAGTCTGTTGTTGATCAGGTGATTGGCTCAACAAATTGTCCAAGAAAAACTGCACAGATCTCCTCACCTAAAGAAGAGGGAAAGAGAAGTACTTTAAAGGACAATAGTACCAAGTGTATATCAAAAGCACTTCCTAAGTGACCACGATCATTTTCTCAATAATGATTGTATGGCAAATGTACTTACTGATGACAAATCTCCTGTGGGTTGAAGGGCTTCAAGATCTATTAGGCTTTGCATAACCTGCATTTGTAGGTAGTTATCAGTTAAGAATAAAGAAGCAAGCGAAAAAAAATTCATACGCTAGATGAAGTTGATTGCATTGTTTTTTCAACTTGCTGGTCACTCAAAAAAATCAATAAGAGTACAATCTCTAATCATTAACATTGAATTTAATGTTCCAACAAGTATTCTGTTGCAAAGATAAAAGATAATGTATTATTAACAAGAATCTGTATATGTTCAATATGTTGTGTGTTGTGTGCACGAAAAAATTGGTTGTGCAAAACTTCAAATTCATGAAGTTTATAGAACAGGTGATTGTGGAAAAGTTTCTTTCAATTAGCTTCCCGGGCTATCTAAACAAAGTGAAACCATATTTCTAATTCATAACTTTAATTGTCTATGTCAATTTCCTAAGTAGAATGTTTAGAGACTTTGAGGTGTTGAGTGGCACACGTTAGCTAAAATTGCATCAGAACCATTTTCAACTTTGTTCTACTAATGAAACAAAATTGGGATAAAAACACAGACCTCTACTGTGGTGTGACTCATTTATAAAAACTCCTGATTTAATATTCTAAAAAAAAGTCCTCATACTTTATTAAATAGACACATATATCCCTTATATTAGTTTTTCTGTCAACCTTTTTAGCGGAACTGACACACAACATGTTTCAAATAGTTTCACGTATCAATTCCATCAAGTTTTTTAATGAGAAAAATTAAGAGAAGGGATGAATGAATCTTTATAACAAAGTATAAAAGCTTTTTTTTCAAATATTAAAAACTAATGGATTTTGAGAAATCAAATAAATCACAGAGTGTTTGCCTCTTATAACTAAAAAAGATTTAGAAATAAATTTTGACAGAAGTTTGTATTCATACTTATGGACAGAATGAGCCTATTATTAACTAGTGGCAAATGTTGGAGATCCATAAGACTGAGTGGACAGGGACAAATTTTCATAGGGTTCATTTCTGTTACTCAGTACATCCTATGTTTCCTAGCACTAACAAATAGGCACGCACAATAACACTCCTCCTTATATTATAAGTACAAGGTCAGCAAAGAGACGAAGAAAGAAAGATACAAAGGGTCCCAGTGTTATTGGCATATTGGAGGTTGAAAAGCACAATACAATCACACACTACTTTCTACAAGCATCAACATCATATCAGATATTACTAAAAAATTGTACAAACAAACCTCTTAAAAAATCTGCATTTAACCCGGGGTTCTTGACTCAATAGACTAACCTACCATTTTACAGAGAATGCATACAACAAAGGAAAATGTCAAACCTTTTTCGCATCTTTCTCATAAACTGAATAGAAAAGTTCAAGTAATCTTTCACGGGTGAAAGATTTAATCTCTCCCATCATACCGAAGTCATAATATATGAGTGCTTCATCCACATCAATGGCAAGATTTCCAGGATGAGGATCCGCATGAAAGAAACCAGTTCGCAAAATCTGAATCATGAATAAAATCCAATGAATGATCAAAATATATCTAACATAAACAGTCAAATGGTAGTGAATGGTATCTCAACAATGAGGAATGCAAGGTATTCCAAGACATTATAGCCAATGAATAGAACATAGGGATTAACTTGTTAAATTAATGAACATAAGCAGTATTAGTACTCCATACCTGAATCAAGTATGCTTCAATAGCCCGTGAGGCAATTCGAGAACGACTAAATCCTCGTTTGTCTAATTTTTCCAGCATATTTATTTTGACACCTGCATAGAAAATGTCATCTCAACACCATCTTGTGAGAGCAAACTCAAAATTTAAATTCCTTGTTTCTTGGATTTCGAAGGTACTTAAGTTTAGCTTGAAACCTGGTACATACTCCAAGGTCAATACTTTTGTTGCGGTATAGTCCCAAAACACATTCTGCAATGAGGAAAAGCCAGTTTACAAGATAAGAATCATTAAATTGTATTAACTGAACATTCTAGAATTAACATATATCGATAGATGTAGCCAATGAGATCAAGCAGCAAAGATACATTAAGAAGCTTGTAGCAAGAAACATACAGGAACTCGGACCCATTTTATATTCCTAAAATCTCGGCGGAATCGGTCTGCATTTCTTCCCTCGTTAATGTAATCAATCTCTTGGTACAATATCCTGAAATCAATATAGGTTCTAAAATTAATGGAGACAATATCAATTAGCATCATATGTAGCTCCATTATGATATTCAATATGTAGCTAAAATCTTGTTCCATCAATATCTATCATTATCTGTCAAGTTGAAAATCACCGTGTCAGAATAGCAAGTAGAAATAAAAAGGCAAAAATAAAGAGCAGTATCAAGAACATGAGGTTTCAGCCCTGGAGGATCTTCATCAATCAGTTAATATTGATAATAGTTTTTTGCTTTATAATACTACTAGCTGCTTATATGACAAGTGTAAGCTGCTTACCTTGCACATTCTTCGTATATACCAATCCAGTCCCTGGTGGGACCACCAAGAGTTTCACTTTTCTGAAAATACTCCGCTACCAGCTTCAAATTTCCTGATAAAAGGAATTTACAGTCATAAAGAAGATCGAAACTTTAAATTTAGACGAGTCAGTTCCTTGATCCTTTGAACATATTTAATGGACATGATATACAAAAGTTAGCTCAAAGGTCACAAAGTCACTGATGTTCAAGCTCATTTATATGATTTTTCATTAAACAGCTAATCATTTTTCAGTTCACACCTTGATGCTTCACTGGTTTATGGTTTGCAAAAGTATAGCTTGAAAATAACGCTTTCTCCGCATTATGTGCACATCAGTCATCTACTCATCTTTTTTATTTTCCATTTTTTTTTGTCAAGCCAGTAAATCACAATCTCTTAGTTTTCCGTCTCACTTTATCATTACTCCAGTACAGCAAATTACATTAAAACAATAGAAATTCTTTTGTAAGAACAATCTCATGGTATAATAACAGAATGACGTATGACAAATAGAATAATTATTAATTAGCAACTAAAACTCACAAAATTAAGAAATATGACTGATATTTGGCTGTTAGAATATAACGTTTTAGGTTTGGATTTCAGCTTGGAATACTGAAATTTCAGATTTGATATACTTAAGTTTTATTAGGGTTTGATTGCTAGAAATTTTATGATAGGATTTCAAGGATTATTATGATTAGAATTTAGGTTTGATAGAATTTAGGGTTTTTTAGTTGCCGGAGCTTCAGGTTAGAATGGCTAGAATCTAGTAAGAATCACTATTAAAAAAAGCATCACATCTTTTAATTGAAAACTCAAATTTATAAAAAAATTTAGGAAATGTTATTATTGAAGGGCTGAGTACACACATATTTGTAAAGAAGTTCTTAAAAAATTGAAGTAAGAAACGGTCCCTAACAAATTTAAATCATATTCTAAAAAAACTCTATAAGTGTAAGTTCTAAACAACTAGGATAATATATTCAAAACTAGTACTTCCAATCTAATAAAAAATCCTAACATAATCTAAATTTTTGCTCTTATTGTCTTTATTGTCAACTTAATTTTTATCCTTAATCTTACCAAATTAAGGCTTGTGGTTGACTAATTTTTCCCGAAAGTTCTTTTATAGACTTTAAATTCTTTTGCATCAATTTTTTGGCTTGTCTAAAGTTGTCCTCGATGTAGAATGTGACAAATATTGATCATATAGGTCTAGATTTAACTTCTGAAATTCAGATTCTAAAATTCAAGCACTGTTAGAAATTAATCTTCCATTTTACTTAATAAGCAATCGTCAATATCCTTAAGATCTTATAGCTACAATTTGTTCATAAAGAATATTCTCTAGCTTCTCTTGAAGATAATGAATAATTGAAATTCTTACTGTTACTGTAGGAGACTGTGTACAATCATGTCCACGACAAATAGTTAAGTTTGCAATGTTAAAGGTAGGATTAATTCCCATGTCACTTGGTAATTCCAAAACATAAGCATTAGTACTTATCTTCTTGAGAATCTTATAAGGTTTGGTACTGTGTGAATGAATTTTCTTATATTTTCTTTTTGAAAAATGCTTTGGACAAATACCATCACCATATGCCCTTCACTAAATTCCACCAATATACAATGTTGATCAACATAATCTTTACAAATCAAGTTTCTGGTTGTTATCTTTCGTCATATCTCATCAAAGATATTCTTCATATGTTGTGCAAAACCTTCATCGTCAACACTAACTCGTGCTGTTTATGGTAAAAAAGCTAGATCAATAGACTTTCTTGGTTGAATTCCAAAAGCTATCTCAAAAGGACTCTTACCAGTTGACCTATTTGTAGAATTGTTGTATGCAAATTCTGCCATAAGAAGATGTAGGCCTTAATTATTCATATTGTCTCCAACCAAACATTTTAATAAGTCTCCCAAGTTTCTATTCACAAACTTTGTTTGTTCATCGGTTTGGGAATGAAAAGAACTTGAAAATTAAAGCTTAGTGTTCAATATTTTTCATAGAATTCTCCAAAAATAACCCATAAACTTCACATCACAATTAGAAACGATGGTTAAAGGTAATCCATGGAAACGTACAACCACTTTGAAGAATAGTTTAGTAGTGTGGACAATATCATAAGTCTTGACCATTATATTTGTAGATGGTTTCGTAACAAAACCACATGAATTCTCTACTATATAGGCATCAAGAACACACATATACCATTATATTTGTAGATGGTTTCGTAACAAAACCACATGAATTCTCTACCATATAGTCATCAAGAACACACATATTGTTCCTTCTTGTAGTCAAATTCATTAACTTCTTGTCCTATTGAATTTTGACTTTGCAAGTGCACTCATAACTTCTCCTTTATTCCTATGTTGTGTTATTTTTGCATCTTCATGCAAATCTACTTCTCAATCATCTTCATTAACAGTAGCAAGGACATCATCAAATTTTGAGCCCACAAGCTCTTGAACTCAGAAGTAGTAGCTGGTTAATCTTTTAATCTACTTGTTCTATTATTTTATCCTGCTGTCCTATTCCTTTGGCCTACTGCCCTATTGTTTCAACATGCAATTCTTGTGTTTTGATTTGTTGTTCAAGGGTTTCAACCTCTTGTTCAAGCATTCCATCTTGATGTTTAAGAGTTTTATCTTGTTCAGTTGTTCTAGCTTTAGAGTTTGCCAAAGAATCCACTTGGTTCTATTTTTCTTCGTCTTTAACACTTTGATCATCTCCCACTGCAAACTCTCCATGCCATGATCATCGTCCAGGGCAAACTCTCCATGCCATTAAGTAATTGAGCACCTTCTACATCTAGGCTTGAAAATTCTAATTGATTCGCTGAAGGAGAGGTGTCAATAATTTCACCACCCATAATATACACTTCCTCTGAGTTTGAGAAATCAAAATCAGAATTTAGTTGTTTAGCAAAACTTTTCCCTTTCACTACATGTTAATCAATATCAGTCCCTTCATCTTGCTTATTACCATCTTCTCTATGTTTAGCATCAAATACAGGCTATTAGTTTGCATAATTTTTTCTTATACAAGTTTTGACCTTGAGGGAATGTATGCCAAGGTTGTCTAGTCTCTCCAAAAATTGTCGAACATACTTTTTTGTAGGAATTTTTACATGCAAGTTGGTTTTTGAAGCACCTTGTGATCAAAGATCTTCAATGTCCAATTTTTTCATAATTCTCAATACTATTTCACCCTCGCTCTTAATCACCAAGTATTCTTCTATATGCCTTTCCACTACATGTCACATTGTAAACCAAAGCTCTGATACCAAATTGATATAGAAAAAATAGAAGAAATATTAACTAGTAGTTAAGACTCACAAAATTAGGAAATATGAGACTCACAAAATTAGGAAGCTAGAATATAAAGTTTTCATTTTGAATTTTAGCTTAAAACGTTGAAATTTTAGATTTGGTATAACTGAGGGTTTTCTAAGGTTTAATTGCTGAAAAATTTAGGCTAGGATTTTAGGGTGTAATATGGTTGAAATTTAAGTTTAAAATAGTTAGAATTTATGGTTTTGATTGCTAAAACTTAAGGTTAGAATTGCTGAAATTTAGTGAGAAGTATAAAAAATGAAGAGTAGGAAACTAAGAATCACTCATAAGGTCTAAAAATCATTCTTAGAAGAAAGCATTACGTCTTCTAATTAAAAACTCAAATTTGTAGAAAAAATTTCAGGATATGTTGTTATTAAAGGGCGAGTACCCACATATTTACTGAGAAATTCTTAGAACTCGAAAGAAAGGGTCCCTACAAATTTAAATCCCATTCTAAACATTTTTTTGAGTGTACGTCTTGAACAGCTAGAATAACATATCTAAAACTACTACTTCCTATCTAATAAGAAATCATAACATAATCTAAATTTCAGCTCACATTGTCCTTGCTGTCAACTAATCCTTCATCCCATCAAATTAAAGCTTATGGTTGACTAATTTTTTCTTTTTCATTTTTTGATAGGCTTTAAACTTTTTTACATCCTAGAGTTTCATGAACCAAAGTAGGCATGTGAAATATAAACAAGGAAGCGAAATCACAGGATGATTAAAAGATAACAAATCAAAGTCACTAACTCAAATCAATGTCAAAAAGCTTCTTAAGACCAGGCCTTTGAACTTTCACAACTACTTTCTCTCCATCATGCAGGATAGCCCGATGCACCTAGAAACAAAAGAAAATTTGCAGTCAGCTTCACCAAAAAAGAATGTGAAGCACTTAAGCCATCGCAATTCACTAGTTATATGGGCATCGCAGTTGAACTCATACAGTTTAAGGTAGAAATGCACTTTTTTAGTAGTGCACTTGACTCTTTTTCCCAACAGCAGCTATAGTTTCAGTTTCTATATCAAAAATTCCATGATATAATCTCTACGTATTAATCACTTTACCACCTAGGAATTGGTGTCAACAAGATAACACACAGTATATTTATGTTCTATCTACAATCTACAAAGGAACAATTGAAATAAAGAAATAAATCAGTGTGATAGGCATATATGAACAACACTAAAGCAATGGCATAAGGTCATCTATAAGAAGATAAACACCATGGTCAACTACAACCATTACATAACATTTCCAAAATGACATCATAAAAGAGACATTTTTTCTTAAGTCTTAAAGGAAGTTTCATAAGTTTACTGGAGCAGGTTAGAATGATAGAAGATCTTTTCACGAGTGAATGCTCATAAATTGTATATTTTGTCTAATTTAGTTGGACAGGAAGAATGTCCAATTTTTGCTTCATACTGTCATACCATTATTTACATGGAGTCTCAATGCTTATTTTTATCATAATACAATTGTCTGTTTGAACCAATTAAGAGTGACATTGAAGGTAGAGAACCCTAATAATATGTCCAACTACAATCTGAATAAAGTGCAACAACTAACATAATAGGAGTCCCAGTTTTGACATTAACATTAATCTAGCACCTGACCAAGACTAGCTGCGGCGATGGGTTGGTCTTCAAACTCCTTGAACAGAATATGGATGGGAACTCCCAGTTCTTTCTCAATGAAGCTTCTTGCTTTTTGGGGTGAAAATGCTGGAACCCTATCCTGGAACATAGAACAGAGATAGGTCAACAATGGTATCAGTTGTGTACATAGAAATAAATGATGCCACTGTAGCAATAATCGCACAGAAGTGAAATAATATCTTATTCAAAACCAATACAAACTGGAATCAAGAGGTACCTGCAACTTGGCAAGTTCATCAACAAACTCTCTTGGAAATAGATCTGACCTAGTAGAAGATAATTGTCCAAGTTTGATAAAGGTTGGACCAAGCTGTAATACACGCTCCCTCAGCCATGAAGCAGTCTTTTGCCTTCGAATTTTCTGCACAACATTTTAGTGGAGAAAAAAGCAAACAACAGACATCATTTTCAAATTAATGTAATTTAGAGACGTAAATAAATGGAAACTGTAGGCATGATTTTGGTTTGTTTGACAGCTATATCACCCAGAAAGTTTAATAAACTGCGAGATTTACCTGCTTTTCTTCTGTAAAGCCTCCTACATATGCCCATTTTGCATTATCAAATAACACACGAATACGCAATGAAAGAACAAAAGACCAAACGTCAATACTCCTTTGTATGTCATTGTAATTGTCATTTGCCCAGCTAAAACCTTCATCAGTGGGGAGAACCTTTAAATCTTCCAACGGTGGGAGCTTGCCTGTGTCTCTATATCTTGGTCTCTTAACAATTGCAGCAGCAGGATCCTTTTTAACTATGCTTGCTCCATTAATAACCCGATTTGTACCATTTACTAGTTCTACTTTCTTTCCATTAAGGGTCGCTTTCTTTGTTACCTCGCTGGCGGGTACCATTTTGACTGTCTTTCTGTTGGTCCCTGGTCTTGACGCCGAAGACTCAATCTGTTGCATTTCCACTTGAAATTTCAACTTTTTTGTCCAATCCTTGGTGCATAATTGCTTCTCAAATTTTGCAAATGAGTTGGGAATTGAACTCAAGAAACTGAGATTTTCCAATACTGTCCCCTGACCCATTGAATAATTGTTGCGGCAATAACAGCTTTGTGAAGCCAATGTTGCCGCCATCAAATTAACAGGAACCTGGAAATCAGCAATACACACAATAAAAAGCTTTATGACAGAATGAATGACAAACCTGAAATCAGACAGAACTTGCTTGAACCAGACATTTCAAGATTAAAAATGAATCGTAACAGAAATCATTCTTCGAAGACAATAATCGAAGACTATGGCCCAGTAACCACAAATTTACCAAAAAGTTTCTGGAGAACAGGGAAAGAAGAAATTTTTCTTAAAAAGAAAAAGAAGAGTTGAAGGCAAGGTACATATTAGTCTAACGCAGCTAACGCAACTTCCCTCTATATAAACAAATCAATATCAGCCTGACCTACTCAGAGGAATAGACTCAACCAAATTCACAAACACAAACATAAATGAACCGGACAACCATGCATAGTCAACGAACTGACATACCAAGATTTCGTTTTTCCCCGATTTTCTCGAAAGTCGAACAAGCCCAGTTTGGAGAGAACTCTTACCAATTGAATAAATAAAAAAGAAACAAATCTCGAATTGAGGGATACCCTTTACACCAATGTAAAGGTGTAGCTTCTGGGAGTTGTATTTAATTGGTTTGAACAAAAGAACTGATAAACGTCAGTCACTATTGATGAGAAAATATATACAGAGGGAGAGCAAAGTCTTTAAGGAACAAGAAAAGGAGGAACACAAGGGGTTGGAGTAGAGGTACTAGCGTGTCCGGGTTTCCAAAAGGAGGTTTTGAAGGCTCTGCTTGTTTTATATGGAGTTGTTGCTTTTCAAGTACAACGACAAGAAACAGAAAATTGAATTCGTGGAATCTTTAACGACCTCCACAGCACATTGATTGAAGGCGGTGACAGAGTCACTTGGTGTCTAGTACATGTGAGGTCTTAGATATCCACAGAATTAGAAGAAACAGTACCAATAAGTAAATTATAAAATAGCAAAACAATTGAAAGGAGCAAGCAGGCAACAAGTAGTCGCTTCGCTTCCCTTGATGTGTTATTGCTTTTTCTGGCCTTAACGTGTTGTTGCCTTCTCTTGGAAGATGGCAACTGATTTTTATTACAACAATTAGAATTTTACATTTTAGCTATATTAAGAAAAAAGGTGTAATAAGCTACTTTTGGAGAAGGAGAAAGGGGACAGACATTCCGTCTAATCCAAGAACTGTTGTCGTGGCCAGCTCTACATCAGTCACTTGTATTTATATGGTGGACGAAGACGGGGCGTGTAAGGGATGCCAATAGACAGACATAAGACGTCCATCGAAAACTAATCACTTCACATGTTTTAACACACACACTGGTTTTATTTTGTATTTTTTTAAAACTTGCCAGATTATTAATATGACATCCCATGTAAAAGCTCTTATTTTTATATCAAGCAGTTTCTTAATATACTAAAAAAGGAGCCGCTGCCATATTTTTCTATTAATTGAGGTTTAGACAAATTCATTTGATTTTTAAGCTATGTTTAATTGGACGAAAGATTTTTAATAGAATAGAGTGATTTATAATGGAATGGAATGTCAATAAATATAATATTAGAAAATTATTGTTTGAAAAGAATGGAAGGGTTCATAATGTAATATAGTGAAATGTTGTTTATAAGAAGGGTTTATAATGAAATATAGTGAAATGTTATTTATCATTTTACATTCTATCTTAAATCTCCCAAATCGGAGGTTTCTCATTTTTACTGTTTATGATGAAATAAGATGTAATACGAAACCCTCTTTTTTTTTTATCACATTTCATTCCATTCAATTATATTATAAACCCCCATCCCAAACAATGAAATAATATTACATTTCATTCCATTTCATTAGCAAACCTCCAACTAAACGTAGCTTTAAGAGGAAAAAAAAAAAAGCACCCATCATCAACTTAGTGACATTGCCCTCTTGGAAAAACTCATCAACTTGTTTCTTCTATCTTAGATCATAAAACTCACAACCCTGTCCTACTCTGTTTCCTACCCTGCCACTAACCCTGCTCCTACTCTGTTCCACACTTAAAACGTCAACGTTTTCGTTTTAACTAAACAACATCTGATTCTCAGCTTATCTTGAGCCAAGCCGATTTGTCCTTCTTTGATTTACCTTCCCGCCTTAACTCTTTCTTTCATGAGTGTCGCATACCTTTTCTCTCCCACTCTCTTGCATTCGTTTCTTCTACTCTGTCGCACACCTGCCTTCCAAAAGCTTGGGTTAATTCTTGGAATGTGTACTGAACGCTTGAGGTATGCTCTTTGTCATCCACTCGCTCTCTCTTGACCTCTTCTCGTCTACTTCACCGCTCTCTTTCATCAGCAACAAACCCCAACATGGCTTTGAAATCCTTCTTTGATTCGTTACTTTCTTCTTTCTTACAAGGAACAATTCTTCTTTTCGTATCTTTCTTCTGGGTTTGATATGATATAAGAGGGAATTTAGGCTTTCAATTTTCTTTGTGGTGTAGTAGACCACATTTTTTTTTTTGGGTTTACTCATTTAATATGATATGATATAAGAGGGAATTTAGGCTTTCAATTTTCTTTGTGGTGTAGTAGACCACATTTGTTTTTTGGGTTTACTCATTTAATTCGGCTTCATGCAACTTGAGTTATTAATGTCTTCTTAGACAATCTCTGCGTTTTACCAAGTTTTTGTTTCTTTATGTTTGTTTCAATGGAGAATGCGAAAGGCATATAAGTTTGCGTTTCTCTAATGTAATGTGTTCCTCGCACGAGTCCTTTCTCCACGTTCTTTGTCATAACAATCTCAGTTTGCCATTGGGAGTTGTTATTCTTGTACAGTTAACTAATAGCTACCTTTGTTTTCTGGCGGTTCTTATTTGTGGCACTCTATGTTGTCCTTTTGAAACCATTTGTTTTGATGTTTGTTTGCAGTTAGATGCTGCTGCGCTTATTCTTGCAAAATTGAAGGACCCCATAATCATAGCGAAAGTGAATGCTGACACGTATACCCGTCTTGCTAGCAAATATGATGTTGAGTATGTGTCAGATTTCTCAACTGCAAATTTAGTTTTCCTATCAC
>JAOSBL010000009.1:7834938-7850635 GCA_027568915.1 Erythroxylum roraimae
TTGTGGTTGGATGTGAATATAGAAGTGTGTTTGAAATTGTTTGCAGGTTTTTGGGATTTTAAAAATATAGCCGTTGTACTGCCCAAAATTTTCAAAATAAAAGGAAAAGAATTGTTATTCAGTTAGCCTTGCATAGTCGGATGAAAGATACCGTGAGTGTCCTTAACCCGGTTATGCGACAGTTGTCATGGGCCCGATGTGGTACCGGGTCGTGACAACAGATTTAAGAAAAATGGATGTAAGAAATTTTCAGACTTGTGTCATATTTTTAGAGATACTACTGCAACTGGTGTGCATGTACATCCATTAACTAAATCTTCATCGAATAGTACAGAAGAAGAACGTGAAAATGATGTTGATGAAGATTACTCGTATAATGAAAAAGAAGATCAAGATAAAAGTTTTATATCTAAGAGAAAGAAATCTCCTAAGAATAAGAAGGCAAAGAAAGCACATTCTAACATTGTAGAAGAGGTCTTGCTCGTACTTGGTGAACAATCAAAAAGGAAGAATGATTTACTTGCGAAACAACTGAGTAAAACATCATCCACCACAGAGAGTAGATCTCAAGAATGTAACATAATGATGGAATGTATGAAGTCCTTAGATGAATTGGGTGTTGATAATGTGCAATATGAAAAAGTTATAAAGCTTTACATGATTCTCCACTTTATAAGGATATTTTTATGAAGATGACAGATACAAGAAAACTGCATTGGATTATGTCGCTTTAGTTATATTTTCATGTTATTGTATATCGAATTCTTATTAATTTGACACTTTTATTTTAAACATTGTTCCATAGTTTGAACATTTTAAGTTTGTGATTTGTATGAATATTTAACTTAATGTATGAATATTTTGTCTACATTCAGTTAAAATTTTTGATTAAATATTTTATTAATTATTTAATATTGTCATTGTAGATACATGGATTTCTTATCAGATTTCGGATTAGATTATGACGATGAACGTAAGAAGGTAATCATTATCTCTCTAGCCGGGGAAGAGAACAAATATTTTCATTTACAAAAGCAACCATGTAGAACTTCTGCTTTACTAGGTCATGATTGGATAATGGAACTTTTGAATGGGAATCCTACAAGGATTTATGAAAACTTAAAAATGAGCAAGATAATCTTCTTGAGCTTACGTGATGAGTTGAAGAGTTTAGGAGGCTTAAAGGCAACAAATCATTTGACTGTAGAGGAACAAGTAGCAATTTTCTTGATGACTATAGGGCATAGTGAGACAACTAGAGCCAATGCAGAACGCTTTCAACATTCGACCTGGACAATTTCGAAGTGCTTTCGTAAAGTCTTATATGCAGTTAATCGTCTTGTAAAAAGAATCAATACTCTACTATCTTTTACTAATACACCTCCTGAGATTCAACATAATTCAAAATTCTTTCCATATTTTCAGGTACATTTATATATTAATTACTATTTTTATTATGTTCTTATGATTAATAATTATTTTAATTTTTAAGATTGTGTAGGAGCAATAGATGGTATACATATTAATGCACATGTTCCTACCAATGAACAAATATCATACAGGGGTAAAAGAATTAATCTAACCCAAAATATTATATGTTGTTGCTCATTTAACAAGCATTTTACATATATAATGGCTGGATAGGAAGGTACAACAAATGACTCTCGAATTCTTTTAGAAACAGTGACAAATCCAGCAAATCAATTGCCTATGCCTCCATAAGGTAATATATTATTTTAAATAAACATAATAATTATGATTCATTCTTAATATTTTTTGTTAATATTATGTTCTTTATATGTTAGGCAAGTACTGTTTGGTTTATTCAGGATACACTAATATGCCTGAATTTTTTCACCATACTGAGGTGAAAGATATCATTTGCGAGATTATAGAAGCAGAGGAAGACCTCAAGGTTCATAGAAATTGTTTAACTACAGACATTATTCATTAAGAAATGTTATTAAAAGATATTTTGGCGTTCTAAAAACAAGATTCCCTATACTTAAAAACATGCCGAGTTATGATATGAAGAAACAAAAATACATCGTTATTGCTTGTTGTGTTATACACAACTATATTAGAATGTATGGATAAAGTAATGAATTATTTGACAGTTGTGCTGAAAATGAAAAACAAATTAGAGAAAGTGAAAATGAATATGCAAGTTCTCAAATGGAGTATAATATCACTATAGTATAACTTCGAAGTATGTCTTAAAAGTGAGATGAAATTGCTAGACAAATGGGAAATGATTATATTATTTCTAATTGATTTATGTTTCTTTTGTAAATAGTAGTACTATTATGTTTTCAAGAATTATAATATGATGGACATATTTTATTAATTAGAATGATTTAATATAATTTCTAATTTATGCAATTTTATTATATATAATTAATGTGTAATTTTTTAATAATATTTAATTTGCATATATTTTAATTTTAACTATAATAATAAGTAATTAATTTAAAAATATAACGTATTATATTATAATTATTACACGTAAGATTATAATTACAAAAAATAAAAATAGAATGATAAAATTATATATATTTTTGTTTTTAATTTTTATTACAAATTTTAATTAAATAAATTTTTATTTTTAATTTTTATATTACAAACCTTAATTAAACAAATTTTCGTTTTAAAAGAAAAAATTAAAAATAAGAAACAAAACTAAAAACCATGACAGAAAAATAAGAGTAGAATCACACGCCCTGCTTTTGGTTTCAGGAAAACCATGGAAGTCAAAATACTCCTCAGAAAGGCGGTGAAAGTGAAGGGTTATAAAACTGAGGTCGGATTTAGTCTTTGCATGGCCAGGAGAAAGTGCAGAGGGTTAGTACCCAAAGAAGCACCTCACGCTACTGGGCTTGTGTAACTTGCCTGCAGTTTGGAGCTGGTGAAAGCTCCTGGAAACTGTAGTTACCGGAAGATGGCCTCACAGGCTGTGAACTGGGCTGGTGGAAGCTATAGGTGCGACGGTATGGAGGGTATGGTTCTCTTCACTGTCAGAGATGCGTGATTGCTGCTGCATCAATCTGGATCTGGCGGTAGAGACATAGGCGAGGAGTGGCAATAGACATGTGCAACGTGGCGGCTGTGACTTGGCGTGAAGTGCTGATGCCACGAGCTTGTGGAGGCGTCTACGGTAGTAGCTAGCAGACAGACGATGACTTGAACTGCCACCAAGAGCAAGCAGACACAGGCGTGTCTGGGCAATGTGTCGCTGGCGGCAATCTGTATTGGTGAAGCATTACCTGCAGCAGGAAGAGGCGTGGCAGGCGGTGGATAAAAGACGGTAGTGGCAGGAGCAAGGCAGCAACAACGGTACTGTTGGCTAAGGTTTTTAGTTTATGAAATTAGGGTTTCATTCAGGAAGAAGAATGAGTTGTTTGGCAACATGGGTAAACATATTCTAGGGTTATAATGGGGGTGTTATCTTAAGTTTGAAATAAAGGGCGTTTGGATATAGGGTTAGGATATTCTAGGATTAGAATAAAGCTCGTTTAGGTAGTAGAATAAGGGTATTCCATAGCTGATTTTGGTTTCTTTGAAGATAAGAATTAGCTTAATCCAGGTCTAAATAAAACCATAATAAGAATAAACTAACTTTTATAAAAATACCATCCAACGAATCCAATTCAATTGTTTACTTACTTTTTCTTTTCAATTCATTTTTTTTCAAGGGGTGAATTTTCAAGTTCAATTATTTCATTTTCAAAATATCAAGTGGATGGACAATTTATTATGTATCAAACGGTAGGCATTTTAATGATTCATAAGAGCAAACAAGAAATTAATGAAAGAGACAGAGAAAAAAGCTATTTTTATAAAAGTTAGTTTGTTCTTATTATGGTTTTATTTAGACCTGGATTAAGCTAATTCTTATCTTCAAAGAAACCAAAATTCAACATTAATTCTAAAATTATATTAATTGTTTTTCTTAATTTGATTAAGATTAATAATTATATTGATTTTTACTTAATTATAGAAAGGTAGTTCTAAAATTAGAATTAATTATATTTTAATAGATTTGAGTTAATTAACTATACTTCTTAAAATTAAGAAAAATATATTGTTAAATAATAATTTAGAAACCTATTTCTCAGTTAAAATTTATTTATTTCAATCAAAAATTTGATTGAAATAAATTAATTTTACTATTTTATTTAAATGATTATTATTTTATTTATTTAGAAATAGTTTTTATTTATGAATAATAATATTTTTCTTGATTTATTAAATTTTTAATTAAATTTGGAAAGGTGTTTTCATTTATTAATTGAGAAAATTGAGCTTTATTTAATATTTTTTAAAAATATTAAAAATAATTTCTAATTAATTAAGAAATTAATCTCTAAACAAGTAATATAAAGGACTTTCTTAATTAAATTAAAAAAATATTTTATTTAATTTTGAAAGTGATTTCTTTTAATATTAGAAAAAAGTTTTCTAGTTAAGGAAAGTAATTTTTAATTAGATTAGAAATAGTTTTCTAATTAGATTAAAATGCCTTACTTGTTGAATTTTTAAAATTATAATAAATAAAAATAATAATTTATTGAAAATTGTTTCAATTAAATTTTGTTAGAAGAGTTAAGATGATTGGAAATAATTTGCAATTGAATTTGAAAATTATTTTAAATTAAATTAAATTTTCTATTTGTAACAGGAATTTAATTTATTTAGGAATAAATGGGTTTAGTTTAATTTAATTATCCAAGGAGTTGGAAATATTATTTTAGATTATGAAGATCAAAAACTAGAATCAAATTAAGCTTGATATTTTATGCATATAATTTGATTATGAGTGCATAAGTTACATACTTTATTTATATATTTGAACATGATTATTGCCTTCTATTTTTTAAGAATAAAATTAGAATTCTATTTATTAGAAGGTTTGTTGAGTGACTCAAGACCTATTTAGCCCGAATCTGTTTTATCTTAAATTAATATATTTTAGTTAACTAAATATGTATGATTTGGATGAGTAACTCATGATCATATGAATTTAAAGACAAGGTTAGGAATAACATATAAAATATGCTTTGACAAGGGTTGTCACCTAATAGATCTAGGAGTGGTATGAAATGTGATTGATAAAGTTTTTATCTGTTTAATTTAAGTTTAGTTGGTTTGTTGAGTAACTCAAGGTTAACTAAATTTAAATGATATTTTAACCTACTAAAAGGATTAGAGTAATCTTTTTTAATAATAGTAAGGGCTAATATTTTCAATAAAATAGTCGAAGTAACAAAATATATGACTAAATTCTTAATCTTATTTGGTCGTTATAACATATAAACAATTACTTGCTTTTCTTACATTTATATTTTGTTCTGAGTAGAAATTACTTTTGGTTAGTATGTTTGATACTAAGAGTTAGTGAACCAAATTTCTTGGACATATGATTAGGTTTAAGAATAGTTCTCAAAGTTTGATAAAAAAATTTGTGTGTCTATTATGTAATATTGCTATAATCCTTATTGAAGATTTAATGACAAAGTTTTAGAAATAAGTCAAAATCATATGGATAACAAAATATCAATACATTTTTAGTTGACTAATGTCTCATAAACTTCGATGACAACATGGAAGATATATGTCAACGTCAAGATAGCAAGATAATAGTTTTCATTAAAAGAAATGATTGTAAGATTTTTCTTACTTGAGGTCATATATATTCATACTTATAAGTATTTGATATTGAATTTATATTTAATGTTATTAAACAATGTATTTCGTAAACATTATTAAACAATGTGTTGGATCATAGGAGACGTATGCTTAACATAAGTGACAAGAACACAAAGTTAGATAATTGAGACTATCTTCTTATACTGTGTTGGTTAATCAACATGAGAGAATCATAGAGTTACATACAAGCATATATGTATTCTTTTGATTATGAATCACATAAAACTTGTGAAACATGCTGAGATGAAGAATAACCAAATCAATCTTTGGTGATAGAATGATGATGATATTAAATTGTTAAATCTTATACATATGGTATGTTGGATGTGATAAAAATTTACAAAAAGGATGATAAGTTTATTTTAATATATTACTAATGGCTTTATGTAATATTGTTATATGTATTAAATGAAATATTGACTTATTTTTTAAAAAGTTCAAATTGTTTAAATATAAGGAGAAATTAATCATTGAGAATGCTGAAGCACTTCGATAAGATTGATTTGAGAGAATGAGATTCTTTAGTGAATGCCTTCACTACTAAATTCTATAATAGTATGAATTTGTGTAATAAGGAATATAAAATTTGAGAAATTATATAATACAATATTTATTTCTCCTATAGCTAAGCCTAGTTCTCCAACTTACCCTTGAAAGTTCTAATTAAACTAAGCCTAGTTCTACAACTTACCCTTGAAAGTTCTAATTAGATCAATTAGCAAGATTTTATATTAGATATGAAACACTAATAATTTTATATTAGATATGAAACACTAAGACTTTGAAAGAGTTAAGTTAATGATTTTTGGGATGTGATGCTTAGTTGAAGCATGTATTATCTAATAAGTTTATAATTAAATTAAATAATAAAAAGTTATGAGATATCTAAAAGATTGGATATAATCTTATAGACCAATCAAACAAATTATTTGTTTCAATGTACAGTTATATGAGAATGGTTCTCAAGATAATAGTGAGAATAAGATAAAATTTGAGAAGTTCAAATCTCATGATAATGCATTCAGTTGGAACTAATACCTTTATTGATACATTTAATTTATAGTCAAAAGGCTATGACATGTTAAAAGATTCACTTTCATGATGAATTCACAGAGTTTATTTTGGAAGTGATTGTGAATTTATCATGTTTGCAAGAAGCTTCGTGGAAGTATATAGAGACATATTGCTTATAAAGAGAACAATCATTCTATTACAGGACATTAATGGAGCATAAAAAGATTAGCACATATTATGTTTCTTCCCAATAAAGGAAGTGGTTGATCTTATAAACTAAAGTATGAAGATACTTAAATAAACGTGTAGGTCCTTGTTAGAAAATAAGTTTACTGAACTGATCCACATGAGAAATCTATTTGGAATATTACTTGTATTTATATAGAAATTCTTATTGTGATAATTGTATAAGTGATCTTTTGACTTGAGATCTCCAAGTTATCTCATATAGGGATTGTTTTCATACTATTTATGACTCATTCTAATCAAGAGTAGCTCAATCGGTAGTCATTAGATATAACATGAAATATATGGAGGTAGCTGAATAATCAATCTAGGATTCGTCTCTCTAATATATGGAGGTAGTTTAGTGATCAATATATGATTTATTACTCAAAAGTGATTAGAGACAATGTTTCATTGTTCTCGACTAATATTAATTCTGGAATCCTTGATCAAGATGAAATGACACTTTGAAATATTTTCAAATGTTATTAATTGAATCAAATACTAATGGTAGAGAACTAATATGATTGGACTTAAATAAGGTAGACATTAATTTCATGTTTTATGTCTAAGAGGCATTGTATGGTAAAATGCGTGAATTACATGAAAAAATTATGGAAATATTAGAGAAAACTGCTTTAACATTTTTAAATATTTGGGTAGTAATGATGTTTTGTTAAACGTCAATTTTGATCTATGAATATAAATTATTTAATTAGAAAATTAAATATAAATTAAAAGAGTTTAATTTAGCTAATTCTAAATATGATTTAAGATTATAATTAAAGAAAAGATGTTTTACATAAGTTGAACTTGATTGTAAAGTTTGAGAAACTTTATTATTAAATATAAAATATTTAATAGACAAAGATTAATATGAGATATTAGATCTTATTTGAGCATGATTGTTATTTAATTAGAAATAATAGTAAGTCTAATTAAAATTAGAATTTAATTTTAATTAAACTATAAAAATGTTCAAAACTTATTATAAATAGACTTAAACTCTAAAGGAGTTGATATTCTTTGCCTAACCTTCTTTGTAACATTTGTAAATCAAGTTTCATAATAATGTACAAATTACGATTCATACTTATTATAATTTATGTATTAATTGTTTTATAAAATTTTAACCGATCTTAATTTTTGGGAAATTAATACGAAAAAGTTTAATGCTTATTTTGCAGTGTGCAGGAACATATTCTGCCCCAATTTCTCAGTATGTACAACTATTACTAGGAAAAGAATCAATAGGACAAGTAGAAGCTTTAAATTATGAGAAAATTAGAATTCATCAAAGTTCTTCAACAATCCGCTTTCCTTCGCTTGTATATATGAGTTTGATTGTGGCTATGTGTTGTACGTTTTCTTGATCTTCACCAACCAAATCTTGAAAGCCCTGCATAAGTTCTTCCGGCATTTCCTCCAAATGCAACTTCTGGAGTCCATTAAGACGCTGAATACCACTAGGCAACTTGTTCATCTTCTGACAACGTATTAGGTACAACTCTCTGATACTTGGTAGTGAACCCTCTTCCAGCTTCACAATATCCAGTCTTGCAAGATCTTGAAAACTAAGTTTGATGAGTTTGGGAAACCATCCTGCCTTGAAGTGCATAAATGTACCATCATAAGCGTTCTTAAGTTGAAGGGTCATGAGGCTAGAAAGCAATTGCAGAGAGGGCAGCAAATCTTCTTTTAGACAAGAATAGCCTAGAGACAAGTGAGATAGACTTGCCAAGGATCCAACCCACCCAGGTAACCTGTTCAGTTTTCCAAACAAAGTAAGTTTCTGAAGGAACAATGGAGGCACAGGTAAAGCTTCCAATTGAAGTTCTTCTTCCATGCTAGAAGCCATCACACTTAAGCTGATAAGCCCTGTCATTCTTTTGATTGAAGAGCAGAGTGCTTGTCCGTCTTCAGCTCTCACCTTCGTAATTTCCAACTTCTTGAGATCTGACAAGTTTCCCAGATGTTGGATTAGTTCCTTATCTGCTTCAATGTATGCTAACGTCTGTAAGCTTTTGATATTCCATATTCCGGCAGGCACTTGCATGCTTCTGAGAAAACTAGTTTCTGAAGTCTGATCAATTTTCCGGTACATACACAGGTGTCGCAGCTTAGATAGTTTTGATATTCCACTGGGCAGCCTCTGGACAAATGTGTTTCGGACATCCAGCGTTTGTAGATATTTCAGCCTTCCCATTGACTTCGGTAGCTCCCTAATTTTGGTGTTTCTCAAGTTCAGGTACCTTAAATTGAACAACTTGACCAATGCACTTGGTATGGCTTCAACAGGAACTCCTTCTACATTAAGGATCCTTAACAATCTGAATTTTGATAAGATGCAAGTTAGAGAGAATGAGGAGCATGCATCAGTGGGGAACACAAAAAAAGAGCGAAGATGCTGAGACGTATTAGTGCTGATGCGGATGTTTTCAACTGTATTATAAATTGATAATTGGTGTACTTTTCCTTCCATCCTGGATTGATGGTCTTCATATGATGTGCAGAAGTTCTCCTTTTCAGACATTGTCATGGCCAGTTCACGCATAACATCATGCAATTGACAAGTTTTCGCCCTCCCTGCATCATTAGTCTCTGTGACTTGTATCATACTTCGAAGGATGAGTTCCATGAGATATTCCTCTGCTATCTCCTCCATGGTCATCCCCTTTCTTCCACTTATGAATCCTTCTGCTATCCACAGTCGAATGAGATTTCTGGTCTTTATTGGGTAACCATCACGAAAGACACAACAATACAGAAAACACTGCTTGAGGTAGAAGGGTAAATCATTGAAACTCGACAACAAGATGCCTTTCAGACTTTCCAGCATTTGATTATTGCTTAGTTGCCAATTGATGCTTTCATACACTTTCCTCCATTCCCCAACTGTTTTGCTTTTTGAGCACATGAGACCCCCAACAGCCACTATTGCAAGTGGCAGGCCTTGGCATTTCTTCATTATTGCCTCAGCCAGAGACTGAAGTTCCTTGGGACAGCGGTGATCTGGGTCATTCCAGAATGCCTTCTTGCAAAAGAGGGACCAGGCATCCTTCTCCTGAAGATGCTCAAGGCGATGGATGAGGCTTCCAATCCCAACAGAGGCTGCTACATTCTCATTCCTTGTCGTAAGAATAATTCTGCTTCCATTCTTATTATTGGGAAATGCAGCCCTTATTCTACTCCAAAGATCTATGCTCCACACATCATCTAAGACTATTACATACCTCTTCTGATGCAGGTAATCATTGAACAAGCCCAGAAGTTCCCTGTAATTCAGTGATCCCAGCTTATCTGGAGCTGGTAGTTGGGTTGTAGCAAAAAGTTCTCTGATCATGCTTCGTAGAAGTTCATCCACCCCAAATGTTTGTGATACAGACATCCAAGCCCAGCAATCAAAGCATCTTTTGATTATCTGATTGTTGTACACCCTCGTGACTAGAGTGGTCTTACCAAGACCGCCCATTCCCACAATTGAAATGACAGTCCTGCGAGGTTCTTCTTCCATTAACCATCCAAGCAACTGCTCTGTATTTGCTTCCATACCCACTATCTCATCCTCATCCACGAATATTGACGAGTCTCCATACTGCTGCCATATATCACTGGCCACATTTGTGGTCTTTGCCTCATCAAGCTGAACGAAACCATATCGCTGGCTTCTTTCTGATACTTCATGTACCTTAGATTTGATATGCTGAAGCTTTGAAGAAAAATAATGCCTCTTACACATGCGTTTGGGGAAGTTGACCACATCTTGAACAATACCTTTGAAATCACTTTTACGCATTTCTCTGTCTCTGTGATGCATGAACTCATCTACGATGTCCTCAACTTCATACGCAACATCTCTCACTTGCTGCATCCATGTTGCTGCAGACTCACTCTTAACTTTTCTTCGTTCTGCATCCCTTATGAAGGATGTCATGCTTTCCAACTCAAGCTTGATTTTCTCTATTTCATCACAAACATCTCCCAACAATGAAGCTTTATGCAGAAGGATGGTAGTTAGTTTGTCGAGTAAGAAATTTACAGCTCCATCAGCCATTTTCAATTGCAAACTTTCTTTCTGCTTCTTGCCTTGGCCTTCTCTTGTCTCTCATTGCAGTGGAGGAAGGAAATTTCCAGGCAAAGTAGATGGCTATGATTTAAGACAATTGAGTGAGCTGGTGAAGACCTGGGACGAAGACTTTTCTGTTTACTTTTCTATCTTTGAAGCACCTTCCATCCCATGTCGATTAATATTGATTGTATCTCATCTAATTCACGTGAACCAAAGCAAGGTCCCTTTCCCATCACTACGGCTTATTTTAATAGGGGCGCGGCGAATTTTGACTAATGCTAAACTGAAGCTCTAGGCGATTTTGCATCAATATACATATGTACATCTAAAGTTGACTCCCATCACAGCTTTTGACGTTCACCTCCAAATTAGGGTTTTATGTTTTTCAAAGTGTTTAACTTTTTTTAAACTCGATAATTAAATTACTTGAATTTTAAGTATAAGCTTATGATATGGGCTTGAATTTAAAAATAAGTTGAAAATTTTTTAAAGTTTAATTTGAATTATATAAAATTTTTTAAAAGAGACTAATATTAACTTATAATTATTTTAATTTATAATTCTCTTTCATTAATTGTTCTAAATCAATTAATGTATAAGAATTATAAAATTTTATACTTATTTACGTAATTTAATTTTATTATAATTTATATTTTTACGTATACTATTATCAGAAATATCAATTTATTTTAAATTATTTTATTTTATAAATAATAAAATATTAATATTTTAGTGTTTAAATTTAAAATTCTATAATAATCAAGTTTAAATTTTAACAATGAACAAAGTTTCATTTTTTTAAATCCAACTCTCTTGGTTCTCCAACTAATTGTCACTCATTTATGTAATTATTATAATCAATTATGAATGAACAAATTTCAAGTAGGAAAATTGATCTCCTAGTTAGACCACTCAATGTTAGAGATATGGGGGAAGCTCTATTCTCTCTTCATCCTAATAAGTACTTTAGCCCTAATAGAATGAATTGCTTCTTTTTATAGAAGCATGGATATATATCAAAACAATGATAACAAATGTTGCTTTCGAGTTTCCCAAACATGGAAAAATGTTGAAGGAATTTAATAAAACCTTCATATGTCTCATTCCTAAGGTACCTTCCTTTTACTCTTTGAAAGAATTCAGGCCTATCTTATACTGTGACATAAATTTTGAAGCTTATAGCAAGAAGGCTAAAGGAGATAATCCCAAGACATATTGATCACTCATAACTAGCTTTCTTCAAAGACAGGTTGATACGAGACAATATTTTATTATACTAAGTGTAAGAAGTTGAAGTTAAGTAGCTTGTTCTTTGTAGATGATCTTGCTCTTCTCTTAAGAGTATAGGCTCATTACTTAAGTGCTCTAGTGACTGCATTGAACACTTTTCAGGAGCTTACAAGTCTCCCTATTAACAAGGAAAAAATTGAGATGTGTCCCCTTAGGTGCACTCCACTTAGCTAATTGATTTTCTACCTGGACAAGTCTAAAATCAAAGAAGCCTCCTTTTACCTATCTAGGTATCTCTATCACTATAAATAAGTCCTCATATAATGAATATCTACCCCTAATTGAAAGGATACAGAAGAGGATTTCAAGTTAGTGTAACAAAACACCTCACTAGTTGGTAGGATTTAGCTCATTAACTTGATTTTGAATAGGCTCCCCAGCAAATTCAAAAATTAAACTACCACACTCCCCGACAACGACGCCAAAATTTGACAGCGCGTGTCGAGTGCATTGCAAAATTTACTTGACTCTGCACACTAAAATTTGTAGTTGTGGTAACTCGCGATCGAATCTACAGGGAATGTTCAGTTAATTTCTGTAATGAAATTAATTGATGCAAAGAAAGTATATGGGGGATTTTCGGATTTCAAACAATTTAGAAATTGAAAGTAAAATTAAACTATTGAAAACAAATTAAGTCAAACAATCAAAAAAATGAGAAAAGTGTTGAGTATAAGTAAGGTCCGGTTCTAGGGTCAATTTCGGCCTAAGCACAATCAAGCATATTCCTTCATTCTAAAGTCTTTACAATTCTTTTCAGATTATTGATCTGAGACTAATAGAACGCTCTACAAATCTCGGTTTTCCCTTAAGTTGTATTTAATCAAGATACGATCATTAATTAAATCTAACTCCCGAATAACCTAGGATACGATCTCTAGATTCAATTTGGCAATCGCATTATGAATTGAAAAACGATCAATAAAAGCAGTAACCTCACACGCTTGGTTTATCTAACCTAAGTCATGTTGTTCCTAACGATTAACGATTGTTAGATGCTACTCACAAATATTAAAAGTAACGATTACGGATTACAATCAATATTTTAGCAATAGGTTCGAAATAAAACGATCAAAATAATATATCAAGATCATTAATTCCAAAACCATCAAAATCAATACCAACAACACAACAATCCGAAAAGAAATTACAACTTTAAAATGATAGAAATAGCTTAACCGTGACTTGGTGTCGATATTCCCGTTGAACCGATGTCGGAAAACTATCCCTTCATGTGTATTTTTATGCTCCAAGTGTGGGTCATATTGCTGTTTACGATGAGACACATAAAAATGTAGGAGATTTTTGGTTCGGTGGCTGGCCCTCACTGCTGCTCTTGCTCTCCTTTTTTTTTTACGCCTATGCTGATTTATTTTCTAGCCCTTGCCATCTATTCACTGCGTCTCACTGTAGCAGTTGATGTGACGAATAAACGTTGGCTACTCCTTTAAAATCCTCTTGCCTATGCTTTTGCGTGTGTGCTCCTCTCTCAAGCTTGCGTTGACTCCAAGCCGCCAGCCTTCCGACGTCTCAGCAGCTCCCATGTTTTAGTGCTTCGTCCCTTCTTGGTTCCATGTGCTGCCACTGTAACAATGACGTGAAAATTAAGTTTTGCTCCTCTCTTAAAACCCTCTCGCACCTACTCCGCTGCCTTGTCTCCTCATTAAACGTTGCGTAACGCAGCGTAAATGCTGCGTAATGCAGCGTTAGCTTAGGCGTTTAATGCATGCATTGCTGTGTTTTACGTAGCATATCCATTTCCCCTTTTTTTTAACAATTGTTTTTCAATTTGTTTTAGAAAATCTTGTCTTTTTAGTCTAAAAAATATATCAATATGTCCAACCTAGTAGTCAACACAAATTGAACACAAATTAAGCATTTTATCTTAAAAATATGATTAAAATCACATGTAAATGCATGGGAAAATATAAGATAGTTCAATCCTTGAAGTAAATCACGTGTTAGTATAGACTTATACAAAATACACAAGAAGGGGGGGTTGAATTGTGTATCCTTTTCGATGAATACAATCTCCTTTTCAATTTCTTTGAAAACTTGCTTTTCCAAAACTACTAAGTAAGAATATCACGATGTATTGCAATTAACTTTTAAGTACTTGTATAAACAATAGAAATTAAAATTTGAGAGTTAGATAGTAGAAGTCGACAAGCAGTTTTATCCTGGTTCACCCCAAACCGTGGGCTATGTCTATTCCTCAGAATCCTTTCTAAGATTTCACTATACTTCTAAAAAATACAAGTATTCTTTTCACCGACCCTCTTCAGGTCTCTTACAGCAAGTATTCTTTTCTCACTTAGCCTCTTCAGGCTCTCAGCTTTTCTTCTCTCTTACAGAGATATTTGCGAGCTTTGTTACAGATAATAATAGCTCTAAAGTTTAGCACAATGTGTATAGTGTTTCTCAAAGTCACTAGCTTTCTTAAAATCTCTAACTTTTCTAACTTTTTGTAACTCTTGTAGTCTTCGACTCCAACTCGTATTTATAGCTTTCGTCTTCAACTGCTTCTTGATAACCACTTCTTTCTTCTTGTTTCTTGATCTTTGAAGAAACAGTTATTTAGTTGAGTTCTGTAACTAACTCAAACTGATTATCCATCCGACGTAGCATTGGGTCTTCGCCTTCGTATTGCTTCGTCTTAGTTTTCTGCTTCGTTTTATTTTTCCGCTTCATCTTAGTTTCCTTCGTCTTTGTTTCCTTCGTCTTATTTCCGCTGCCGTGTCTGCTTTGTCTTAGTTTCCTTTGTCTTATTTTTCACTGCTGCGTCTACTTCGTCTTAGTTTCCTCTTCGTCTTACTTTCCGGCTTCTGCTTCTTTCTTCGTCTTACTTTTCTAATATTATTATTATTTGATTCTCATCAAAATTATTAATCGTGAAGTCATTTTGACTTAACAATCTCCCCCTTTTTGATGATAACAAATAATCATAATTTTATAAAGATAGTGTATTATTTATAAGAAGATGTACAATTGAAATGTTTTTTGTAGATTTTATCTTCTATACACTTCTCTTCTTCTCTTCTTCTCCTCTTCTCTTCTTCTCTTCTTCTCAAAAATCATGATCGAAGATGCTTCATTATTTCAGAGAACATTTCCTTCATTTCAATGCGGAGTAACTTGAGGTCTTGTCGTATGTGAGCTACTTCCTCATGTAAGTTACCCATATAAATGCACAGATCATCAACCTTGTCACGAATTTCTCTAATTTCTTCGACTAAGGTTTCATCATTCTTCTGCTGTTGTGCTTCAAAACCAATAGTAGTACTATTTGCGTCTGAAGGTATAACATTCGGTTCATTGATTGTAAACACAAGAGGTTTGAAAGATAGATTTGGTTCAGGGAGATCAAGGTCATCAGGTCTGGGTAGTCTTGGA
>JAOSBL010000009.1:7909200-7921977 GCA_027568915.1 Erythroxylum roraimae
ACCGTGAGGGTGCTTGGCACGAAGGCCTTGGCCCAAAGCGGACAATATCTGCAAGCGGGTGGTCTGGGCTGTTACAAAGACGTTCCAGTTCGGATGTCAGGGGAAGATCTGGATTAAACTAGGCAAATTTAGGCAAATATGCCTTTTAGAAAGTTGTAGGAATTTCTTCTAGCTTCCAAATAGTTTATAGTAGGTAAATTTTGGACGTCGGAGTCCAAAATTATGGTCCTTAGAAGGGAGGATGCTTAAAAGTGTCAAGTGGTATCGTCTGTAAAGACGTATCGTCTGTGATGACGTCATTTTGTCTGTGATGACGTCAAATCGTCTGTAAGTGGTATCGTCTGTAAAGACGTATCGTCTGTGATGACGTCGTTTCGTCTGTGATGACGTCATATCGTCTGTAGGATGTATCGTCTAAAAAGTGGTATCGTCTGTGATGACATCATATCATCTGTGATAACGTCATATCATCTTAAGTTGACTCCGCTTCGTCTTAAGAATTGCATCATCTTAAGTTGATTTTGTTTCGTCTTAAGTTGACTCTGCTTCGTCTAAAGCATTGCATCGCCTTAAGTTGACCCTGATTCGTCTGCTTTGTGCATTTGTCTGCTTTCTACTTCGTCTGCTTCTTGCATTCATCTGCTTTGTCCATTTGTCTGCTTCCTGATTCGTCTGCTTCGTGCATTCGTTTGCTTCCTGATTCGTCTGCTCCTTGCATTCGTCTGCTTCGTGCATTCGTCTGCTTCCTGATTCGTCTGGTTCTTGCATTTGTCTGCTTCCTGATTCGTCTGCTCTTTACATTCGTCTGCTTCGTGCATTCGTCTGCTTCCTGATTCGTTTGCTCCTTGCATTCGTCTGCTTCGTGCATTCGTCTGCTTCGTGATTCGTGTGCTTCGTGCATTCGTCTGCTTCCTGATTCGTCTACTCCTTGCATTCGTCTACTTCCTGATTCGTCTGCTCCTTGCATTCGTCTGCTTCGTGCATTCGTTTGCTTCCTGCTTCGTCTGCTTCTTGCTATCGTCTGCTCCATTTTTGACCCCTTCAGACGATAGAATCCGTCTTCGAGGTTTTCATAAAAGTGGTAGATCTCAGAGTCCTCTTTCAAACCGTCCCAAGACGATCTTAATCTGATACCTCTAATGACGGTTATGCTAATTGCCTCCAAGACAGATGCAATATGATTGAGGCCAAAATCCTGTTGAATCCTTTCAGTCATAACTTTGTTATGGGATCTCCAAATGAGATTATTCTTATCTCTAAATAAATTAGAGACATAGGGCCCAAATGTTCTGAACAAGTCATGCTAAAATTCCAGTTTAGGGTTTCCCAAAATTTGTTCTGAAATAGGAGAAGTGAGTTGTTTCAATGTTTGTCCTGGTGGGGGTACGCCGCTCTTGTGGGATACACGTCCAGATATCACTTAGGACGTCGGGCCCATGACCCACGAGGGCGAGGTACCCAACAATGAGACCTCCTAATCCGTGTGCTCCTCGGCATAAATTTAATATGGCATAAAAGAACCAGCCCAAGATATTCCTTCATCCTGTGGTTAGCCTTTCTAAATAAGCTGCAAACAAGGGATAAACTCCTTTACTCTTATGTCCCAAATCACTGTTCTTTGTGTTCCTTGGATAATGAGACGAATCAATTTGTGCGGCTACGGTGGTTCAGACAAATCGATTTCAGAAACGGTTTGAAGGATTCAATAAGATAAGGATCAAGCTTCATAAGGTACGAGTTAAGTTTATGCTTGATTATAATTTATGTTAACCTTTTTTTTTATAAAATTAAGAGATTGATTTTTTTGAAATCATATATACAAAAAAGTTAGTAATTATTGATCTGTGGCTGGATCCCGACCCGGCTTCCAGCACAATTACCATCTTTCTCTGTTAAATCAATTTTCTTTTATGTAATAGTTACCCATTCCGCTTCCAGACAGTTCTTGGCACTTTGCTTCTTGTCAGGTTCCATTGACAAGAACGTCGATGTAGATAGCGAGGACCTAGTTGCTTTATTTATTCCTCTTCCTTCTCCTCTAGCCTTTGTTACGTATAAAAACATTACAATCATCGTTAAATAAACCCACAGCGTTGTTATCAAACACCAGCCCTTATACTAGTCATCCCTCACGTCTATTTAAGACGTTACAGTAACAGAGTGAGGTATGTAACAAATTTTATGTATCTTCTTATCCTAGAATTCTCTGCGTATCTTCCTTTCTCTCTCTCTCCTTCTGCGTATCTCTCTGCTTCCCTGTCTCTACTAGTTCCTTCTCATTTCTGATAACATAACTTTGCACTCTAATTCACCATCAACAAAATATTCACAACAACCTTCCTTCTCTAAAATGCCACGAAACCGTATAGGAATATCGGGAAAATAATGAGTACAACATACATCTTTGATCCATGGCCTTCCTTGGAACATCTGTAATACATCTGGTGGCTTGCAATTTTCCTGTTTTACCTGCGTGAGGCTCGAGGTGAAGGAGACAACATTTTGACTGTTGACCGACGAGAAGCGGTCTAGTCAGACGCAAACTTGCAGGTACAAGTCTAACAAGAATGGCGGGTAAAAGAAGTGTTCAATATGTGGAAGTGAAACAGTGGATCTGCTTTTACTTTCATTTTCTATTCTTACTCTGGACTTTGCATTCTTTGCTCGTAAGAAACACCACATGTGACTTGCAACTATTCTTATCTATGATGCTGAGAATAATCCGGTTGGCTGCCTTATTGCCATAGTATTCTTATCTTGTTAATCTTCAGCAGTTGTACAATCTTGTTTTCTGGGCAATCCCTCATTTTCCAATTGCTTGGGAGTTTCAGGAGGTACGGCTTACTGAATTCGTACAATTAGCATGTCCTCTTACATTATATTTGTTTCCTTGTTTTGAGCTTAACCTTGCATATGTTCTGTCTCCCATATGTAAATGTTGTCGAAAATCTTCTTTTAAGCCGATTACTACTTGCTTGTATAATGTTAGGCAGATACACTAAACTAGGTTTTGTATTTGACTTGTTCAAAAAACCAAGCTAAATTGTTTGAATACCTTTGGTCAGATTCATTGAAGCTGGCCTTATAGTCCCACTCGACCTCTCTATAAATACGATCATTTGGTCATTACATTGTATTTTACAAAATCAAAAAAAGAGAAGTGAGGGAAAAAGAAAGGTTGTATAGTGTGTGAAAGTATTGTAAGAATCTCAACTCCTACGAATTGTGTAGTGAGAAGTTTTCTTAAAGTGCGTGTGTATTTAGGTAAACAACTTTATTTTTTGGCGATCTAATTGCCAACAATCATTGTTATGTGCTCTTTTCTTAGTGCATAAGATTTAGAAATAATGGATTAATTTTCTTGTGTTTGTGTGGTAGTTGACGCCTAGTTAGTCTTTAATTAATTAGTTCCTCCAGCTTGCCCCAGAGAGACTTCATTGTTTGTGAGGAACATGTCATCTTCCGCAAGTTCATTGCCAGTTGAGGCCCATATCACACCAGAAAATGGAGCTGGACTCGTTGAATTACCCGAAGCAATTGAGGATTCGTATGACGGAGTTACTTTAGACATGAAGGAGTACATGGACTGTAAGATTTTTATTACTTTACTTAGATCTTCCATGTTGAAATGGAGGCAACAGGTACATAATCATCATTTCTATATTATCTTTATCATATCCACTTAAAAGAGTCTTGAGCACTATAATTCATGCTATATTTTTCAGGGAAAGAAGGGAGTTTGGATCAAATTGCCCATTGGACTTGCACATCTTGTCAACCCTGTAGTTCAGGTAAAAGCAAAACTGTATCCTTACATATGGTTGTTTTCACTCTTGGAAAATATAAACTAGGGATATAATGTTGAACAAAGGATCAGAAACTAGGAAAACAAGAAAAGTAGGTAACTTTAAAAGACTGAAATTGAATATTATTGATGATTTCTTTGTGGTTCTGGATAATATTATCCATGTAGGAAGGATTTCGGTATCATCATGCTGAACCAGATTATTTGATGCTAGTATGTTGGCTACCTGACACTCCTGATAAACTTCCAGTAAATGCCTCACATAGAGTGGGTGTAGGAGCATTTGTGATGAATAACGAAGGAGAGGTACCTGACGATTCTTGCATTCGTTTTCAAATTTGAGGGTCTGCTCATGTTTTTGCAATCCAAAGCTTTAAGCCTATCTTGTCCTAACCACTTTTGGATCAAGTAAATTTTTATAGTATGGTATTATAAAGTTAACTATCATTTCCAATGCAGGTTCTTGTAGTTAAGGAGAAGCATGGTGGATTTAGAGGTACTGGAGTGTGGAAGTTGCCCACCGGAGTAGTTAATGAGGTGAGTGTGTAAGAGAAAAATACATCATGGCAATATAGGATCATTAATTGACATTTTCCAACGACAGCAAGAGGACATATGTGCAGCAGCAATTCGGGAAGTTAAAGAAGAAACAGGAGTGAGTGGCAACATCTTAATTTGCAGCCTGTCAAGTTGATGTAAATTGCTAGACATATTTGTATTCTTGAGTCCAGTTGTCCTCTAAGATCTTGCTTTTCTTTTTCTTTTTCATTTGCATCAGATTGACGTTGAATTTGTTGAAATTTTGGCATTCAGGTAAAATTTATACTCGATATCAATTAGTTCTCTGGCATTACAAACTTGTCGCCTCTCTTTCTTGTAAGCTGATTAATGCTAGAGGCACATGCTCTCTAAAAGACTCTATGCTCTGGATCATGTCTCATGCTTATGGATGGTTTTATGATCTCTTAAACCCAGGTCTTTTCATGACACAAGTATTATTCATTCTGTGCAGGCAAAGTCACCAATCCTTCTTCAGGAAATCAGACTTATTTTTTGTCTGCATGTTAAAGCCACGCCATTTTGACATCCAAAAGCAAGATTCAGAGGTTGAAGATGCCCAGGTACTGTTCCTAGTTAGTTGCCGGGATCAGTGATATCTATTGTATTAATTCCCTCACTTAAGCTGGACCTATTATTTGTTTATTCATGAACTACTTCCAATTTCCACTTCATTCTAAATGCAATCAGACACTGATTCCAAATCAAAGCCTGAATTAAGATTGTACAATCATAACAGCTTCTGTTCTTTTGGTCATTTTGCTTTGTTAGTGGATGCCAATTGGCGACTACATGGACCAACCTTATAATAGAGAACACCAGCTCTTCAAATACATTGCAGAAATATGCAAGACTAGGTCAGAAAGAGAATATGCTGGTTTTTCTGCTGTTCTTACAGCCACAGCTTCTGGAAAACGTACCGTCTTGTATTGTAACAGCACGGATTTAAAAAACCTTTAAACTGTAATAGCACATTGCATACAATTTATTTATCTCTGCTTTCCCATGAACTAGATATATTAACTGATTATATATATTATTGTCACATTGAATATTATTTAGATGCACTATTGTCATATTGTCACATTGAATACTATTTAGATGCACTATTGTCACATGTAAAAAAGTTCAATTTCTTTGGAAGACTAACTTTACATGCACTAGGTGATAGCCAATCCAAGAATAACTTTACATCTCTTCTGATACTCGCCCAGGGCTCCGGAAACGTTCTGCTGGATGGCGAGACCAAGGCTAGAGATTGATAAGAATATAAATTAAGGTGATTGAAGAGTTTCTAAAAAGTTATTAGAAACTTCATAAAATTTTTACAATCAAAACCAATAATGAGTATGATTTTTGTAAAAGAAAACATTTAACTTGAGCTTGACTAATTGAACTCTTTGAAAAACTACTTTTTATAAAAATATATTGACTTATTATTTAGGTTTCTTTATAATTTTAATCAATTAATCAAGAAAATTTAAAGCTAAAATAATGGGAGATGTGAAGGAAATCATAAGAGGGTGATTTTTACTAATAATATCATAAGCACATTACTTCATCAAGACCATAAATCCATTGTGAGCAAGTAATGTTTCACTAATCTAGTAGCAAATTCTGTGAATCAGTGCATAATTTCCTGTTGTGTATTTTTTGAAAATTTTGTAGTTTCTTTCAAGCCAAATAGAATAAACAGTATAGTTAAAAGACAAACTTAAGCAAATATGATCTCTCCCTAATTTCTAATTTTTCTCATCATCTGATCATAGAATTCTTTCTAAATCTATTTTTAGATATATTAGGACCAGTATGTGTAGCATCCTTGACCAAATTACGCTAGTATATCTGTGTTGGAAAAAACATACCAGGGATGGTTTTGGAAGCTTGGATGCATAGTGTGCATAGTTTATCTGTCAAGCTATGGATCCTTTCTTTGGTTTTGAATCTACCTCTCACTACCGTCTAAGTAATAAAGGAAGCCTTAGACATCAAGCTTCTCCTATTCCATACTATATTATAACAATGAATGTTGGATCCTTAAGGTTTGAAAAGTTTAAGGGAAGCAGAGTTATTGAAAACTATACCCTTGTTAGGTAGCCAAATATGTCTATCCATATTAAGTCTTAGTTAAGGGAACATTTAAGGAAGTAGGTCTCCAGTTTATCTGAGCCCTTAAAGTTACAAAACCATTTGTTCTTTTGGATTATTTAACTAAAGCAAAGGTAGAATCCTTGTGTTAAACTGACTCAATTCATTCCTCATGATAAGAGGATTCTTGTTTGCTCAATTATCAAACCAAACCAAGATTTCTTTGTCATTTCCTACTATGATCTTGATGTGAGGATAAATTGATTATGTTTTTCTCAGCATTTGTATAAAGGACCAGGACTACTCTTTCTTTTCACCAATATGCCAAAAATTATGTTCCTTGAGGTAAAACTAATTCACTCATTTCAACCACAAGGCTTCCTTATCACTAAATAGTCTCCAAATCCTCTTGGCCATCAGCACTGACTGGATCTAATTTAAAGAAAACATTCTAAGGCCTTCCTCTTGCTTTCTCCAACAAATTTTTTTCCCATTTACTTTTACCTACTTTTGAGTTTTTTTTTTTCATGACCATAGATATTTTTTTTACATACTTATCTACTTCCTTGTTTATCTTCTTAGGCAAAAAGAGATGAGAGCTCCAGTGAATGTTCAAGTTTCCTAAAACTGATATTATAAGTTGTAGTCTTCTAGTAAGGAACAAGTATCTATTCTACCAAGCACATATCTTCTTCTTTATCATCTCCAAAATAGTCAAGTAGTCTTGATATCTTAGTTTTTTAAAGGTGGTTGGTACCCCTATATATTTGAAGGGCATTTCATGTGGATTCAATCTAGTGATATCAATTAATCAATGTCAATTATTCACATCAAATGAGAAATAAATTTTGCTCTTTTGGATATTAATTCTCAAACCTGAACCTACGAAACAAATCAAGAGAATTGAACATTAAGGTAACGATATTACGTTCAGCTCCACAAGCCAGATGTGTTGAGTGTTCCTCTATATCAATCTAGATAATAACTTTATTGAGAGAGTGAATAGGTAGGTGGATAGTGGATCCCTTTGCCATATTCCTTTGCACCCTTTAACTTAGGAGTATCATTGATTAGAGCACTGAATGAAGTAGTTGATGTGCAAACATTAATCTAGCTTGTGAACTTAGTAGGAAAGCTAATCCAATCCAGATTGGTGAGGATCAAGTAAACATACATTACATAACATTCATACCGTGCTTATCACACTATATATTATGAATTCGAAGACCAACCTGTATTAAGGTTATTACAAGCCTTCAAACAAATTCAAAAGTCATATACATTAGATACAAGCCTAAAAACAAATAAAATCAAAAATACATTTTTATCAAAACAAAACTCAGACTCTATTGGCCATTGCGGTTGACTTGTCCCAGTCTTTATAATCCTCACTCTAAACCTACACGGGGCAAATCCACCGGGCTAAGCATATAGCTTCGTGAGTAATAACTAATCTATGCATGAAGTGACAACTCATCATACTGAATCATGTATAAATCAGACATAATGCATTTCAGAACATATTTTATAATTAACATAACTGAATATCATAAGAGGGTATAAACCCTTCAGAATCAGAACATAATTTTTTATATGTCATAATCAAACATATATCAGAATACAAATTAGATGACTACTAATCCATTTACAGAAGTGGGTAACAAGACTTATACAGGAGAGATCGATGTCTCGACACCGAAGTATCACAGGAGCAGCTGCAGACTCTTCTAGGCATGCCTATTTACCCACAACTAGGATTTAACAGATTCGAAAATAGAAATGTCTGAAATTCAATTCACATATCAATCAATGTTTTCATACCATGTGTTCAAGCATATCACATTTTTATAGCTTTGCAAATCATTCAATGATCCAAATCAACAACAAACAAAATAGTCAAAGCAAAACTATCAAAAATTACTTACTGAATTACTTACAAAATTGACCATCTAAATTACTTACAAAAGTTTCCTTTTTGCTTATTGCCTCGAAGTCCCGGCAATATCTGGAAGTGGTCGTTCTATGCGTTTCTCTATAACATTTAATACAATCACATATCACTATTCTGCATGATTATGAAATCATTTATGCACATTCATGTATACTGAATGTGTATGATGCATGTTCATGAAAAATTCTGGGTTTCTTATCCTTAATCTTGTCACATTATCAATCATGTGAAACCATACTTAATTTCTCAATCCATATTTATCTCACAACTAACTTTCGGGTCCACTTTGCTCAATTATTCTCATCAGAAAGGTGAAGTAATTTGATAACACTTCCTTATAGAAAGTTGTTCTCCGAAGTCTTAAGTTCCAAGGATCAATACCATATAGTTATGTATACTGAAAGTTATACTCAAAAGATCTCAGACTGTACTTAAGCTTTAATAGAATTCTTATCTCAACTTCAAATCCCGTTTTAAAATTCTAAGAGGTAGAATTTAAATTTAATCTTTTTAGAAAATTTGTAGCCTTATGTCTATAGTTTAATTCAAATCAGTAATCACACCATTTGGAAATCTACAGATCAAGATATAAGCAAAATATCGAAGTATGTTCAGTAAAATATTCTAGTTCATACTATTCCAACAGATTCCCTCACTTTCATTCAATCAATCTTTTCCAAATCAATTTAGAAGGCTAAGAATTTTTATTGAGAGGTAGAAAAATGTGTTAGGAATCTATTGGTTCAAGAATCAAATCATTTGGAGGTCGGATGACAAAGTTATGCTCAAAAGAATCAAAGTTTTTTAGGTGTGGAGAACCCTTCGGGTGCACGATCGTGCTTAACATAACCAGTAGAGTCACGATCGTGATGGCTCACGATTGTGAACTCCTTCTTGCTACAGGAGTGTCACGGGTGTGCAACCTTAAGTCACACCTGTACACACCATTTTCTGCACTTTTACAGAATTTCTCTCCCTCTCTTCTTCATCTTAATCCATTTATAATTCATATACTCTGTCTTTTTACTCTAATACAATCTCAAAACCAATCAACTACAAGCTCATAAGGTATTGATCATCAAAACTGAAACTTACACAAGCTTTCTCTCACTACTGCATTTTTAAACATTCTGCACATTTGCAATTTCACTAAATCTCACTTAACGCATTCTTAACATCACCGAAGCTATCCTTCTTACCCACATCATTTTCTGTTATGGTCTACTTCACTAAGTTTCTCTTTAAACCCCATGCAATCGATATTACAACACTTGCACATTCCACTACATAATAATCACTCATGCAAAACCTCTCTCTCTACTACATAACTCATCTTTCTCATCACTAACACTGAATTTGCTTCATACACAACTCATACATGCATTCCTTTCTAACTAGTAAAACATCATCAAATTCATTCACAAAACCTAGAAAATTAGAAACATCACTTACTTGATTCTTCAAACAAATTCCAGCTATGACAGTGACGAACAGGGTTGCAGTGGATGGAGGGAAAAGCAAGACTAAAGAGAAGCAAACTAACAGCTGCATTGGGTAATTTGTTTTGCACAGGATAATACTGATGCAAAGATTAAAATTGTGGTTCAGTGAACATCAAGGTAAAACCGAAGAGAAAATAAGAAGCTACTGAGGTTTGCTTTATACAACTTGTAATATCATGCTTTAATAACTCATTGACATGTGGCCCCATTGCATGTGGGCCGTTTGTCACCCACCTAGAGGTGCTACATGTCATTTGTCTATTTTTCTTAATCCAAAATACCCCAAAATTTTTAGAAAATTTTTCTAAAATTCCAAAATAATAACAATAGTCTCTTAATAAATTTTTCATAATTTAATCGCATTTATAAATCCATTTTACCTGAAAATGTAAATGAATGCATGCACAATTTATTTGTATGTGTCAAAATTCATATGTACATATTAACGAATACTCAATTATGCAAAGCATACAGTGCACTGAAATTCCTCAATTTTCTACCCCTTAACATGGGGTGTTACATTTTCTATATGAAAGAACATACCTATATGTTTCTAGAGAGTAAGCCATCAATTAAGGAAACCAAATGGTGGATTGATGATTAAGGATTATTAATGGAATTAAATAACATAATCATTCTTTCATTGTTAAGAGAGTACCAGTTATCATAATTTCCCTCTTTTCTATTATTTTTTAGTTTTTCATTATTCTTGTTTGTCATGTATATTGGGGATAATGCACAAATTAACTGTAAAGATATATTTAAGTTGGCGAGAACTAGGCAGTGGAAAATGAGAGACTTAGATCATGTTCTTTGTATAAAAGATGAAGTAGGATGGGTGTTTGTGGCTAAAAATGACGTCAAGAAAAGATGGAAAAGATACATCTATAGCCTTTTTAATGAAGTCATAGTGGAGAAAATCTCTTTAGGTGATCTTAGCAAATTTGAGAGGTATCGTAACATTACTTCTTATCGGCAAATTATAAGGGAAGAAATTAAAAGAGCTTTGAGGGAGATGAAGAGTGGAAGGGCAGTAGGTTCAGATAAGATGCCCCTAGAGGTATGGAAGAGCCTAGGCAAAGAGGTTCTTACTTGGCTGGCCAAGTTTTTTAATGTGATCTTTAGATGACTTAGTCACACCATGAAGTTATGGGAGAAGGTGATTTAAAAAAGAGTGAGAAAGGATGCACCTATCTCAGAGAACCAATTTGGTTTTATGCTAGGAATGTCCATGAATAAAATTTACATCTCCTTAGGAGAGTAAAGGAATATTTTAGGGAGATAGTGTGTTGGGCACCCAACCCTTGTGAGTTACGGGCCCGACTTCTTAAGTGACATCTAAACGCGTACCCCACAAGGGTGGCGTGCCCACACCAGGACAAACCTCAAAGTGGAATTTCAATTTGACTTGTTTAGAACATTTGTGACTCTAAATCTCTAGTTTATTTAGAGACCAGAACCAACTCATTTGAAGATTCTATAATAAAGGTATGGCTGAAAGAATTTAACATGGTTTTGACCTCAATCATATTGCACCTGCCTTGGGGATATTAGCATAATTGTCATTAGGTGTATTGGGTTAAGATCACCTTAGGACGGTTTCAAATAGTACTTTGAGATCTACAACTTTGGAGAAGACCTCACAGATAGATTCTATCTTCTGAAGGGTCAAAAATGGAGCAGACGATAGATACAGACGAAAAACAGACTAATGGAAAAAGATAGATGAATGGAAAAAATTGCTATAACTTTCACTACAGATATCAGATTTGTGTATTCTTTGGATGGTTCGAAAGGTGACTTCAAGATCTACAACTTTCATGAAGACATCAAAGACAGATTCTATATTCTGAAGGGTCAAAAATAGAGCAGAAGATAGGTAAAGATGAAAAACAAACTAATGGAAAAAGACAAACGAATGGGGAAAATTACTATAACATTCACTACAGATATCGGATTTGTGTATTCTTTAGATGGTTCGAAAGAGAACTTCAAGATCTACAACTTTAATGAAGACCTCAAAGACAAATTCTATCTTCTAAAGGGTAAAAAATAGAGCAGAAGATAGGTACAGACGAAAAATAGAAGAAGCAAAAAACAGAAGAAACAAAAAAAAGAATGAGTAAAACATAGAAGAAGCAAGACATAGAAGATATGACGTCGTCATAGACCACATGATGTCATCACAGAAGAAGCAAAACATAGAAGAAGCAAAAGTAGAAGAAGCAAAACATAGAAGAAGCAAATAGTAGAAGAAGCAAAACATAGAAGACATGACGTCATCACAGACCATTTGATGTTATCACAGAAGAAGCAAAACATAGAAGATATGACGTCATCACAGACCCTATGACATCATCACAGAAGAAGCAAAACATAGAAGAAGCAAAAAGTAGAAGAAGCAAAACATAGAGGACATGACGTCATCACAGACCGTATGATGTCATCACAAAAGAAGCAAAAAGTAGAAGAAGCAAAATATAGAGGATATGATGTCATCACAGAAGAAGCAAAATATAGAAGAAGCAAAAAGTAGAAGAAGCAAAACATAGAGGATATGACGTCATCACAGACCATATGGCGTCATCACAGAAGAAGCAAAACGCAGAAGATACATCTTTCTTTATAAGGACCATAACTTTCAGCTCAGATGTCCAAAAATTTCATATTATATACCGTTGGAAAGATAAAAGAAAGACCTACCACTTTCTAGAAGACACATTTGCTTACTTCAGCCTAGATTAATCCAATTTTCCCCTAAAGTTGGAACACGAATTTTTCCCTTATGAAAACTTTAAAAAATGCAACGTACAAACTTGAGAGAGTCATGAGTAAAATGCAAACATATTCCTTTTGCATCAAAAGATAAAAGT
>JAOSBL010000009.1:7933387-7943834 GCA_027568915.1 Erythroxylum roraimae
AAATGACGAATTTGCATCATTATCAAGTGGAATTATTTTACACTGTGATTGATATGCAACTTCAAGAGCTCAACAATTGCTTCAATGAGGTAAATACCAAGTTGCTTATTTGTGTGGCATGCTTGAATCCAAGTGACTCTTTTAGAATATTAGCCCGAAGTTTAAAAAGTTGTGCTACATAAAACCTTTCTTCCCTAAATTCCATTTTCTTCTAGCTCCAATTTTTAAGTCTTCTTTAGTATCTTATTTCTTAGGTAAATTATGATGGTTAGATGTCCAAGTAGCTTATGGTTGCCATTTGCGTTCATCAAACATCCTTGAAACAGTTGTTGCAATGAAGAAATGGGTTTAAGCAATTGCTTTATTTTAGATATTGTGTAAAATGTTTTCAATTTTTAACTCTTTAAAGAATCTTTGATAAGGACTAGAAAGTTCAAATCTTTTTGGTTTTTCCTCATGATTTTGGCTCAATCTGATTAGCTTATAATCCTTCCCAGTGTTATGTTTCATGGGTATGATGTTGCTATCTAATGCATTAAAGCACTTGGCTTTGTCCCCTACTTTTTCTTTTTCTTTACCCCTATAATCTATGCATACGGGAGAGGAAAATAAGAATGAAAATAGAGGTAGTACTAGTAACAAGAGCAAAGAAATGGAGAAGCTTTCCTTGGAAATTAGCACATACCGCAGATATCTATTGCAACAATGAAACTTCCTTGTTGAATTTAAATATAGACAATTGTCAATCCATTGTTTATGTGCTTTTGGAGTGATTGACTAGTTTTGTCAATATTAAAATTTACTGCAAGTACACAGTGTAGTTGTAGCTAGCATAAGCATGTATGGGTCAATCCTATAAAGAATGTATGTACTAGTAATTACCCTTTTTCTATTATCTAACCTATGAATTAGATCACAAAAACGTAACAAATGAAAAGTGAGTCTCATGCGCACTGCATGTGCATGATATGAATGATTATAATGTGTTGAATGTAAAATGTGAAATGATGGATTAAGTGTATGTGATTTAATATGATTATCAAATAAATGATGTGAATTGTGTCTTATGTAATCGAGTGAGCCATCAATCATGGTCATTCACTGAGTTTGTAAAACTCACCCAAATTTTGTAACTATTTTTCAGGCTCAGATAAGTACCCCGTTAGACAAACGGGAGTATACTTACTGCATTCAAGTGAGAGATAAAGGTCGGAATCAGTTGGCGCATGCATTTATACTTTCTTATTTATGTATTCCGCAATTTTTTGTATAATATGTATTTGAATGTGTTTCTGCATGTAATGACTTTCCGTATTGGAAATGTTGTAAACAAGTTTGATTAATGAGCGTAGTAATACTATTGAATGAATGGTTAATAAAAAGTATGGCCCCAAAATTTAATATTGATTTTTTCGCAAACGTGTATTTTAAATGTAGAAAAAAATTTGTACTGAGTTTTTAAGGGGTTGATTGTTCTAGCATGTCACCCTTGTGGGGTATGCACTCGGACATCACTCAGGATGTCGGGTACGTGTCTCAAGAGGGTGGGGTGCTACAATATGGTATCAGAGCCCAGAATTACTATCTTATATGGGCGTTTTCTGAAATATGTGTCAAGGTACAGGCATTTTTGTCATATCATAGCAGGCAGTAGCAACTGGTCCCCAGTCTGAGTTGCATTCATATGAGTTACATGCATGAGCATATGTTAAGAGTTTGAGCTGTTAGAAGCATTGAGAAGAATGATGATCTGTCATGATGTGAGAAAAGGAAAGTTGAAGGATATCTAGAAATGAGACATAGTATATGGTTAGGTATAACAGATAAAGATTCAACGCATTTGTATTGGTGAATGTATTATTGAATATGACATCAATATTGTGTTTTAGTGATGTGTTGTCGAATGTGATATAGATGTGAATACATTATCATGGATTGTTTGAGGAAAAATAAGAATATAAGTAGAAATGATGAGATTAAAGAGTACAAGCCAAGTTGAAAGTGACCTTGAGAGGTTGAACCTTAGAGTTGAAATGATTGTTTGAAAAATGTGACAAGAGTTATAATCACCTATAAGCATATATTAGTGGGATTGAGATCAGAATTGCATGATGATTTTATACATTTATAATTCTAAATTGATTGAAGAGGTACATGTGGAAGATAAAATAAATGAAAATAGGAAGATAAGATAGAAATGAGGAAAGAATAAAAGGTAAATGAAGTAGAAGTAGACATAATTGTCTTTACGAGAGATGAATGGTGTGTAGTAAGGAGAAAGTTAGAAATGCATATAAGAGAGGATTTTATGTACGCATGAAATTACGAAAAAGATGAGGAATCAAATGGGAAGAGTCAATGCAAGGAAACCCCGATGTGGCAAGCATAAAGAGAGAAATATTGTCTAGGATCTTTTGAGATCAAAGTATTACTATTGTAAAATAATTGGTGAGTCAGAAAAAAGCATCTCTAAATAAAATGGGATGACCTTGATGCCTAAGCATATGTGATCGTTACAAAATGATAGAAATTGAATCTTCTTGAGGTACTAAGAATAACTGATGAGTGATGATTAAGATAGTTGATTGATATGGATTATATAAACAGTATCGACCATAGTAGCAAGAAATTTTCTTTCAAAGAAAAATTTCCCTAAATTATGTTAAGTTGGTCAGACGATTAAGTTTAAGAGTGATTAATGAAGAAACAAGTCAGAAATGAATATATAATGAATCAAAAGTGAATATTGGAGTTATATCCCTAGTGGAGACTCAGGCATAAGAGGTAGAATATGCTGCTAAGAGTATACGCATTTTGATTGATGTGAAGTATTCAACTATATGATTAGATTACTGACTTTGAGGAGACATTATTGCTAATGTGAGGAGGATTTAGGTCCACATTATATTTTATGTAAATATGTTCAGGAAATAAAAATTATATTTGATGAATGTGTTACTAACACGGAGATAAAAATTATATCTGATGAATGTGTTACTAACACAGGAAGTTATGATTACAAATAATTTGAAATGTGTGGAGAAACTAGTATAAATGAATAGACATTAGAATAAGTCAATGTGAAATTAGAGGAAATAGAATGAAAAGAGAAAATCATTCGAGAAAAGAAGTCAATTAGGAGACTAAAAATAACATGCGATAATATTACCTCATTTAAGGAATTAGTTACTTAAGAAATTATGAGAACTAATCATAGGCATAAAGGAAGTTGGGTTATATCTGTTGGAGTTAACCATGCCCCCAAAAGTATTATGGTAATGAAGATTAAAGTGATCCAAGAAAAACTGTATCAATTAGTGATTATGATCATAGAGGATATTTGGAGCATATTCGAAAAGCGAAGAGAATATTTTTGAGCATTTAAGGAAATCTTACATACCATGAAGGTAGAAACAAGTATATGCCAAGTTTAATGAGAGTGAATCTTAGCTTGATCAAATAAAATGTGGGTTGTATAATATCTAAACATGGTTTATTGGGAGACCCAAAGAAAGTAGAGGTAATGATGAAGTGAGAAACCATAAGGAATATATAAGAGATCCAAAATTTTCTAAAATTAGTTAGAAATTGGACACCAACAGAGACTGTCAGGGAATTTTTACTGATCTTAGTCCTTTGACAAAAATGTCAGAGGGAAGAATGTGTAAACCTTATGAGTGATGAATGTAAAAAGAATTTTAAGGAATTATAACACTGATGTTAATTATATCACTTCGATTTGGAGATTTTTGCAGTATATAATGAAGTTTTACATAAAAAATTAAGTTGAAATTTAATGCAGCATAATCAAGTGAATTCGTATGCATGGAGGCAGCTTAAGTCTCATAAACTGATTATCGATAAATGATTTAGAAACTTGCTGCTACAGTAACTGATTTGAGAGTTTGGAGACATTATATATACCAAGACATTTATGATTTTCTACCGATCACCTAAAATTGAGCCAATTATTGAGGTTGAAAGAATTAAATACAAGACTGAGACAATGAATAGAGTTACTGGAAGATCTTGATGTACAAATGAGTATCTCCCAATAAAGCTAGTGTTGTAATTTGATGCATTGAACAGAAAATTCAATAACAATGTATCACAAATTCAGATTTTGAGGTTACAAAACCTAATGCAATAAAAACAATAGAATGTCGAGATGAATTTTGGGGCAAAATGAAGTATTATTAGCTGCATTGAAATTTAAAATTAGTTTGAATGAAAAGATTAGCAAAGCCCAAATTGAGGATCCAGAATTGTGAATCTTATTAAGGAATTGAAAATGAATATCAATTTTGAGTCCGAATAGGAAAAATGCTACTTTGTGATTGAAATGAAAAGGATATGTACCGAATAAAGATGATTGAGCAAAAATGTGGTTAGAGAGAGCGTCAGTAACAACCTAAGCTATACATCCAAATAGGAATGCACTGAAACCACATTTAGCGGCTAAGAATGTAGAACCAAATGACTAAATGCTTGAATTGCCAATAGTTTTAAATGTTGAGGATATGTTTAGAGCCGATATTTTGGAGTTCATGGGAATATGAGATTGATGTATAGTTCTAATTGACTACAAGCATAACAATTGTTATCATAGCGAAATCAATAAAAATACTATATGAGGCGTTGTATAACAAAAAGGGATCGTTCCCCCTTACATTGAAATGAAGAGGGCCTAAAAATGGTAAGAGACCCTAATTGATTCGAGATACTATTGATGAGTGAAATGAATTGGTAATAGGAGTTAAGTGATTCAAGAAAGATAAATGAGTTAGGTAGATCAACACTAGACATACGAAATACAATGAGACAGACGTGGGTGTTAATTGTCTTAGCACTAAAGAGCTGTGAAATACAAAGCGAAAGATGAAATACTTCTAAGAGTATCACCTTGCCAAGGTGTGCTTAGATAAAGATCAAGCTGTGCTCAGATTTGGAAAAAGGATAAACTAAGCTCGAATTGTATTGGTCCATATGAAGTTATTGAGAGCATAGGACCAATAACTTATGAGTTGTATTATCAATAAAGATGTCTCAGAATTATAATGTGTAATATATGAGTATGTTATGGAAAAATGATATGATTCGATAGAGATGTATTGACAGCTTACGAAGTAAAAAAAAATTGTGAGTAATCTGAAATATATTGATAAAATAGTTAAGATAGTATGATATCTAAACAAGTGAATGAGAGACCTATTGAGTCTATCAACTGTGGTCATTTGGAAGAAAGTATTCGAGTGGTGAAGTTATATGGGAAATGGAGGAGCATATAAGGAAAAACATACCCCTGCCTTTTTGATCAATCAGATATTAATTTCGAGGATGAAATTTATTAAGGAGGGGAGAAATATAACATCCCGTTCCCATACTAAGAGTTAGAACCCTAAAATTCAGTACATGTGAGCTCAAAGAGAGATTAAGAAAATGCATTTCATGCTCATGCATAATGTTAGTATATACGCACATGAATTTGAATTTTTGTACAAGTCAAAATGACTAAACATGCATTCATTGATAATTTTCGGGTATAATTGATCTATAAATGTGATTATATTTGGAATTATGGATTATATGTGTGAAAAATTAAATTAAAATGATAAGGAAATTAAAGTGTTCAAGGGTATTTTTAGAAGAACACTTAAGGGTATAAGACCATAAGCTTATAAGAAAGGGCAAAATGGACAATTTAGACTCATTAAGGGCATAAAAGGAAGAAGAAAAGAGTGTCTTGCATTTTAAGGAGCGAAAAACGTGAATTTAGAGAGAAGAATAAAAATAGAAGAGAGAAAGAAGAGAGTTTCAGTGGAGAAGAGAGAAAGAAGAGACAATATGTTACGGTTCGATTTTTCTTAGCCTTCAAGAGAGATTTTGAGGTTGTTCAAGAAGAGAAAAAAGTAGAGGAAGAGAAAAGCTTCCATTTGAGCTAAAGATATCTTCATTTGGTGAAGAACCAAGGTTAGATCATTTTAAATCTTTTGAATATTTGGAAGGATTTTAATTCATGGAGGTTAGAAAATGCATAGGTTTAAGTATTCTAGAATCAATTTTAGTGATTTTGTATTGTGGGATTTTCAATTAGATTCCTATTGAATGGGGTTTTGCCATTGATGAAGGAAATCAAGAAAGGCAAGAGGAGCAAGAGAAGAGGAATTTTGAGCAAGTCTTTAAGCAAGGAATCAAGGTGGGTACATGTTTATAATAGAGTAAATAAGCCACTAATGTTTTCTTTGAATCAAGTAAGTTTAATGATTTCAATTGCATAATAAATGTTGCATTTATTGCTATTTAAATAATTTGAGAAATTGCTATATGTTTGATATATGAATTGTGTTGATGATTTATGAAAAGACTTTGAAAGCGATTTTTTGAAAAGATAACAAGTTTATGAAATTATGTTTTCGGAAATGGTTTTCGAAATATCTCACGTTCATGAAAAACAAGTTTCCAAAATGTGCCATTTGGGTAAACTGTTTTCAATTCATGAATTACATGTTATGTGGGTTTGGGGTAGTCCATTTAAGTATTTCACATGCACGTTTACCAAGTTAAAGGCTTCTTTCGCCTACCCGGTAGTGGCACGGAGCTCCTTCATAGACTCCCTCATGTTTACGACTATGCAAAACCACTACGTAGGATTACAATTGTTCGTTCTGTTCACGACTTTACAGGACCATTATGTGGGAATGTGTTAGTTCATTCTGTTTATGGACTTACCCAAACCATTCTGATGTGCTTATGTGCTTATGATATGTTAACAATTTTGATTCATACATGATTTGTAGTTTGTGAATTTTGGTTAAGAATTTGAGAATGATACGTTTTATAAATTCAATTAGAACTTTGTATTGACAAATGAACATTTCAAAAGTGTTGCTTATTTTTCTGTTATAAACTTGTTACCCATGAGCTTTCAAGCTCACCCTCCATTTCCGTCCCATCTTCAGGTAAAGAGCATGAGATCGAGTAACTAAGAGTTAAGGTATCACTATGATTATGCATTTTTTTTTATACTTTAAGCTAGATTTTGAAAACACAAGGCTTTAGCTGCATTTTGAGCAAATTATTGTTCATGTATCTTCTGTATTTTGTGATTTTGAGATATTGATGTAATGTGGCTTGGAATCCCATTAAAGCTTTCTAAAACTCTTATCTTTTATTGTTAAAGAAATATGGATTGTGTATGGATGATGTTGAGTTGGAATTAGGTATATTTGAAGAAGTTATCAACTTGAGATGATGATTTTTGAACATGAATTGTTATTATATATATATACATAAGTGAGATGTTATGGAAAGGAAAGATGGGAATTATGAATGATGAGATGTAGTTAAATGTGATGAGTCCAATAAGTTGAGATTTGAGAGTTTAATGAAATCAATTTGGTAGTTGAATGGTTAAGAAGGTATATTGCATTAGAAGAGGTGAATTTGGGAAGATTATGAGTGAAAGTGATGGTAAAATAGATGTAGGAACCATTGGATATGCTTTGAAGGGAGATTTGTCTCACAAAATCTCTCTTCGGAGTCTTCACAAAAGTTACAGATCTAGAAGATCTCTTTGAAGCCTTCCTAGAATGACCTTAATCCGACATCTGTAGTGAAAGTTATGCCAATTTCCCCAAAACAGGTATAATATGATTGAGGACATAATCATAGTTTTGCGTAAGGGAAAAATGTATGTTCTGACTTCAAGGAAAAAACTGGACTAATATAGGCTAAATTAGGCAAAGTTGTCTTCTTGGAAGTTGTAGCGTATCTTCTTATCTTTCCAACGGTATATAGTATGAAATTTTTGGATATCGGAGCTGAGAGATATGACCATTATAATTTAGTGATGTTGCATAGGATGTATGCGCGGATAGCTTCGGTCGCGCTCTCACTGGGTGCCCTCGCGATCACACCAGGCACTCTTGCGATTGCACCAAGAACCCTCACAATCGCACTTTTATCCTTGCAATTGCACCTTTATTCCTCGTGATTGAACCTTTATCCTCACAATGGCACTTTATTCCTCGCGATCGCACCCGAAGGGTTTTTCCAACTCTGAACATGTTTGACTCTTTTGGCTATAACTTTGTCATTCGACCTCTAAATAACCTAATTTTTAACCAATAGATTCCTAACACATTTCTATATCTCTCCATAAAAATTGATAGCTTTTGGTTTTGATCTGAAAAAGATTGATGGAAAGAAAGTAAAGGTATGGGTTGGAAGAGTATGAATTGGATATTTTACTAAACATACTTCGGTATTTTGATGATATCTTGATCTGTAGAGCTCCAAGTAAGATGACTCTTATTTCTAAATGAACTAGATACATAGAGCTATACAGTTTCTAAGGAAGTCAATTTGTAATTCTGTTTGAAGATTTCTAAAATCTGCTCTGAAGTTGAAGAAATGAGTTTGATTATGGTGACTGATTGGTGTGGGCACGCCACCCTTGCGGGATGCGTGTTCAGATGTCACTTAGGACATCGGGCACGTGTCTTGCCAAGACGAAAATGGGGACCAACACTTATGGTATCAGAGCATGAAGATGAACCGATGATGATTAATGGGATTTCATTGAAATGACCCTAAAGGGTAATATACTCACGTTTTATGACTCTGGATGTTGAATTCAGATTGTGATTATGGTGATTGATTGGTGTGGGCTCGCCACCCTTGTGGGATGAGTGTTCAAATGTCACTTAGGATGTTGGGCATGTTTCTTACAAGGGCGGAGTGCCCAACACTCATGGTATTAGAGCAAGAGTTGGACTCCAGAAATACGGGGTAATGAAGATCACATTTTATGACTTCGGATGATGGGCTCCGAAAATGGAGTCCAACAGGTAACATGTGTAGCCTTATAAGTAGTGACATATGGAAGCTTAAATGAGTGACATGTGGAGCCTAAGGTTAGTAAAATATGGACCAATAGAATGGTGACACATAAACCAATAAAATGGTGACACATGGATTAGTTTGAGTTTCTTTGAACTTTCGAGAGAAAATAGATCTAAAAGGCAACATAAGGGAGAGTGAGGGTTTGTCATGAGGTTAGAAAAGGAAGAAAATCAAAAAAATAGAGAGAGAGAGAGAGAGAAGGAAAGGAAAAAGGGGAAGAGAAGAGGAGAAGGAAAGAAGTCACCAAGGTAAGACGAAATCCTAGTTTCAATTTTATATTCCCCCTTTTGATCTATTTTACATACCTTTAGAGCATGAATTTGTAGAAACTCAAAGAACAAAATTTGTAAGCATAGGTCTTAGCTCGACCTCTATGAAAGAGGCTTGATAAAATAGTGATTATAGCTTGAGTTATGCTTGTTTCCCTAATACTACCCATGGTAGGAACCTTGTATTATTTCCTGATTTTGGAGGGCTTTAGAGCCCAAATTAGTCAAAGTATACAACATAAAAAATGATTATTGATATTTTATTAATGATTATGTGAAACGGTTTGGCTAGGAGATGTCTTGATAATGATTTATTATTGTTTGAGCATTGGTTGCCAGCCTATTTCTTACCAAAAACAGGATAAAATTTGGATGGGGGTTGTATTCCAAGGGGAGATTCTGTTCGTGTAATTTTTAGTTATCTTAAGACTAATGAAGTCTAGTTTTAGGGGGCACAAGATTCATGGAAATTGGATTTTTGTAGAGAGAGTTATGATTAAAAGAAGGCAGCTTGTTCATAAAGGAATATTAAGAAGAAAAGGATATAAACATTGCACTTAAGGATTGCATACATATTCTCTTTATTCGTGATTAGTGACCGATGTTCATATACATATCTAATAGGCTCTGAGAGTGATTGTCAATACCCAGATATTGTCGGGACGTTGAGACAATAGCTCGTTAGAGTTTTGTGAGTTAACCTAGTGTTTCTCATTATGGTTGATTTATTTTTTAGTTAAATTTCAATTATTGAATTGTTTCTTAAATGATTATTACAATTTCGAACATTGTTGGTCCGAGAAGTTTGATATTCGGGACTGTATATGGAAGTGTTTTTTTTATTTTATTGTCAATTGTTTACTACGTTAATAATTGTGAAATGCTTATTTGAATTAAATTGATTGTGAATTTTAGACAATTAGTTATTGATAGAAGAAAATGATATATGAGATGATTCATATAATTGCATTTAGCATTCTTGATGAGATAATGAGATTTGTGATCAAAATGACCAACACGCAGACATTCAGGGCGAAAAGCTCGTAATCAGTGCCTTAGGATTGTAATAAGAACACAGGGCTTAATGCTCATTATTGAATTGTATATATAACTTATTTTGTATTAGTTAGGTTGACACTAGGTTTTTGGTTTGTCCCATATAGTTACTGTATATATATTATACTATAAGCCTAGTACCACTCTGACTTGTAGTGACCAGGCTTGTTGCATTCATAGCATGTTATAGTAGACTTTTCATTCTTTCCATCATCCTT
>JAOSBL010000009.1:7977785-7991157 GCA_027568915.1 Erythroxylum roraimae
AGAAAGCGAAGCACCAGCGGATGAACCAACTTTTGATGACCCCTTAGATCAACCACCCCCGCAAACAACTCCTCCTCTGACTACTTTAGCTCATGTCCTCGGTTCCGTCGCATCTTCCAGCAACAATGCGGGACATCAACAAAACAAAGGGAAATGGAAGATGCAGGATAGTGAAGCGCTGGAAAGCCTTGCAGCATCATTTGCTCGGGCCATTGACACAAGCAAAGAGAATGCTAGGGTCATTGCGGACGCCATTGCGAGAATGCATGCAGCTAAGTTGGGTGAAAAGCTTGTGAATTTGGGCTTCTCCGTTGACGAAATTGTCAGGGCTGGGAAGATATTTTAGAGGCATGCTGAGTTAATGAATATTTTTTGGGGTTTACCACCAGAAATTAAACAAGCTTATGTTCGGAGCCTTTTAAATGATGACATATGACTTGCTGTATAATTTATTATTTTGCATGCTGTATAATTTATTATTTTGCATGTTGATGAAACTGGGTACATGTCATCTTCAATGATGTATGTTTGAACAATTATCTTGGACTTAATGAATGGTTGGTTTACTTACTATTTAATGTTTGTCATTTTTCTGCGTGTATGGATGATGATAATATGATTCATTTTCAGGTACTTACATATGGGCCGATACAATTTTTATGTGGTCTTTGTTGGACGTGAAGTTGGTATTTTTACCAACTGGGATGATGTGAAATTAGCTGTTGAGGGATATCCGAATGTTCGTTTCAAGGGATTTCGAACATTGGCTGAAGCACAAACTGCTTATGCCATGGGGTCATATAGGCTGGCTCAACGCACTGTGGACATTGTCTCCACCGCCAATGCACCGTCCTCTGTGACGACTCCCATCGCACGTACAACCAATGAAGAAGTCCACAAAGTTCCAACTTTGCAGTCGAACATGGCATGGGCTCTAGCATTTTCACTCATAGCCATTGGCGTAATGTTGGGAATTATGGTTCAAAACATTATTAATAAATTTTAAGGGCTTAATGTATGATGAACCAAGTATGTTATTAGTTCCAGTAATGCTTAGATGTTTTTTTTTTCCAATCTATGTTGAACCTATAATGTAATTAATTATATGAATGTATGTTGAACCTATGATGTAATTAATTCTATAATGCTTAGATGATGTATTTCCATGTATGTTGACCCTATTGTTCATAATTTTGTATTGAATATCATTAATATTATAATTATAATTATTGGTCAAAAATTATTATTATCAATATTATTATAATATATTTCTTATTATCATCATTATTATTATTCTTATTCTTATTCTTAAATGTATTATAAAATTTGGATTTATTATTATTATTATGATTATTATTAACAATAATTTTGTATTAGTTATTGTTATTATTAACTGTAATATAAAATTTATTTTTATTACTATTATTATGATTATTAATAACAATAATTTTGTATTAAATATTGTTATTATGAATTTAATTATTATTGTTATTACACATTTTGTTGTTTTGTTATTATCAATTTATTATTATTATTAGTAGATGTAGTAGTAGTAGTCGTAGATGTATTATTAGTATTGGTACCACATCCATTTTTTCTTTATTATTATAATTATGCTAATAAAAATTATTATTATGTCTAATTATTATACAAATTATTATTACATAATTTGTCTTTATTACTATTAAAATTACTATTATTATTATACATTATTTGCACTTCTTTATGTTTGGTTATTATTTTTCTTGTTATTAAAATAATAATAACAATTATTATTATTGTTATTCGTGAATAATATTAAATTGTTATTAATATTATTTGTTAATTTTTTAACTAATACAAACCATTCATAATAAAAGTACCAATGAAATACATATTACTAATCATATTAAGCACCAGGGGCATATTCGTCATTTGCACTATTTTTTGGTTCTGTCCTCTGCAACCAAACACATTCTGTCCTGGAGACGGAGACAGTTTTCTCTGTTCTGTCCACCATAACCAAACACCTCACTGTCCCCAGTTTCTGTTCCGTTCCGTCTCTAAATTTCTGTTCCGTTCCGTCTCCAGCTACCGGGAACAGCAACTAAATGTAGCGTTATAGTACTCACAATTGATACAAAGGATACAAAGCTCCAACTCTCTCTAATGAATAAAGCCTAATGAGTTGTTCATAGGCTTTGGAAGACTTATTGGGCAAGAATATAAGAAAGTGATTTCAAGGCTACTAAGCCACTAACTTATTTGGTGGTTAACATCCCCAATCACTTTAAGCACTACTTTAGTGGGTGGTTTATATAACTTACCACTAACCCACTTCTAAATAAAAGTAACATGTGTAAAATGTCTACATGACACCTCATCCTTGTTCTTTCCCATGTCCTCCCACTTTTTAGATGATTCATTCGACTAACTGTGCCACATCACCACCCTTGAGATCTTCATCCAAAAGTAAAGGTTAGCCAAGTTTTGAGCCAATTCATGCATAGTCTGACCAACGCACACCCATGATCTAATCTGTTCTTCCATTGTCTACCATTTGAGCACCATTTTATCCTTAGTTCCACCAAAGACCTTTTAGGCAAGTCCACCTTGCCTTAGCTAAGCCAATCAACGCCTTACAGTCCATTAAAACTAGCTGCAGCTCGAACCATGCTTAGTTAAGTGACCTTGGTTCCTTTAGCATGCTTTCCTCATGCCTGATCCATGCTAGACGTTAGCCAAGATTTACCAATGGCTAGAAAAAAGAGTCCTGCAATGTTAAGGGGCTAATACATAGTTTCTTACTTCTTAGTTCAGACTTTTGGTGCGTTGTGCCTAGCATCGATATATGTAGGGACAACAATTTCTATCGAGTTTAGCTAGATCAGTCCGATCTAAGCCTGAGTTATATATAAAATTTTTTGTTCCATCCAATCTGACTCAAAATTAATGAGTCTAATTCGAATCAATTAAATTTTGAATCAAATTTATTTTTTTAAAAAAATTGTAAGATATCAAATTATACTTAAATTGGCTAGTTAGTCTATTATGAAATCCAAAAATATCAAATAAAACAACATAACCTTTAAATTTTATATTTAAAAGAATTATAATTTGATCAAAGTTCAAACCGTTCAAGTTTAATTGAGCTCAGACTCAAATCATAAACTTCTAGTTCGATTTAGTTTCATACCAAATCTAAACCCAAACATAAATTTTCAGGGTCGAATTCAACCTAACTCGATGACATGACTTTTTTGCTCCTTCAAATACTGTAAAGAATAAAACGAGTCATGTAGAAAATATTAGAAAATTTTGAGAATCCAAGCTTATGTATTTTATAATATATATTCACAAATTTATAGATACTATGTAATTATATATGTAAATAATTTTCTTTTCAAATAGTTAAAATTTAGCATCATGATTATATTTTTAATTTTTATTCAAATTTGATTTAATTAGCATATAAATTATTATACATATTTTAAGATTACGTTACTATATAAATATTTTCTTCTATAGATATGTTAAGATTACGTTACCATATAAATATTTTCTTCTATAGATATATTATATAAGAAAGCTAAATATGTTTTCAAATAATTTCCGTTAACTTTAGTTGAAAATAGGTTGGGCTTTTTCTGAGCCCAAAACTGTTCTGCTTCAGCTTTACAAGTCCGACCAAATCTAACAAAACTAAAACCCTAAGCCCTCTCACTGTCTCTCGCACTTTCCTCCCCTCCCAGAGCTTCTTGAAGCTCCTTCTCGTCAGTAACTGCCTCTCTCTAGATTTAGAAGCCAACTTTTGCTCATGGGAGACGTTATGACTATGAGAGATATCGAGGCCAGGGCAGCCGTTGCTGGAATCGATCTTTCTAATCTAGATCTTGACTCTATTCAACTCCCTCCCGGTGAAGATTTCGGTATTATTAGGTAAATTCATATATATCTTACTCAATCATCTGTTTTCTGAGGAGAACTAAGTTTAATTTAATCTACTCTTGTTCCAAGTGTTTTTGGTTATGGATTTGTGACCCTCTGATGTTTTGGTGCGCAATGGCATATGTTTTGGGTTTTCGCAGTGACGATGAAGATGTTTATCAAGAGGAGCAGTTAGATTTCGACACTGGTTTTGGTAACATTATTGTTGTCGATCATATACCAATTGTTACAAGAGAAAAATTTGAGAAACTGGAAGGTGTTATTCGCAAAATTTATAATCAGATGGGTGTAATAAAGGAGGATGGTCTCTGGATGCCGGTTGATCCTGAAACCGAGAAAACTTTAGGTTATTGTTTCATCGAGTTCAATACCCCTCAGGTAACTGTCCCCAACCCTGAAGGAATCTAAACAGCCAGTTTCTAGCTCTCATTCTAACGTGTAAGGCAATAGTTTATGTTTAGACAAAATAATTGCTTTTTATTTTATACGCTGTCTTTCTTTCACAAAAATCAGTTTCTTGTATCACTATGGTAGTAACTATGAGATTCAGTTGCATTGTTGAATGACATTCTGTTGTGCCATCAGAGTGACATTAGATGATACTCTACCTAAAAGCTATCACTCATCTTTTATCTTTCCCCTTGAATCACCAGAATATTTGAGTAGACTGTCTACACTTGATTATCTAGAGAACAAGCATGATTTCTTATCCATGATGAAGTGGTTTATCGAATGATACCATGTTTATCATCACAGGAAGCTGAGCAAGCTAAGGAGAAGACAAATGGGTACAAGTTGGACAGGTCACACATATTTGTTGTCAATATGTTCGATGACTTTGATAGGTTTATGAGGGTTCCAGATAAGTGGGCTCCTCCTGAGATTAAACCTTATGCCCCTGGGGTAACTAGCTTAATTAATGTTCTTGGTGTTTTGGCTGTTCTTTTTTATTTTGATAAATCCATATATTGTTTTGGAAACTAGTATATTTATGTCTAATTTTGTATAAAATAGAAGGGAAAATGAATTGTCTTCTTACTAAAATGATTTAGCATTTGACGTTTATATACACCTTAGAGGAAGAAAAAAAAATCTCTAAGAATATAAATCAAACAATCTCTTAGGAAGGAAAACGATTCCTAGGAAGAGAAGACAGTCTCCTAGAATTCAATTATCCCTAGAATATTAAGAAATTGACTTTCTTAAAATGGTATAAATTAATATACAACTCGACACTCCCTCTCAAGCTGAGGAATAGATGTCTTCAATTCCCAGCTTGGAAATAATATTGTGCAAACTTGAACTATAATCCCTTTGTTAGAACATTAGCTTGTTGGTTTCCCCGATGAAACATATGACATGCATACAAGCGCCTTCCTCCAGTTTCTCTTCGATGAAATGTCTATCAATCTTAATGTGCTTTGTCTTATCATGTTGAATAGGGTTGTGAGCAATATTGATGGCTGTTTTGATGTGACAATAGAGCTTCTTAGGACCTTCCCACCTAACTTTCATGTCATCTAGAATAGTACCTAACCATAACAACTTGCACAAGCTTTGAGAAATAGCTCAAAACTTTGATTTTGTTGATGACAACATTTTGTTTCTTGCTCCGCCAAGTTACCAAATTGCCTCCAAGGAAAGAAGTCCCAAGAAAAAAACCCTAGGGTTCTGATACCATGTCAGAAAATAGAAGGGAAAATGAATTGTCTTCTTACTAAAATGATATAGGATTATATGTTTATATATACCTTAGAGTAAGAAGAAAAATAAGAAAAAGCTCTAAGAATATGAATCAATCTCCTAGGAAAGGAAAACAATCTCCTAGGATTCCAAATTCCTAGGAAAAGAAGGCAGTCAGCTGGGATTCTACAATCTTTAGAATATCAAGAAATTGACTTTCCTAAAATGGGATAAAGCTAATATACAACTTGACAGATCTTATTATAATTTTCTTGAGTTCCAAGACCTTGTTGCTTTGTTATCTTCTGTACATTTTACTCCTTGAGTAACTACCTAGGATCTGCATGTATGCATTATTCATACTGATATGTGTTGCCTTATAGGAAAATCTTCAACGATGGCTGACTGATGAAAAAGCTAGGGACCAGTTTGTCATTCGTGCGGGTTCAGATACTGAGGTTTTCTGGAATGATGCAAGACAGTTGAAGCCTGATCTTGTTTACAAACGGGCTGTGAGTCTTCTTTATCATCTGAAATCCTAGTTTGTATTTGTGTTCTGGGTTGATCCTTTTGTCCTCAATCTAGTTCATTACTGGCCACATTGGGGGAGAGATGTGAGATGCCTGAATTTTATGTGAAATTCTGCCCTCTGGAAATAATATTTGTGTTGTCAAATCTTCCATTTTACACATGACGATGAAGGCTCCTACATGCACTCTTTTGCAGTTTTGGACTGAGAGCTTTGTGCAGTGGTCACCTCTTGGGACTTACCTTGCAACAGTTCACAGGCAGGGTGCTGCTGTTTGGGGTGGTGCATCTTCCTTTGATCGGTTGATGCGATATGCTCATCCCCAGGTTCTTCTGGATTTTGGCTTAATGCTTATCCGGACTATATTTTTTCTTGGTGATCTTTAACTCAAGTGATATCCACTGCAGGTTAAACTTATTGATTTTTCTCCAGGTGAGAAATATTTAGTGACCTACAGCAGCCATGAACCGAGTAATCCTCGTGATGCAAATGTAAGATTTATTTGATCTTGGGTTTTTCTGCACTTCAATGGGTCTCTGCTAATTTCTTTTGTTGTTTAGAGAATCGTGATAAACATTTTTGATGTGAGAAGTGGAAAAGTCATGAGAGATTTCAAGGGAAGTGCTGATGATTTTGCAATTGGAGGGGCTGGTGGTGTTACAGGGGTGTCTTGGCCCATTTTCAGGTGTCCTTTTTTATTTATTTTTATGTACCCATGGACAACATCCTAATGATCATTTGATCGTCTACATATTCTTCCTTTTATCCTCACCTTGATGATGGAACACTCAAAAAATAAGAACATATTCTTCACGATAGAAATAATTAAATATTTACTTTCCTGATATTCGTCTTCTTTAATTAAAATTTTCTTTTCAGGTGGAGTGGCGGAAAAGAAGACAAGTATTTTGCCAAACTTGGGAAGAACATGATTTCTGTCTATGAAACTGAAACTTTCAGTCTAATTGATAAGAAATCATTGAAGGTTGAAAGTGTTATGGACTTCAGTTGGTCACCTACTGATCCCATTCTTGCTCTCTTTGTCCCTGAACTTGGTAGCGGAAACCAGCCTGCTAGGGTGAGTACTTACTCTTACAATAGGTAGTTGTTCATAGTTTGCAGTTCCTAGTTTGTTTTATAGTATGAAATTATGAAATATAGGTCAGTCTATTACAAATTCCCAGCAAAGAAGAATTGAGACAGAAGAATCTTTTTAGTGTTAGTGACTGCAAAATGTACTGGCAAAGCAATGGAGACTATCTTGCCGTAAAGGTTGATCGCTATACTAAAACAAAGAAAAGTACATACACAGGCTTTGAGCTTTTCCGAATAAAAGAGCGAGATATACCCATTGAGGTATTGGAGCTTGACAATAAGAATGACAAGATCATTGCCTTTGCTTGGGAGCCAAAGGGTCACAGATTTGCAATTATTCATGGCGATAGCCCAAGGCCAGATGTAAGCTTTTACTCGATGAAGACTGCTCATAATAGTGGTCGGGTTTCCAAGCTCGCTACTTTGAAAGGCAAACAGGCAAATGCTCTTTTCTGGTCGCCTGCTGGCCACTACATAATCCTTGCAGGATTAAAGGGTTTTAATGGACAACTGGAATTTTACAATGTGGATGAACTTGAAACAATGGCAACGGCAGAGCATTTTATGGCAACAGATATTGAATGGGATCCTACTGGGAGGTAATATCTGATACAAAGAATATCTAGCTTCGTTATAAGTCATCACTTGTTTCAATGAGACTGTTTTATTATGTTCTAATTGTTTTTGGTACATGGCCTGTTTGTAGGTATGTTGTCACATCAGTAACTTCGGTTCATCACGAAATGGAGAATGGTTTTAATGTATGGTCTTTTAATGGCAAACTACTTTATCGGATTTTAAAGGATCATTTCTTCCAGGTAAGACCGTTCATTATTCCCTTGAAAGTTGAAAGTCCAATCTCCATTGTAGCTTGTTATTTGCATTTTCTACAGCTTGCTGGGAATGTTAGATATCGATTATATGAATTTTTGTGGTAACTTCAGAAGATCATCAATTAAATTGGTAATCTTAGTGAAAATTAAGTCTTATGTTGTTTCATAATTTGTTCTGGATGTTCAATGTCCTTACAAATATTCCTTTTGTCTCTGGCATGTCAATTTACATTGACCAACCATGATAATTGTGTCAAATGCTTCATGATGAGCATTTGCTCATTTGCTGGCTTGTATCTTAAATGACAGTTTTTGTGGCGACCAAGACCACCATCTTTCTTAAGTTCAGAAAAGGAGGAAGAGATTGCAAAGAATTTGAAGAAGTACAGCAAGAAATATGAAGCAGAAGACCAAGATGTATCGTTGCAATTGAGCGAGCAGGATCGTGAAAAGAGGAGGGCGATGAAGGATGAGTGGGAGAAGTGGACAAGTGAGTGGAAGCGGTTGCACGAGGAAGAAAAACTGGAAAGACAGAAATTAAGAGATGGAGAAGCCAGTGATGAAGAAGAGGAATATGAAGCTAAAGAGGTGGAGGTTGAAGAGATTGTAGACGTTTCTGAGGAGGTATCTTTTGAATACGCTACATAGCCGGAGATAGTTGGCAGAGAATTTCTGAGATATACGAAGAAGAAAAGCTTAGCTTTTCTGTCAATACTGGCATTCTTCTTTGGGAGGGAGCTGGAGTTTCCCTCTTTGGACTTCTAATTAGTTTATTTATTTTGTCAGAAGGATAGCTCTCATTTTCTTCTTCACTTTTGTAATGTTTGGTTTTTTGTTGTACTTAATTTTCTGCAGATCGTAAAATGAGGATAAGTTGGGTTATCATGTTTTAGTCTTGATTAGAGTTATTGTTGAATGAAGAACCACTATTATTAGCATGTTGGTACGTGTGAAGAAGCAAAATCTTGGTATAGAAAATACTTTCAATCTCTATCATCAATGAATCACAGGTTCAATAATCACTCTAGGCACTTCAAGTCTGCCAAATTTCAAATGATATAACAATTAACTGAACACGTCTTATTAACTCATATTTCATTTTATTAGGTTGCAGAAATCTTAAGCTGTATATGTTGCATATGAAAAACAAGAACCAAAGGATGCGCAACTAACAAACACACTTTGCATGTCAGAATTCAGAAATGAAAAAGGCCTGGAAATAGTTCATATCAACATCTGCTTACTATGTTATTTGTTGTTTAATTTCCAAGCACGGCATTTTTATTATATTATGCTAGTCATCCCAAGTTAGTAATGATTTTTGGTATACGCAATTACTTAATTTCAATATGTATTAGTTAGTCTTAGAGCTAGTTTGAGTGTAACTTTAGTAAGACAACACAACAAATGACGGTAAGAGCTTATGTGCACTTCTATTAATGATCCTTTTATTAGTTTGGAATACCGTCTAAATATGGTGCAGAGGACAATTAGGTGAAATATGATATCCCTTTGGTTGCATCTCTGAAACTTGGAAGCCAATACATAAAAGATGTTTTGTAATTGTTTGTGTGGTTGGTTACAAGTGGTGACGTGAAAGAATTAAGTAGTATTTGATACTGAAGATACAATCCCATTCCTGAGCCTACATATAAAAATGAAGCCTCACACTTCAAACTTACCCACACGCTAACCAAACATATGGCCCCTTTCATTACTACTGCTACTACTACCTCCACCTTTTTCCCCTTCAGCTATCCTTATCTAATTCTCTGTTTGTTTCTTCTCTTCCCTGCACAGAAGAGCTATGGCTTTGAAGCCAGACAAATTGCAGAAGACCACCATCCTCAGGATAACCATGTTATCCAAGTCAATTCTCTATTTGCTGCAACTTCTTGCAACTCTACTTCTCAAGGTCTAGATCTAAGAAGAGGTTTAAAGTTTTCATTTTTTTTAATTAAACTTTCAATTTTGAATGTAGATTTCATACGTTTAAAGCAGAAAACCTTGTAATTATTATCCTTACCAGATGTTTCCTTCTGTTATGCTACTCTTGATTCAGTCTGTTCTGTTGCTTTTAGACTCAAGTATGAGAAAGAACGCTAAAAGCAGCCAACTCCGAGCTAGTTGGAGTAAGTGGTTAAAAAGGGCAGACTTTTTGCTCATATCAATCATGAAATCACTTATTTATGTGAAGTTCAAGTAGGGTGAACAATAATGCAAATTATGGTGTGGTTAAGAACAGAATATAATATAACTAATTACCAAAAAAAAGAACAGAATATAGCTTCTTTTATTACATAACTTCTATTTAAGGAATTACAATTTTCACAACTTATTAGCTTCATCAATTCAGAATTGAAGGGCAAGTCGCACCTGAAATTGGTACATAAGTACGGACCATGCAATCATCTCCAAAATACTAATACTACAACATTACCCGATCACGCTGACGTCCTCCGGCGGGATCAGTTCCGAGTGAATTCTATCCACTCCAAACTCTCCGGAAGCGACCACCTCGAGGGGACTGATGCAGCCACTCTGCCAGCGTTTGACGGCAGCAAAGTTGGCTCGGGAAATTATATAGTCACAGTCGGACTTGGAACCCCCAAGAAGGACCTCTCGCTTATACTCGACACCGGAAGCGACCTTACATGGACTCAATGCGAGCCATGTATAAGGTCTTGCTATCAGCAACAAGACCCCATTTTTAGTCCCTCTCAGTCAACATCGTACGCCAACGTTTCTTGTTCCAATTCACTCTGTAACTCACTCACCTCGGCAACAGGTAATAGATATGAATGTTTCATTTTCTAATCCAAAACCTCATGAGTGAATTTTTGTCTCGTTTGCAGGAAACACACCTGGTTGCTCATCCTCAACGTGTGTCTACGCCATTCAATACGGCGACTCGTCTTTCTCTGTCGGATTCTTTGGCAAAGAAAGGCTAACCTTAACATCGACCGACTCATTCGACATCTACTTTGGCTGCGGCCAGAACAACCAAGGTCTTTTTGGCGGAGCCGCCGGTTTACTTGGTTTAGGACGTGATAAACTCTCTGTCGTCTCACAAACAGCTCAAAAGTACAGCAAACTCTTCTCCTACTGCCTACCATCTTCATCAAGCTCCACTGGCTTCCTCACCTTTGGTGGGTCACAGTCATCTTCCCTTAAATTCACTCCATTGTCAACCATATCCGCTGGAACCTCCTTCTACGGCTTGGAATTCACAGGAATCAGAGTTGCCAGCCGCAAACTCTCTATTGCCTCATCAGTGTTTTCCACGGCTGGGGCAATTATCGATTCTGGCACCGTCATCACCCGCCTGCCACCGACTGCTTACTCTGCTCTGCGATCCGCCTTCCGAAAGGCCATGTCTAAGTACCCAACAGCCCCGGCTCTTTCAATACTGGATACTTGCTATGACTTTAGCAACTATAATGCAGTGACAGTGCCAAAGATTAGTTTTTTGTTCAGTGGAGAAGTTGAGGTGGATATTACTGGGATTTTATACGCCAATAAACCGTCGCAGGTATGTCTGGCATTCGCCGGAAACAGTGACTCGACAGACGTCGCCATTTTTGGAAATGTGCAACAGAAGACATTGGAAGTGGTATACGACAGCGGGAGAGGCAGAGTTGGGTTTGCCTCGGGAGGTTGTAGCTGATTCAGGTGGAGTTAAAAAAGTTCACGAAATAGATATATTGATTCTTGGGGGTTGGGATTGAGGTAGAATAATCACTACTTGTAGTACTTGTTGGCATTCATTGACATAAGGAATGTCAAAATTAGATAAATAAAATGTCAATGCAGATCATTGATCATTTTCTACTTTCATGAAGCAGCTGCTGTATGGAATATCACTGAGCTTGCTAAAATAGGCGAATGAAGCTTTCGGATTCAGCTACTCACTGTAACTTATCAAATACTGCTAGAGCATTTATGATTGCTGAGATAAGGAAATGAACAATAATTCTTGCTGAGATCTTATGCTTCCTGGATTTTCAATTTGCATGTTTATATATATATAAAAATAGAATTGAAGAATACGTGTATATATATATAAGAATATATATAAATGTCAAGGCTGGAGTTTATTAAAAATATCGTTTTGTTACACATCCGTTATAAAATGATGTCAGTTTATTAGAAATGATGTCATTTTTTTTTCATTTTTTTTTAAATTATAAGATGGGCCAGATTGACCTAACCCATCTATGGTTCGTTGGGCTATAGGCCGGTCAGCCTTATAGGGTCGAGCCACGAGCTGACCTATCCTAATCAGTCGCGTCACGGGCCACCTTAGCCCATGATCAGCCCATTGACCCTAAAGGTGGCATGGTTGAAACAAATTCCTTACTATTGGAAAATGTGCATATGTATACATATTTATAGAATTGAAGAATATATGTATATACATATACACACTATAAGATGACTCAGCTGAAGCAAATTCACTTTCCTGTTGAACAAAATGTGTGTATATTTTCCAATTCTAAAAGATGGTTCGTTGATACAACTCACTTTACAAGTCACAGGTTATGCAACAACCAAATGTCACACACATTTGACAAGGCTAGATCTTTCATCATAATGTACATAAAGCACAGTTCTCTGTACATTGCACCTATCTAATTACGTTGTTAAGAACCGAGGGGGCCTAAGGACGGATTGTGAAACTAGAAAGAACAGATCCTTCAGAACTCATACATAAGACATCTCCTCACAAGATATTGCTTTGGTGGAGAACTTCTCTGCCTCGCCCTTTGCCTTGTTCAATTGTGGACAACAAAATCACAAAGAATTCCCCCGCGTCCTGCTCAGATGCTAATTCCAAGTTTGTCTGTAAAAGTGGGAATGGAGTTGATGGATTGCTCCACAGCATTTTCCTACTGCTACCACTTCTTTTGGATTGGTGCTGGTTCTCGCTTACTAGGACATCTGTACTGCTCGCAACAATGTGCAACTCACCTCCCACACTATCAACATGAATTACACTATCTAATCCAATTTCTGACTCCACTGACCACTCTATATCGACGGGAATTCCTCGGAATTCAGGCTTGTCTATATCTACCAAACTAGAACAGCTAACTACCAACATGAGTCTTTCTGTCAGGAGAACAAATTTTCCAGGTTGTTTAAGTGATTTGCATGTTATGAGGATTTCATCCTTGAGTTTCAAGCCTCCATCAACCTCCATTAAAACTGATGTTCCAACTGCTTCTTCCAAAATATAAGGCCTCAGAGGAAGTTCTCTACTCAGAGGTCTAGGAAGCCGGATCCTGTATTTTTGAGATCCAAC
>JAOSBL010000009.1:7991257-8007872 GCA_027568915.1 Erythroxylum roraimae
TTATCAAAATAGTTCATTTATTTCTAATATTATTATTATTTGATTGTCACCAAAATTAATAGACGTGAAGTTATCTTCACTTAACAATTAGTAGTTCAACAAACTTATAATAGGCTTTATAAAAGAGTAAATGGTCATCCATAAAGAATATATTAATAAGACCCACCCCCCAACATTTGCTATGGTACTTGATGTACTTGTTATTGCCCATATTATGGATAAAACTATGTCAAAACCTCCATGAATAAAATAAAAAGATATAGGGAAATGGGGTCCCCTTGTCTTAATCCTCTAGCACTTTCAAATAAACTAATAGGCATACCATTAATAAAAATTGGGAAGGAGAGGGAATGATATACAGGCGTTTGTCTACCTAATAAATTCATTAGGGAATCCTAAGGTCTCCAAACTCTGTAGAATACATTCCCATTCAAGGTAGTCAAAAGCCTTTTGAAAATCAACTTTGATGACATAGTTAGGAGAGGAATTCTTTATCTGATCCCCTTTCATCATCTCCTGAAAAATAGAGACATTATTCCCAACAATTCTTGCATAAATAAAGGCACTCTAATTATCATAAATTAATGAATCTAAAATAGTCTTCAATCTGTTATCCAGATTTCAAAAATTACCTTACATAAAAATTTATAGCAAAAAATTCAAATTCGACAATTGTAGGATCATAACCTATAATAATTCTCTCAAGCCCATGAGCTTGATGGTTAGAAAAAAATTTTCCACTTATAGCCTAATTTATTTAGAGTTTTAAGATTCTCATATCTAATTTTAGTTTTCAAAATTAAAAAAAAATTCATGGACTTGTATTATAGACAAAAATCCCTTAGAGGTAATAGCTTTCTAGGCAACTAATCTCCTTCATACTCCATGTGATGATTTTCATTTATCAATAAATTTTTTTTCGAGCCCTTATATTTGCTCATGTTGAATTTCCTTTTAGTAATTAACTGAAATTCCCTACTTGGGAGTTCATCCTCCTTACACACACCAGAGGAGGAAGGATTTGTGTCCATCTAATAAGGACCATTAGCCTACTCTTTAACAATCTGATTAAGATTATTGTTAATATATTCTCCCATATTAACCAAGTTGTAGCAATAGTTGTATCATTTTCTATGTGAACCTCCTCTCTAGAAAGGCAAGGAATTTTTTCCTCTAATGTGACACTTATCCCCTAGCTTTGTTCAACATCCACCTCCTTTATTAACTCCTTATAATCACCTTTAAAAAAAACCCTACTCTTAAATTTCCATCTCTTTCCATGGGAATAAGAGAGGGCTTCCAATGATAGTGGATCATCACATTGTCTTCATCAAGGGCTTCACCAAGTCCCAATCATATTACTAGGATGGTTTCAGGTAAATTCTTAGAGGGCTTCATATTAATACACATTCTAGAATATCTGACTCTTTACCTTTTAGTTGTATGGCCATCCAAACACAAAGGTTTGCCTAGGAAGCTAGCATTTAAAAGGAACATTGTATAAATTCACCCATAAAGGAATAACTCTATGTCTATTGGACTCAATCTGGAATCTAGATTACAAGGGCTGTAAGAAAAGTACGAAGCTAGAGACATTTTATGGCTCTTCTTCAATGATCTTCAGGGCTTGAGCTTTAGAGAAAAAGGTAAATATAATATATTTATCTTCTGCTATCAATTCATCTAATCATCATTTTTTTCCATAACGATGTTGCCCTTCTCTGTATTACAAGGAAAATAGGTCTTTTATCCCAAAAGAACACTATTAGGGAGTTCTCCTATGATTTAACTTCCTCTTGGATAATTTCCAAATCTGTGGAAACAATAGCTCTCCCATCTTCCAGCCTAGGAGGGCAGAAGTGCAGTGAGAGGTCAGAGCTCCCTCCCACCACCTGTTTCCAATGTGTTGGGAGGAAGATGAAGGAGCCTATATTGTGCCACAAGAGGGTAAAGGAGGAAAATCCTCTCTGACAAGAACTAACAATGTAGTTGGTTTGGTGGTCTATATAGTGCCTAAAAAGAGGGGATAGGTTTGACAAGTAACTACTTTTAAGATGTAGTTACCAAAATCAGAAAGATGAGAGACAGGAAAACAATTATAGGAGTAAAAAGACCTCAATACCCTTAGTAGAAGGCGACTACTAGAGATTGAGCAACAGAGAGAAAGCTTAGGGAGAAGTTGATTCAATGTTTAGTGGTAGGAGATGGACATAAAGGAGTAGGGATACCAAACAGTACGACAAGAATGAGGATAGATTGGTTGCTTGGTTAGAGAGAATGCAGAGAATCTCTCTCCAACCCATAGTTACTATTTTCCTACTCCCCACAATTGCTTATTATAAACTATATTCTAAAGATTTTAATCAGACTGAAGAGACAATTATCACCTATTTGGATTTTAGTTTACAACATTAATCAACTTTAAGATGAATGTGAATCATAATTCATAAACAAAACATTTTTATAAAGAAAGTAAAAGAAATAACATATATAAAGCCCTTATTTAGAGAACTTTTGCATTTTTTAATTCTATTTTCTTATAATAATATGAATGTGAGATTATTAAATGATGATTATATGGTGATAAAAATTTAGAATATTTGTAGAAACATGTTTGGGCTGTTTTCTTATAACCCAAACCCAATCTTTATAATTTATGGGCCAAATTGTTTAATCCAAATCTTTTTCATCAGCTGACTTTTTAAAACTGATACCCTTTAAATTTTTGTGCTTAACCTATGAACTGGATTAATTTTACAGGACTATTACATTGCAGCAACAAATTTTAACCTCCCTGAATTTTCTCTTTACATTTATCATCCATTATTTAGTAAACTATTGGAATTTTAATCACTTAACATATGAGTGTAACCTTAAAATTTTCAGCGTCTTAACTGTTGTGGATTTTAATATGGAGAAATCACCATCATCATAAGTCATAGCAATTCGCTTGGCGCGGACAAATTGTCAAGTTGGATGTTAACTTGGTGCAAGTTGCTAGCATAAAGATGAAACTCGAGGGCGGCCCCACGGTGCATAGTCTGTAGCACGGATCAATTCACGTACATCACGCCAAAATCTAACAACCATCCAGCCAGACTATATTTTCCTCTGTTTTTGTCCCACTCCTTTTCCCTTTTCTTCTTTGTTAAGAAACTCTGAGGCTACGCAAGATCACTCCCAGAAGATTTTCATTCCAATATTTTTTAAAAGACCAATTCACACATAAAAGTCCTGAAATTGTAAAATATAACATTGGCTAGTATCTACATTAGACAGACCAGACGCTGCTTCAAGCTTGTGATCCTTTGATTGGATCAACAGAAAAGAGAGATGTCCACTTGCTTTGATGTCCTGTTTCTGTTGGTACAGTGTACATTCCTCTTCCCCGCGTCTTTATCATGATATAGACAGATAGAAGACTTGCGCATCAAGCCAAAGTAATCCAGAATGCCCAAATTGGAATGGCATCTTCTTTTTGTCCTCTTGTGCTTTCCTTTCGTAGTCAAATGGCATGTCGTCATCTGGAGAAACGAACCGCAAGGGGCCTTAGAATTTGAGTAACTATTGAATCGCATCAGCATACTGAAGTTGATTATTGTATACGTTGTAAATAAAAAATATTATATAAATCACATCATTTTATTTAATTATCTTGCCCCAATTGGCTTATCAACGTGGAATTGCTTCAAAGAGTGAAATTTCCTAGAATTAGTGGGGCAATATTAAATAATGTAAAAGAGCCATAAGTTTCTAGGAGTTATAGGAGCTGAAATCCTCTGCCCCCTTTATTCTGGTTCTAATCTGTCCCCTTTTAATCCAAGCCATCTATTTATGGATCTGTCCCCTTTATTCTGACCCTAATCTGTCTCTTTTTGATCCAAGCCATTTATTTATGGATCTGTCCCCTTTATTCTGACCCTAATCTGTCCCTTTTTGATCCAAGCCATCTATTTATGTGGGACTCTACATAAATAAATGGCTTGGATCAAAAGGAGACAAATTAGGGCCAGAATAAAATTAAGCCCATATAAATAGATGGCTTGGATAAAAAATGGACATATTAAGGCCAAAATAAAGTTATAGAGGCCAGCTTGATCCCAAAGAACGAGAATTTAATATCTAATCATAAGTCTAAGTAAGGCTAGAAAGCAATCTGATGATTAAGGAGATGGTACTCCAGGCTTTTGAGATGGCAGGTGAGCTATCATTATCATTATTGTCTCTCGCGAATAAAGCTACACTAACTAGTACTTGAAATCATTAAAAGCACGACCTTTTAGATCGATTCTTTTCAAAGTATCGGTGAAAGTGAAGACGTCTAATTTGTTGAGATTTGGAGGACTTTGAAAAGGAAAAGAATTCTTTAAAGATTTTACGATTTCTCGGATGAGTTTTAACTTTTTATTTCACTTCATGTTGTTCAAATAAAAATAGAAACAACAAGGAAGAGAATAAAAAGAGCTAAAGAGAAAAATAAGAGATTTACTCGATCATTCTTAAAGGTCTTTCTACGCATACAATATAAAGTTTACATCTTTTTATAAGATCTATGTATGTACAAGAGCAAAAACTCAAATTTATAAAAAAAAATCGTTCATTAAATTAAAAATTATATATACATAAATTAACCTAAGATGATACACAAGATTATGATATGGATAATATTGGTTTATGTATAATAGGTTGATTGTAATTTAATGGCAAAAAGTATTTAAAAGCATTCTTCATCTTATACATCTTTAGATGTATATGATAAAGTCTATAAGATAAATATAAACTGTAAATGAAATTACAATGAGATCTTAATTATGAAATTTACATTTCATTTATATATTATCCTTAAATTATTCATAGTTATTGTTCTATTTAGACTAGATATTTATAGAGCGTAAAAAGATTAGCATATGTTATGTTTTTTTCTTTTTGAAGGAATTAGTCGACTTTATAGACTAAAGAATGGAGATACTTAAAAAAATATAATGATAGTTGTTAGAGAAAAGGTTCACTGAACTAACCCCATATAAAAATTCCATTTGGAACATTACTTGTATGTTTATAGAAGTTTCCATTGTGATGATTGCATAAGTTATCATTTGACTTGAGATCTCCAAAGTTTTCGTATAGAAATTGCTATGATTTGATACTATTTATGACCAATTATAATCAAATATAGCTCAATTACTAGTCATTGAATATAGCATGAATTATATAGAGATAGCTAAGTGATCAATATATGATTCATTATTCTAACGTGTTATGGAACTCTTAAAGTTCTCGTATAGAAATTGTTATGTTTTGATACTATTTAGACCAATTATAGTCAAATATAGCTCAATTAGTAGTCATCGAATATAGCATGAACTATATAGAGATAGCTAAGTAATCAATACAGGATTCATTATCCTAACGTGTTATGGAATTCTTAATGTGTTATTGGAGTTACATTTTTATGAAAATTTAATTGCTGCTTAAGTAATTTGGGTTTTTAGAAACCTTTACATTTGTTCTATCATATATTGTCACGGTGTTTATAGATCTCTTATTCAGGTTTTGCTTCTCGCACTAAGGATGTTGCTTGGAATTTTGTGATTATGTAAGGCTTGAATGAAATAGATGATGGATCCAGGATGTGTGCTCCTAAGAGATGCAACATCAGAGGAGAAAATGTTGACTTTTATGCTCCTGGTTTTGTTGCTCCTCCTTCATCTTGTTGTAGCATGAGAAGACACTAAAATAGTTTGTGGTAGCTTTAAAGATGACAATGGCTAAAAGTTGTGACAATAGAGAAGCTGCCAATGATGAGTTTCTTGATACATATGCAGATGATGAAGCAAAACCTGAATAAATAGTAGTACTAGTAAAATTCGATCTCACAGAAAGTACTTAGGCTTTTTTTTAACCTTATTGAACATAAATAAAAAGAGGAATTGATTGTGGTGAGGATAATATAAAAATCTAACTATAAATTAAAGTTTAACTAGATAGACTGTAATTGAAAACAAACCTTGGTCAAGTCTATGTCCACCTTGGAATTATATACTGATCACTGATACAATTAAAAATTAATTTATAGTTTGAATATTCACCATTAAAATTATTTTCGTTCTCTTGTTAATCAAGTTAATTAGAGATGAGCACAATTTAATTAACCTTCATTACTAAACATCCTAATTCACACGTTTAAAGATTTAATTTAGTAGCAACCTTAAAAATTAGAAAGATTGATCAAAAAGAGCAATATTAGAACGTTTCGTTGTATTCAATTCAGTCAATTGTTTCTTTTAGAATCTAAAAATTCTAACATAATAATTCATAAAATCCTATTCACTTTATAAATCTCAAGGATTAAGTAATTTCGAATTTAATATGTAATCTAATGATATATTGTAACAAACAATAAAGTAGTAAGCCTTCTAACAATTAAATTGCATAATCTTAAAAGATAAACACATAAGAATATTGAACATGTAAAATAAAAATTAAATAATATAAACAAATTAGATCTCACAGTTGAATTCAATCAAGGTTAGCAGCTTAGCCATGTCTGTCCATATATAACGAAAGAGAGAAGAAAATAGAAGACTATCTATTTAAAAACCTAGTGAAATCTAATAATGAAAGGAATTGAAAATTTAAACTATAGACCAATGCTTTTAAGCTCATTAAATAGGTGGCATATTCAATTTTTGTACTAAACACACTCTAGGACATGGTCTAGAAGTATCATATTATATCTCCACTATCATTCGAATGAAGAGGACATAAAGTCTAACATGCTTGCTTTTTGGACTATGTATCATATTGTATCTCTTTGTCATATCACATAGGCTCTGTTGGCCCCTGAATTTTTTATTAATATTATTAAGCAAGATTTAAATAATTTTTGAGGTTTTGATAGATTAAATTTTTGGAGTTATTTAATTATGTCAAAGTTAGTAGGATTTATTGCATGGGTTAATGGAATTAAAGTGTTAAGGTTATAAGAATGTTCAATGATATTTTTGGCAAGACACTTAGGGATGAAAGACCATAAGCTTATAAGGAAGAGCAAAATGGACATTTTATGCTCATTAAGGGTAGAAGTGGTACAAAAAAATGTGGTCTTGCATTTAAGAGAAAGAAAAACATGAATTGAGTGAGAGAAGAGAGAAAAACGAAAATAGAAGAGAGGAGAAGAGAGTTTCGGTGGTTTGAGAGACAAGACGAGAGTTGAGATAGGGTTTCATCATTTCTTAGCTTTTGAGAGAGAATTTGGGGTTGTTCAAGAAGAGAAAAAGGTAGAGGAAGATAAGAGCTTTCTTTTGAGCTAAGAAACTCATGATTTGGTGAAGATTCAAGGTAAGGTCTTACTTAATCTTTTGGATTTTTGGAAGGATTTTAGTTCATGAAGCTTAGAAAATGCATAGGTTTAGGTATTATGGGATCAATTTTAGTGAATGTACTTTGTGGGTTCTCAAATTGGAATTCCTATTGATTTGGGATTTTTGCCAATGTTAAAGGAAATCAAGAGAGGCAAGAGGAGCAAGAGGAGAGGCATCATTAAGCAAGGATTTCAAGGTGGGTTATATTTTTATAATTGAGTTAATAAGCCATTAATGTTTTTTTTAAAGTAATGGAAATAAATGATTTCAACTACTTTTTAAATGTGCATTTAATGCTCTTTGGATGTTTGAGAAAGTGCTACATGTTTTGCATATGAATTGTGTGATTGATTGATGAAATGAAAAATGGAAATGATTTTGAAAGGATATCAAGTTTATGAATTCAAGTTTAGAAAATGTGCCATTTTGGACAACAAGTTTACGAGATGTGAAATGCATGATTATGTGGGTTTGTGGTAAGTCCATTATGTATGTCAAGTGCACTTCGACTAAAGGCTTCTCCCGCCTGCCCGCTAGTGGCATGGAGCTCTTTCATGGACTCCCTCATGTTTACGACTATGCAAAACCACTATGTGGGATTGCAATAGTTCGTTCTGTTCATGACTACACAGGACCTTTATGTGGGAATGTGTTAGTTCGTTCTATTTATGGACCTACCCAAACCATTACGATGTGCTTATGTGTTTATGATTTGTGAACAAGTTGATGAATGGATAATTTGTGTTGTTTGTGAATTGGATTACATGACGAGAATTTGAAAACTATATGTTTTTATGAATTGAATAATAATTTTCTAACACAAGTGAATGCTTTCAATGATTTTGCTTATTTTCCTTTATAAACTTGTTACCCACGAGTTTTTAAGCTCACCCCCATTCCTCCCTGTCTCTAGGTGATGAGCTAGAGACCGAGTAATCGAGAGAGTTAAGGCATCACTCTAAATTCTGCATGTTTTGTATGTTAGGCTAATTTTTGTAAAGCAAGGCTTTAGACGCATTTCGAGAATTATTGGGTTTTGTATCTTGGATTTTGATACCAATGATGTAATGTGGCTTAGAATCCCATTAAAGCTTTGTAAAACTCTTATCTTTTTTTGTTAATGAAATATGAATTGTGTATGGATGATGTTGAGTTGGAATTAGGTCTATTTGAAGAAGTTATCAACTTGAGATGATAATTTTTGAACATGAATTATTGTTATATATACATAAGTGAGATGGTATGGAAAAGAAAGATAGGAATTATGAATAATGAGATGTAGTTGAATGTGATGAGTCAGCTGAGTTTAATGAAATCAAATTGGTAGTTGAATGGTTAAGAAGTGATATTGCATTAGAAGAGGTGAATTTGGGAAGATTATGAGTGAAAGTGATGTTAGGATGGATGTAGGAACCATTGAAGATGCTTTGAAGGGAGTTTTGTCTCATAAAATCTCTCTTCAGGTTCTTCACAAAAGTTGTAGATCTAGAAGATTTCTTCAAAACCGCCCTAGAATGACCTTAATCTGACGTCTCTAGTGAAAGCTATGCCAATTCCCCCAAAACAGGTACAATATGATTGAGGACATAATCATAGTCTTTAATAGGGGTAAAAATGTATGTTCTGAATTTAGGGGAAAAACTGGATTAATTTAGGTAGAATTAGATAAAGTTGTCTTCTTAAAAGTTATCGCTTATCTTTTTAGCTTTCCAACGATATAAAGTATGTGATTTTTGGATATCGGAGTTGAGAGATATGACCATTACAAGTTGGTGATGTCGCAAACAACGTATTATACAGGATAGCTTCGGTCACACTCGCGACAAAGAAAGGTGTGACCGCACCCACCTTTAACTTCGATCACGATGAGAAAAGGTGCGACCATACCCCTGGACAAGCCTCAGGTGTGATTGAACCTTGTTTCTTCCACAACTTCACCAATGTTTCGCCACCCACAGGTTTTCCCAAACCTGAATACCTTTGACTCTTTTGTCCATAACTTTGTCATCTGACCTCCAAATGACTTGATTTTTGAACCAATAGATTCCTAACAAATTTCACTATCTCCTCGTAAAAATTTATATTTTTTGGTATTGATTTAAAAAATGATCTATGGAAAGAAACTAAGGGTATTGATTGGAAGAGTATGAATTGGATATTTTACTGAACATACTTTGGTATTTTGATGATATCTTGATCTGTAGAGCTCCAAATGAGATGATTCTTGTTTCTAACTAAACTAGAGACACAGTGCTACAAACATTATAAAGAAGTAAATTTGTAATTCTAGTCTGAAGTTTCCCAAAATCTGTTCTGAAATAGAAGAAATGAGTTTAATTGTGGGAACTGAGTGGTGCGAGCACGCCACCCTTATGGAATGCGGGTTCAGATGTCACTTAGGACATCGGGCATGTTTCTTGCGAGGATGGAAATAGGGTCTAACACTTATAGTATCAGAGAACGATTTCCATTGATTTTACCTTCCAAGTAAATATGCTCACATTCTTACGACTCCGATGTTGGGCTCCGAAAGCAGGGTCCAACAGGCTCTAAAGAAGGCAATAGGTTGGGCAATGTTTAGGCCCCTTTTTCCCAAGACAGGCATAAATATTAGTAATAGGACATAGATATAAGGCTTGACCCTGAGCTTGATTAGGCTTTAGGTGGCCTAAATCCTAATCTAGCTCTAGCGATTTGAAGCTCGATTGGGCTCAGGCTAAGCCCTTTGTTATTTTAAAATTACTTTATTAAATAAAAATTAAATAATTTTTAATAAAATATTTCTTCCAATTTCAAAATTTGAAACTACGAATAATATATAGCATGAATATTACTTATTTTTAAATAATTTATAAATAATATGAATACTTTCACTAATAATTTTAGATATATTAATGAACTTCTCTAAATAGATTTCAAATATAAAATAAAATTAAAATGTATCAATTAGTAAATCTATTTTTTAATAGTAAGTAATGAATCAATTCAAAAGGTGGAAATTACAAAGTGTGTGAAGTTACATCTCCTAAGAATGGAGCTCAAACTAATGAAGAAAGTACATGGATAGATACATCTGACAACATCTTATCCTAGATGTTCAATTTCATTTTAATAGCATTAGACACGAGTAGATGGTTTGTATTAATCATGCTAGTCATCCTTAGTTTAAGCCATAAATGGCTCCAACTATATTCTTTGAACTTTTCATCCTTACCACAGATTTTGGTATATCTCATTCTCCAAATATAGTGCACCAACATAGCAAAACCAATTTTGAAGAACCTCTAATCTTCTCTATTAGCCTATCTCAGTTTGCTAACCTAAGCCAATGTATTAATCCAACTAAGATCCCTTTCTTGTAATATGAAGATATTCAGAAAAGAACTCCATAGTTTTTTGGTGTGAAGACATCTGAAAACTTCCCTAGTTCATAGAGGCAATTTCTATTTGGAATTTATAACTTAATAGTATCTCTAGTTCCTAATTTGTATAGAGTAGCTAAACATAAGATGAAATAGTGAGTTGGAGCCATACTCGATCCCTATATCAATCTGTAGAATGGAAACTTGATCATAGGTCCAAGTAGCAATTCGTTGTGTGATTGAGTTGTAAATTTGTGAGACTTGTGGAGCTCCCATTTGATCTCATTCTCTTAAGTTTGGTTTGGGAGATATGAAGGACATTGCTCAACAACAAAACTAACTCCTCTGCACATATGGAATGTGATAAGCCTAAATTGCTTCGTGTTTTAGAGCATAGTTTGATATAGGTTTAGTCGTTAATTCGATCACTTGGTATTTGTTTAGGTTAAAATTGTGTTAGTTAGTGATATATTTGTGTTTTAAGTGTTTTATGGGTTAGTACAAGTCTTTGAGCTTAAATATTATGTGTTTGAGGTACCTTAATGAGTTTGCTAGTATTTTAGGGTTAATTTCGAAGAGTGGAGGAGTTTCGAAGGGAATCCGGGCCATAAAATAGGCGCATAATTGTGGCAAGTAGGCTACGATCATGACAGAAGCTCCAATTTTGGCCCACGATCTTGGTTTACATGTCATAATCATGACATAAGGCTTGGATGTGTGCAACGATCGTGGCTTGCATCAGACAGATGCGCAGATGCTCATGAATTTCATGTTTTGAGGGAATTTTTTAACCTTTCGAACCCTGAAAAAACCTACGGTTACCCAAAACATAAAAAAGTATAAAACGAGCATAAAGAGGCAGAGAAAAGAGAGCTTCCAGGCAGCCACTATTGAACCCTAAAGTGAGAATACTGAGAGAGAGAAAGAAGAAAAAGGAAGAGGAAGAAGAGGAAGACGAAGCTAACTCGACGTGCTTCCCGGATCAGGAGATTTTTCGACGTCATTGCCTTCCATCATCTATTCCAAGTTGTATTTCCTTTTCGTTTCAATTTTATTTATGTATAGAATTTAGATGGATAGTATGATGATAGGATTTGGAATATTGATGATATTCTAAACTCTCCTTCGTGATTTTATTTTGATTTAATGATAATCTAGTCGATTGTATTTATTGGATTATTGTCATGATTTAATTACGTTCTTGCATAATTCGGTAATAAACTGAGAGGTAAACTTAATTAAATACGATTAAATCGGATTAATGAGAGTTAGGCGATTTAATAAAAACCATGAAAAATCATGTTGGTAATTGTGCATAGAGAAATCCCATGTGATGCTCCATTAGTTTATTAGAGTGCTTCAGATCTAATTAGGATTTGGATAATTTGTGAATTGAGAGATTGCAAATTCCATAATCTGATTAGGGTTTAATGGTTATAACTCGAGAGAGAGTAATCAACTCTAGGACAATTTAGAACCGACGCTCCATTGACACATAATCGGCTAGGTTAGCATTAATGATAAGTAAAATCTCCTTTCTCATAAATTGGTAAATTTGTTAGGTTGATTTCCATTGTGCGTGCATATTTCTCAATTGTTAATTCCTCCATGTTCAATTTTCGATTTAAGTGGTTGAATTCAATTCTTGTGATTACTTTTCGTTGCATTGTTTATTTTGAGTTCATATCTTTTCGGCCTTAGATTTTCGGATTAGATTAGTCCCCCTCCTCGTAGGATCGACACCTCTTATACTACAATCACAACCCGTGCACTTGCGGTATTTGAGGCTTATAAATTTTAAAGCTCGAACAATACGATCAAGTTTTTGGATTTGTTGCCGGAGAGGGTGAAGATGAGTTTAGTTCTCTTAGTCTAAAACATTTTAGTTATTGTAAGTTTTTTTTCTGTCCTTCCCATTCTTTCCATGTGTGTCCGTGCTGTTGCATGAACACAAGAGTTACAAGGAGTTTGAGTCGCATAGCTAAAACTGTAGAGCTTGACATTACTTATTTAGAACGTTCAATTAGAAGAGCTCGGCGCTAAGAAGAAAAGCAACAATGGCCGAGGAGTTTTAGGAAGAGTTGGATCAAAGAGTGAACCAAGGGCATCAACTGAGAACCCTTATGGACTTCATGAGACTGGCTTTCAATGCAGCCAATCAACGTGTAGCTAGTCCACCGGTGCAAGCAGCTTCCTGTGAAATTAAACTAGCTCTCCTAAACATGCTTCAACAAAATGTGCAATTTTATGGATTAACAAATGAAGACCTGAATGCACATATTGTCAATTTCCTTCAAATTTGCGTTACCTTCCGTTATCATTAGATGTCGGAGGATGCTGTAAGAATAAGGCTCTTCCCTTTTACCTTAAGGGATAGAGCAAAAGCTTGGTACTATTCCCTCAACCTGAATAATGTCACCACTTGGGACCAATCAATTTGTGCTTTCTTAGATAAGTACTCCCCCCTATGATTATGAAGATTATCAAAGAGATCACAAACTTTTAGTAGGGTGAGGGGGAATCAATTTATGAAGCGTGGGAACGACACAAAGACTTGCAAAGGAAATGTCCACACCATAACCTACCTAAAGAATTTCTTTTGCAAACATTCTATCACGGAGTAACCCCACATACGAGAGGCACAACTAATGCGACTTCAAGAGGATCACTTATGAGGAAGACGGTAGATGAATTGGAAGAGCTGATAGAAGAAATGGAGAGTAATAGTTGTTTATGGACAAACGAATGGAGTAGACGTCCCACAAATCTTCATGAGTGAAAAGGAGTGGTCGTTGTCTATCAAATGACATAATGCAGGCTAAAATTGATAATTTAACACGATAGCTAAACAACATGAAGGCTTTATCCTCAAATATAGTAAAAGATGTTCAGCTGAAGTGTGAGCTCTGTGTGCAAATGGATCATAATACGATCGATTGTTTCTTGATGAAGGATAATGGAACAGAGCAAGTAAACTACATGGGAACCCAATACAGTCGAGGAGGGGGATACAATCCCTACTCCAACACATACAACCCTGGGCGAAAAAATCACCCAAACTTCTATTGGTCAAACAACGTTGAAGGACAGTTCAAACCACTAGGGTTCTAACAAGAAAAACTGAGTTCGATGGAATCCAAACTGGAAAAAATCATTGATAAGCTTGGAACACTAGACGATGTATAAAAGAGTCTGGAAGGCAGATTCGAACAAGTAACACAGAATCATGCCTCTTCTATCCACAATCCAAAGGTCCAAGTAAACCGATTGTCAAACGCCTTTTCTACGCGAAATATGGGAATTCTTCCTAGCACTTCAAGAACAAAAATGAGGGAGCAATTAAAGGCTATTACACTTCGAAGTTGAAAGGAACTTGAATCACCCATAAAGACAATGGAGAAGCCCTTTCCTCCTGTTGAGAAAGATCAAGAAAAGGAGAAGTGAATATGAGCGAATACCCTCCTTATGTCGCCCCACCACCATATCAACCCAAGATTCCCTTTCCTCAACGATTACAAAAGAAGAAGTTAGATGCACAATTTGCAAAATTCGTTGAGAAATTAAAGATGTTATAAACAAATCTCTCATTTGTAGAGGCTTTGGAACACATTCCTAAATATGCAAAAAAATTTAAGGACATATTATCAAAGAAGCATACTTGGGAAGATAACTAGACGATAGTTCTAACTGGTACCTGTAGTTCCTTAATCACCAGCCAAATGCCATCTAAATTGAAGGATCTAGGGAGTTTCACAATACCTTGTGTGGTTGGTGAATTTGAATTCACAAAGTGCTTATGCGACTTAGAAGCAATTATTAATATTATGCCTTTATCGATATTCAAAAAGTTGGGGCTGGGTGAGGTCAAGCCAACATCGATGTTAATTTAGCTAGCTAATCAATCTATTAAAAGACCGTTTGGAATAGTGGAAGACTTTCTGATGCAAGTGGACAAGTTCATTATTCTTGTAGATTTTTTGGTTCTCGATTTTGAAGAAGATAAGAACTGCCCACTGATCATTTGTCGATCGTTTATTAATACAGGGAAAGCTATAATTGACATTCATGAAGGGAAATTAACACTTCTAATAGGCGAAGATCAGATCAAGTTCAATATGAATAAGGCTTTAAAGAATCCAACAACAAGCAGTGCATGCATGAAGGTTGAAATTATGGATCAAATTTTGCAAGAACAAGTAGAGAGTTGCATCGTAGAAGTATAGTCAGTGGAAGTAGAGGTAGATAATGGATATGAGAAACTTGAGTCTAAAGGAGATGAGGAGATGGAGGAGTCAGATGTTCAAACGTATCAAGATAAATTAGTCCTGATCGAAGCACCCATACCACCATCCACAGAAAAAACCACCAACATTAGAGCTTGAACCTTTACCTACACATCTTAGATATACCTTTCTAGGTAAAGGTCAAATATTGTCGATAATCATCTCCAATCAATTAAATTAGAAACAAGAAAGTAAAGTGGTAGCAACTGTTAGAAAGTGAATAATGGCCATCAGAAGGTAGATTTATGATATTTAAGGTATAAGCCCAAATGTTTGCATGCACTGAATAAACCTCGATGAAGGATGTAGAACGGTGAGGGAGCGTCAAGGAAGGTTGAACCCTAACATGAAGGAGGTGGTTAAGAAGGAAATAATTAAACTCTTCGATGCAGGGATAATTTATCCCATCTATGATAGTGAATGGGTCAGTCCAGTACAATGTGTACCTAAAAAGGGTGGAATGACGGTAGTAGAAAGTGAGAGTGGAGAAGTAATTTCAACAAGAACGGTCACAAGATGGACAGTGTGCACAGCTTATCGCAAACTCAACTTAGTGACTAAAAATGATCACTTTTCTCTCCCATTTATAGATCAAATGATAGAAAGGGTGGCTGGTCATTTGTTTTATTGCTTTTTAGATGGATATAATCAGATTTTCATCTACCCTGATGATTAAGAAAAAACCACATTCACTGCCCTTATGGTACGTTCACATACAGAAGGATGCCTTTCGGACTATGTAATGCCCTCACCACATTTCAAAGATGTATGATGTTTATCTTCACTGATATGATCAAAAAAATAATGGAAGTGTTTATGGATGATTTTTCAGTTTTTGGAGACTCTTTTGAAATGTGTTTAACCAATTTGGATAGAGTGCTTCAAAGATGTGAAGAGCCACACTTAGTACTAAATTAGGAGAATTACCATTTTATGGTGCAAGAGGGGACAGTGCTAGGGCATAAAATCTCACACCAAGGATTTGAAGTGGACAGAGCAAAAACATAAGTTATAGAGAAACTCCCACCACCAAACAATGTAAAAGGTATACGAGGATTCTTAAGTTATGTAGGATTTTACCGTCGATTTATCAAAGACTTCTAGAAAATTGCAAGACCTTTGACAAACCTATTAGTCAAAGATATGCCCTTTTTGTTTGACGACAAGTGTATGTTTGCCTTCAACAAATAAAGGAGGCAATAACATCAGCACCAATTCTATCATTACCGAATTAGACACTTCCATTTAAAGTTATGTATGATGCAAACGACCAAGCTATAGGTTGTGTATTGGGCCAAAGGAAAGATAAAAGGTTGCATGCGATCTACTATGCCAACAAGACCCTTGTAGGACCTCAGCTTAATTACACCACCATAGAGAAGGAATTTGTTGGACCTCGAACCTTTCTATTAAATGAGAAATTGTTGGCAATTATTTTTGTGAAAAGAAAAGGAGAATTCTTGAGTTTCAAATGAAATGGAAAAGATGGTTTAGGTACAAGATGAGTTATATGTGATATGTTGGAAGTTAAAGCTGGAAAATGTATATGTTCATTGAGTATGCTTTGGTATTTTAGCCATAACTTTTGCTCTAGTTATCCAAATGA
>JAOSBL010000009.1:8015569-8027044 GCA_027568915.1 Erythroxylum roraimae
TAATCAAAGTGTATTAGTTAGTTTGAATCCATTTAGGTTTACTCAAAGCATTAATATGTGAGCTATATGTTGTGTTTACAACATCTACTAATTTGTTCGCCTTAGGAAATGACTTAATTAAGTTCAATGGTCTGAACTATGTTGACTGGTCCGAACAAATATAATTCCAACTGGGCGTAATGGATTTGGACTTGACCATAGTTTCAGACGCAAGGCTCGTAACTATAACTGAGACTAGTTCTGAAGCTGACAAGTCTTATTATGAGGCTTGGGAACGGTCTAACAGACTAAGTTTGAATTTGATACGAGTGACAATCGCAAAAAATGTGAAGCCATCAATGCCTAAGACGGATAATGCAAAAGAGTTCATGTTAAAGCTTAAGGAATATTCCCAATTTGATATAGATGACAAGTACATAGTAGGGACTTTAATGAGTGAGCCAACGACCAAGAAGTTTAACTGGTCACAACCCATCCACGATCATGTAACTCATATGTCAAATCTAGCTGCAAAGTTAAAATCCATGGGTATGGATGTGAGTGAGTCGTTTTTGGTACAGTTCATTATCAACTCCCTTCCTCTAGAATTTGGCCAGTTCCAAGTGAATTATAACACCATTAAGGAAAAATGGAACCTTCAAGAAATTAAGGCCATGTTAGTTTAGGAGGAGGGGAGATTGAAGAAAATAAAGGAACACTCCATTCATCTTACATTTCATCAAGGAGCTAGTAGTAGCAAAACCAAAATAGGGGAAAAAAAAAAAAAGCAAAGATAAGGACAAAGCTCTCAACAAAGTTAATAAGGGCCGAATCAATAAAGATAGGAGGTGCTACTTCTGCAAGAAGCCTGGTCACTTCAAGAAAGATTGTCCTAAAAGAAAGGCTTGGTTCGAAAAGAAAGGTAAATACTATATTTCAGTATGTTTTGAATCAAATCATAAGAATACCTAGTGGTTAGATTCTGGTGCAACTACTCATGTGTCACATGTTAAACAGGGATTCCTTTCAATCCAGACCATAAACGGAACTAAAAAGTTCTTGTTTATGAGGAACAGAATGAAGACACGGATAGAGGGCATTAGGACGTACAGATTGATCTTGGACACTGGTGTTACCTAGATCTAGAAAAGTGTCTTTATGTTCCTGAATGTGCTAGGAATTTAGTTTCTGTTGCAAATTTGGATGATGTAGGATTTCAATTTAAGATTGGAAATGGTGTTTTTTAATCATATAAACATAAGTACTATTATGGTTCTGGTACCTTAATTGATTGTTTATATCGTTTCAATCTTGATGTTGATTTTGTTGCATCTCTGTTTTATGTTGACCATACTATCGAAAGTAAACGTAGTGCACAAAATGAATATTCTGCTTTTTTGTGGTATAAAAGATTAGGTCATATATCCAAGGAAAGGGTATAAAGGCTAGTTAAAAATGACATCTTACCTCAATTAGATTTTGTTGACTGGGATATATGTGTGAATTGCATTAAAGGTAAGCAAACCAAACATATATCAAAGCATCCAACCACAAGAAGTAGCGCATTACTGGAATTAATACACACTGATATCTGTGGTCCTTTCGACGTTTCTTTTTAGGCGGCGAAAAATATTTCATTACCTTTATTTATGACTTCTCACGATATGGTTATGTTTATTTACTGCATGAGAAGTCTCAGTCTGTGGACATCCTAGAGGTGTTCATTAATGAGATAGAAAGGCAATTAGATAGAAAAGTAAAGATAGTGAGGTCTGATAGAGGTGGGGAATATTATGGAAAATTCGATGAAAGTGGACAATGTCCAGGTCCATTTGCAAAGTTTCTTGCAAGTCGAGGCATATGTGCACAATACACAATGCCTGGTACATCACAACAAAATGGTGTAGCTGAAAGGCGGAATCGTACTCTTATGGATATGATTAGGAGTATGTTAAGTTATAGTTCTGTATTGTTATCATTGTGAATGCATGCATTAAAGACCGTTCGTATCTGCTTAATAGGATTCCTAATAAAGCAATTCCTAAAACACCTTATGAACTGTGGATAGGAAGGAAACCTAGTTTACGACACTTTCACATTTGGGGTTGTCCAGTTGAAGTAAGGCTGTATAATCTACATGAAAAGAAGCTTGATGCAAGAACTATTAGTGATTTTTTCATTGGCTATCCTGAGAAATCAAAGGGGTACAGATTTTATTGTCCTAACCATAGTACGAGAATAGTTTAGTCTGGTAACGCTTGGTTCATTGAAAATGATCAAATCAGTGGGAGTGGAGAACCACGAAAAGTGGATATTCACGAGAATCGAGTAGAAACTACTCCAAGTCGAGTAGATACTACCGCATCAGACGTGATCCCACGGATTGTTATTCCTCTTGTTGTATCACGGATATGCAATATATCAGAACAACAAATTAATGTTCCAATTCCACAAGTTGAACGTATTAATGACGAACCAGCTAATGGTGATCAAGTTACAAATGATCAAGTAATGTCACAAGACGTAGCATTACGAAGATCTGTAAGGCAAAGACGACCAGCTATTTCAAGTGATTATGAAATTTACTCACTTGAACATGAATGTGACTTGAGCATTGATAAAGATCCAGGCTCGTTCAAACAAGCCAGGGAATGTAACAATTCTGAAAATTGGTTCAATGCTATGAAAAAAGAGTTAAAATCAATGGATGACAACAATGTCTGGGAATCAGTTAAGTTACCAGAATGTACAAAGCAAGTGGGTTGTAAATGGGTCTTTAAGACTAAACGTGCCTCACAAGGCCATATTGAAAGGTATAAAGACAGACTTATTGTCAAAGGTTACACTCAAAAGGATAGTATTAACTAGAAAGAGACCTTCTCTCCATTTTCAAAGGACTCTTTAAGAATTATTATGGCCCTGATGGCTCATTATGATTTAGAGCTTTACCAAATGGACATAAGACCGCCTTTCTAAATGGTGACTTGAAAGAAGAAGTATATATGAATCAACCAGAAGATTTTTAAACCACAGGAAAGGACAAGTTAGTGTGTAAATTAAAGAAGTCAATATATGGACTGAAACAAGTTTCCCGACAATAGTATCTTAAGTTTAATGATATCATTACGTCTTACGGTTTTGTAGAGAACATTGTTAATCGATATATCTATACGAAAGCTAGTGAGAGCAAGTTCATTATATTAGTCCTATATGTTGATGATATCCTTCTTACTGCTAATAATATGGTTTTGTTACATGATATAAAGAATTTTCTTTCTAATAATTTCGAAATGAAAGATATGAGTGAGACATCCTATATGATAGGAATAGAAATATTCCAGGATAGATCACAAGGATTGTTAGGATTGTCTCAGAAAAGTTATATCGAGAAAGTATTAAAAAGATTTCAAATGAAAAAAAGCTCTGCAGGGATAGTTTCAATTCAGAAAGGGGACAAATTTAATGTGTCAGTAGTTGGGAGCTTAATATATACTCAAATATGCACTAGGCCAGATATCAATTTTGCTGTTGAAATGCTAGGCCGATATGAAAGCAATCCTAGAATGGACCACTAGAAAGCTGCAAAAAAAGTCCTTAGATACTTACAAGGTACCAAGGACTATATGCTCACATATAGAAAATCAACCCATCTCGAAGTGATAGGCTACTCGGATTCAGACTATGCCGGTTGTGTAGACTCACAGAAATCTACATTCAGTTATATGTTCCTATTAGATGGAGGAGTAGTTTCGTAAAAAAGTGGAAAGCAGTCCGTCATTGCTACTTTCACTATGGAGGCTAAATTTATGGCGTGCTTGGAGGCCACAGTTTATAGATTGTGGTTGAAGAACTTTATCTTAGGTCTTGGTCTTGTTGACAGTATTACTAGACCGTTAAGAATTTATTGTGATAATTCCACAATCGTTTTCTTCTTGAAGAATGACAAATATTCAAAGGGTGCGAAACACATAGAGTTGAAATATTTATCTGTGAAAGAAGAAGTGCAAAAACATAAAATATCAATTGAGCATATTGGTACCGATCTCATGATAGCAGATTCGTTAACTAAAGGCTTACCGCCTAAAACATTTATTGGTCATGTTGAACAGATGGGCCTTATAGATAAATCCTTGTTAGCATAGTTTTCTGACATGTATATATACATATAATTGTCTTGCTCGAATTGTTATGACACTTGTGAATTCAATTATAGTTATATATTTTTGCTCACTTACTGGTTATCCATATTATGTTGTATACATTAATTATTATTTGTGAGATAACAATTACAGAATTACCCATTTAAAATTTTATGAGTTGAGTTGATTCTGTAATACATGGAAGGAATCATGTTGTATAACTTATGACCGCCATGATCCCATCATCTTAATTCAATTAAGGATGACTTGATCGATTCCATGTATTGTGTGCACTTAAAGTTTTATTGTTGAATCATCAAGTCGTAACATAGGCCAAGTGAGAGATTGTTAGAATATTTAATGACCCATGTGACTTATAGTTTGAGTCCCATGAAAAGCACCCAAGATGATAGTTATTAGGTATTAAATAAAGGGATCTCAAATAAGTCAAAGACCCTTTCCCTCTCTCTTTCAATATGAACCAACATGATAGTTGGTTAAAGTATAAATAAGTTTTATAAACTTATGAAAGGTGATTCTAAACTATTGAAGAAACACATTAAAGAAAGAATAAGAGAGGAAATCAACATCTTACGAAAAAACAATCATGGATTCACGTACGTCAAAATCATTCAATCCAATAAATGTCTTACAATCATATCCTATATGTTCCTACCATATCAAAATTATACTCATCTACCACTGGTTGCTTTGAGAGATAAAGATAGCTCAATCACAAGAGAAGCTGCTGGTGTTTGTCAGATCGCATAATTGAAGGCTTTTGGCAATATTTTCACTGAATTGCAGCATTGTTCGAAATCATAAAGTTCAAATTAAGAAATAGGTGTAAAATAAAGGATGGGATAAGTTTGGATTGTAACATACTAAACATGTAATAATGTGCTGCAGCACTATCATCGGACAGGAACCTTAATCCATCCATTGGCAAAAGCAATGGCTAAGATTACAAAAGGTGTTGACATGCCAAAAATAATGATGTAAGGAAGGGGTGTCTTCATGGGATTCTCTCCTTCCCTTTCTCCAGCTGTTTGCCAATACCTGGATTATAGCAGCATCCTCTATGTTATTCACTGATTTGCAGGAAATAATGATGGAACCAAATGTTCTGGTGCTTGTACTAGGGTCATGGAACAGGAATCAGATTACTTACTGTAATTCCAATTCTAGTTTTGATGATATTTACAGAGACTGCATTTACAATCTTAAATTTGGAAGAACAAATTAACCATTCCAAAGTACAATTTTCACCTGTATTGTAATCGAATTGATTTAGACCAGTGAAATTAAATCAGGATGCCCAATTCTAATTGAATCAAATGCAAGGTAGGGGAAATTGCATAAATTACGTGAACAGACAAAGTCGAGAACTAATATAACCCATAGGCTTACTGTTCTGGTTCTTCTTCTTTGGTTATAAATTTCCTTTTCCCCTTGGGCTTGACTTCTCCATTCCCTCCCCCTAAAACCACCAAAAACCGTCTTCTTTCAACTAACAATCATCTCATAGTCATTACGAATAAACAAGCACTGAACTTGGAATAGCCATATTTAACCATCATGGAGAAAGAAAAAAAGCATATACAATAAGCTCACCCAAGTTTGCATGGATTTTGAATAGATGAATCCTCTTCTTTGATTCACAGAAATAGCGAGTTAAGGGAGACAAGGATGATGATGATGATTTGGGTAGAATTGAAATTTGGGTAATGAGCGAAGAAGAGAGAGTTGCACTGGTTGCCATTTTCGCAGAAGTCGTGAGCTCTTATTACATATGTCTTGAATGTCAACAAATATATGCAGTCTCATCTCCTGAGTACACGGATGAAGCAGTGTCAGCAACATTTCCAGTTCCAAATTCCAAACACTAACCTTATCCTCTTGAAGCCCGCGCGTCTGTCTGTCACACACGTGGTTTAAATTTATCCTTTCAAAGGTCTACTCATATGACATCGTTCGAAAATTCACACATAAATTTTAAAAATAAAAAATATATTTAATATACTAATATTTATTAATAGATATAATTTATTACTAATAAATTTAATAATTGAAATTAAAATTGAAACTAACAGAGAAATTAATATATTTAAATAAATGAAAAATTAGTGATATATGAAATTATTTTTGTTGTGACACCTCATATTTTAATTTCTAAATTTGTTTTAAGTAAGATATCTGATGACTATTAATAAATATTTTTAATTTATTTGTCAAGGAAATTGCATTTTTTTAATAAATTACTTTTTCAAGTTCACTATAATCAATATCAAGTGACGATTCTTATTTTTTGATGAAAAAATCAATATGAATATAACCAATATTAACTAGATTATATGTTCTCTTCTTATTGAGCGATTTGAACACATAATAGAGATATCTCAAATTAATACTAAAAAAATATTTTCTTTAAAAATAAAATTCAATTAATAAAAAAATATTTTTCTTCTTCTTATTATTAATAACATAAACAAAATCGTTGTGTCTTTGATGTTTCAAGCAATTTCATTTCATTATATGAATTTATTAAAAACAAACGATTCAATTATGTTCACAACTTGATGCAATAGTTGTCTGATTGAATAATCAAATAGTAAGTTTTGTCAATGTTGGAGAACTTTTATCAAATACTTTTTACCACTCATTTGTATTTTAAATTAATAGTTATAAAAATAAAAATTATGTTATTAATAAGTAAAGGATAGAATTAAAAAGTATGAATACTTATTGGGCTACATTTTCTTTCATAAAAAGTTCTCTCTTTATAGATGATATATCAATGCTCCTTAAATCTTTACGATGCAATTTAATTAATTTATCGCCTTTGGTTACTCTTCATTAACGAAAATATATTTGCATTCAATAATAAAAAACTACCCATACTTATTTTAAAAAAAGTATATGCATCTCCACTATGTAAGCAACAAGGATCTAAAAAAAAGTTGTTAAGTGGATCTTTAGATTAATATGCTTATTTAATTACCAATCAAGAATGCTTGTGTAAGTCTTGTACAATTTTTCCTATCCATTAAAATGATTTGTAATTGTTTTGTGAGCTTTATAAATAACATCATATATATACTCTAAAGATCACTTCTTATATGAGCCAACAATCCTTAATGACCTTATAAATGGAGTCACAATCCTAATAATAATCAAGCAAGTAACTCCAAAATTTATTATCTAGAATAATAGTATTAGTCCCTAATGACACCTAAGAGGAGTGATATGTGTAGATTATACTATGTTTTGATAGATTTGAGTGTGCTTTTGAGTGTCTATTAGATGATTATCATATGTATAGGCCTAGAATTATGTTATTATTAATGTTTGTATGTATTCTAAGTGTTTGTTTGGTTTAGAGCAATAATTGGATCTTAATTTTATGTTTCATGATGTGTTTAATGTGTTTGTGAGTTTTTAGGAATCAGATAATCGAAGAACAAGGAAGATTTGAAGCAAATTAGGGATACATGGCCGTGTCTATAGCCTTGTATGTCTTTTAGCCTGTGCAAAATGTCGAATATTAGAGATTTTTATAAGATTTCTTAAATTACATGAGAGATATATGTCTTTTATCATTATTATGTGTTGGATCAGAAAAGAAAACATGTAAGATTTGGTTAAACGGTAGATTTCAAAACTTTTCTAGAAATCATAACACAGGGGAAGCAAGATAACCAAATCAACATGCCACCATACATGATACGGTATAAGGATAATATTTAACATAAGAATAAGATAGAGATTATATTACCAACTCTTTCATTACAGCTTTAACTCCTCGGTGTACTATCCTATCCTTGACAATGTATCCTCTCCAAGATGATGTGTCCTCTTCTTCTTATTATTGTTTCCTCTTCTCGATATTGTATCCTCAACCAATCCGATCCACCACTTGTTCTTCTTAGACAACTTGGTTAACAAGATCCTTTGGTGGGAAAGGAGAAGAAAACTTTGAAGGAGATTTTTCTTAGAAGAAAGGAGCCAAAAATGAGTCTTCTCATGCAAATGTCGGCACACTCATGCAAGAAAGGAGAGAGAATGTTAAAAATGTAAGAAGCCTTTCTTACACCCTGTCAATTTTGGTTAACCTTAAAGGAAAGAAGAGATTTGCATCAAATGTATCACTTCTTTCTTTAATCAATCATAAAGAAGCCAATAAAAGAAACTCTTCTCATTTGTCTTTAAGATGGTTATATGAAAAGACTATTAATCTAAATGAGACATATCAATTTTGGTTTTTGATGATGAAAGAAGGAAGATGGTCCCTCAAATGTACTTCTTTCTTCTTTAATCTAATGAATGCTAATAGGTTACATGCTATCATTAAAAGATAACCATTAAACTAAATAATGATAACATCATTACTCCATTAAATGATGATAAAGCATGTTAAAACCATCTTTAATATAGCAAATCAATGCCAAATGTGCAGTTGGACATTCAGTCCAATAAAATCAAAATTCCTTCTCCTTTCTTTAAAAACTTTGTTTTAATATAATTAATATAATTAATTAAATTAAACCAAAGGCTAGCCCATTTCTAAATCTTTATTTAGGCTTCTAATTAACCATTAATTAGTGCAAGCCTAACATTTAATTATGGACTTTAAAACCTCCATTTATATTTCTTACTTTGCTTGATAACCTTCCATGAAGCCAAGTGGGGAATCTTATTGGCCATAGATAATTCAAACTCTAATAAGCCAAGAATTAATTTAATCTTATTAGAATTAATTCTAACTTATTAACTAAATGTCATTCCACTAAAGACAATTAGTTGAACTCTTGAATTACTAAATATTATGAGAACACATATTTCAAATAATGTCTAATTGCAAACCCTATTATGAACCTTATTATAGCCATCCACACAATAAAGGGTAAAATTACTGTTTTGTCCTTATGTTGGTTTTTTTCTTCTAGATCTCCTGTTTTACTCTATATGGTTATTAACACATAAGATCTCATTTTGGTGTTAAAACTTGATGGGTAGCTAGGCCATCAAACTCCTGGCGCCAGTTTAATCACCAATCTCCATAAAACATTTAGAAGTGATGATATCACTATAAATTCTTTATTTGAGTGAATCTTCCCTGATACATATTTCAATTAATAATTCCAACATGTAAACACTGGATTAATACTCTGTAAAAATCTATTCCGATCATATCAAGAATTATAATGAAGCACATATGAGTTCACCACTTATCAAGATTGTGGTCCATAATAAGCAAATGCTAAAATGTATGCTTTAAGACTAAAGTAACGACCTACTTTATTCTTGAAAACATACTTGATTTCAGATTCATTTAATGGTGCCATTATCAATAGTCGACTACTATCATGATATGAAACTCATCATTCCCTTGAAGTAAACTCTTTTACTTATATGGAGATAAATCGCAACACTACAGTCTAAACTATAATCAAGCGACCAACTTGATTATTCAATTGTGAATCAATTAATTTATATTCTAACAATATACATGTTTCCTATACATTTCTATGTATATATATATTACTTACAAAAGAATCTCGATATCTTATGACTAGATATATAATGCTCATAAAAACCAAACTCTTTTGTTTTATTGATAATAAATATTTTCATTACAAAATTGTAATTAAAGAAGATTAAGTTACATGTAAATACACTTGCTTTCATAATCGAAATAGGCTGCTATGGCCAAAAGAATTTTGATGAACTTAAGCATGGCAACCGGAGAAAAAGTCTCCTTATAGTCTATACCCTCTTTTTGAGTATAGCCTTTGGCTACCATTCTAGCTTTAAAGGTCTCTACCTTTCCATCTGATCCTCCTTTTCTTTTGTAGATCCATTTACATCCTATGGTTTTTATACTTGGTGGTAGATCTACAAGGATCCATACTTCATTAGCGTACATGGAATCTATTTCCGATTCCATTGCTTTGAGCCATTTTTCTGCATCAACATCATTAATAGCCTGTGTATACATAATTGAATCTGTTTCTTCTTGGTCTGAGATGGGAATTATGCTTTCTCCTAGCCCTAGATGCCTATTTGGCTGTCTCACAACCCTCCCACTATGTCTAGGTACAACTTCATGTTCAGGTTGCTCTTTCGATTTAACTCTTGAATTCATTTCGACATCTTGTTTTGTCATATCCAAATCAACTCTTGGTTTGGATGAAATAGCTAACTCCTTTAGTACTACTTCACTTCTTCCTTTGCGATTTCTTACAAACTCTTCCTTTAGGAAGGTCGCATTTGTTAACACAAATACCTTCCTATCCTGAGGATTGTAAAAATAGTACCATCGAGTTCCTATAGGATATCCTACAAACAAACATACTTTTGACCTTAGTTCCATCTTTGTAGATTCAGGTCTTAGAATATGGGCTGGGCAGCCCCAAGTCCTTAAGTGTCGCAATGAAGGCACTCGTACAGTCCACAACTACCTAGGTGTTTTAGACACCGATTTGGATGGAGTAAAGTTAAGAAGATATGTTGTCGTTTGTATGGCATATCCCCAGAACGATTCTAGAAGGCTAGCGTAGGACATCCTTGATCTTACCATTTCCAATAGAGTTCTATTTCTCCTCTCTGTTACACCATTCTATTGAGGTGTTCGAGGAGCTAACAAATTGGAAACAATTCCATTGTCAATTAAATATTTCTGGAACTCTCCAGATAAGTACGCACCACCTCGATCAGATCGAAGTTGTTTTAATGGCTTGCCTAGCTGCTTCTCAGCTTCAGCTTTGAATTCTTTGAACTTTTCAAAGGATTCGCTCTTTTTATGCATCAAATACAAATAGCCATGTCTAAAGCAATCATCTATAAATGTTATGAAATATTCATAACCTCCTCTAGCTTGTATGTTCATGGGCCTACACACATCAGTATGTACCAGGTCCAACGTGGATTCATATCTGTTTCCTTTAGAAGGAAATGAGGCTTTGGTTATTTTTCTTTCAATACAAGATTCACAGGTGGGTAATGGATCATTATCCAAGCCTATAAGGATACCATCCTTTACTAACCTGTCAAGTCTTTTCTGATTGATATAATCCATTCTTAAGTGCCACAGATATTTTGAATGAATGCTAGAGACATTGAATTATCTTGGTTTTATTAATTCTGTGGTATTTAGTGAGCCTGTCATAAGTTCTATAAAGAACAATCCCTGTTTAATTATCGCATCATAAATAAAATACTTATTCTCATATATTGAAACAACATTTTCAAAATATAAGTAATAACCAGATTTTATTAGTCAAAAAACAGAAATCATGTTCCTTACAATCATTGGCATGTAATAAACATCCTCCAAATATAACCTATGACCACTAGG
>JAOSBL010000009.1:8034148-8047447 GCA_027568915.1 Erythroxylum roraimae
TCACTTTCTTCCGTCTGATTTTTCTTTTGCGCTTCCGTCTGATTTTTTGGTTTGCGCCTTCCGTCTCACTTTTGTTTTGCACCTTCCGTCTCAATTTTGTTTTGTGCCTTCTGTCTCACTTTTGTTTTGTGACTTCCGTCTCACTTTTTGTTTTGCGCCTTCCGTCTCACTTTTTGTTTTGCGCCTTCCGTCTCACTTTTGGTTTGCACCTTCCGTCTGATTTTTTATCGTCTGACTTTCATCTTCACGCTTTCGTCTGATTTTCTCCTTTCATTATTATTTGTTCTTCATCAAAATCATTTACGTAAAGTCATTTTGACTTAACACTCTTATAAACCATTAATCATAAGTTAGCGATAAGCTTTGTTAACCCTGACTTTCCCTTAGGTCTTGTTTAATCAAAATAAACTCTTTAACTAAACCTAGCTATCGAACAACCCAGAATAAACTCTCTAAATTTAGTAGGATAGTTGTATTACGAATTAGGAAAACAAATTAATCTAGGCAATAACCACACAAGCTCATGTCATTTAACCTATGTTATGTTATTCCTAATGATTCAATACCGCAAGTTACCATAAATGAATTGAAAACACAACTATTACATGTTGCATTCAAGATTTTAGAGAAAGGTTCATATAAAAACAATATAATGAAAGCATGCAAATCATTCTTATACAAATATCCAAATCAATAAGTAAAGAATAATATAAACAATTCGCAAAGAGTGAGAGAGATAGTCAATAATACATAATGAAGAGATGCTCAATTGTTATCTTCGACTTCGATCTCCCCTTCGAACCGGAAGGAAAAAGGATTAGCCCTCTATAGATCTCAAAGAAGTCAGAGTTCTGCCGCCTTTTATGTTCCAAAAATGATTCATGCCTTCTTTGGCTACTCACATGTCTATTTATATGAAAATCTAGGTTTTCGTGAAGATGCACGGTTTGATGCAAGGCCCTGCATCCAACATTACATCTCCAAAAAATGTCACTTTCAAAATTATGCATCGCCATGCATGTTGTAGGTCATGCTGAATCATTCATTTTCTTGCATTTCCTTATCCCATCTTCACTTCTCCTTCTTATTTAACAAAGACAAATATTGAACATTAAGAGAATTGCTTAGGGAATTTGCTTTTAACTCAATTTAGCTCTTGTTCTTCCAGCTTGTACCTAAAGCCAAATGTGAACCAAAATGAGTATCTTAAGCATTTCATAATATTAATCGGTAAGTATTAAGTAGTGAATATATAAACAATCAAGCACACATTAATGCTCAATTTCACCAAATCTTTCATATTAATATTAATATTTTTATAATTGTTACTCTTATATTTTTGTATCTTCTCTACTTTGTTAAAATTATTATTATATATATGTATATATAATTCTTCTTCTCGGCCATACATTCTAAAATATCTTAATTTAGAAGATTTTATTTTTACTTTTTTACTTATCTTCTTTTATGCAAAATGATTATTAACCCATTTTAATAACCTTTTTTAGAAAGTAAAGTATATTAATAATGAAAAATAGTTATAATACAATGGATTAATAAATTGTCGTCTAAAGGTTCTAAGTAACAATGAGATAACAACTAACACTATTTAAATATCCCTCTAACTCTTGGATGAAGTCTTCTTTTACTAATCTATAAGTTCTATGATTATGGGAAGCTTAACTCTAAATGAAACAAGATTAGTCCTTATAATTAAGGAGCTTAAAACTACAAGACCACATATTAGGTTGATTTTATGATCTAGAAAATGTTCTCTAATGGTTTAGATGATTAAGTTCAATAGACCCTGAATTGAAGTAAAGGTATGAAGAAATATCCTTTTGTTCCTCTCATTGTAAATTTTGTAAACATTGTAGCTCAAAACAATCTTAAAAACTATACAATCTCTATTTTTGTTCTTTTGATTTAAGCAGCACTAGTCTATGATGCCTTGCCATACTCTTGTGTGTACAAGCTGGTTACATAATTTAATGATTGTTTTCTAAATGTTGAATAAAATATTGCGTCCAAAGAGGAAATGAGTAATTATTTCATATTTTTGGTGATAAAGGACACAAACAACTTATATATTTTTGCACCTTTTAATCCTCTCTAAGGTGCTCATCCTTCCTTTGATGGCTAGCCATAGAACTAGAGAAGCTCAAGAACTTGCTTAGGGAAAGATCTATAGGGATTAAATTTCAAGAGAGTTATATCCTCTTGATCCAGAATTAGATGAGAGTTTAGATTTAGTGAATAAAGGTGAGTCAAGGATCCAATTAAAGCTTCCTTAATTATTGCATTATCAATTATAGTGTTTCTTAAGAAGTTCAGTGTACTTAATCCAGTCAGAATTCCTAAGCTTGACTAATTATCATGCTAGAAAGAAGTTGTTTTCCCCTCTCCTAGCTTATGTCTAATGAAAGTTATAATTCTTTCTCAACTTTAGAATGAGCAACATAATCTAGGATGTATCATACCATGGCTCGACATACCAGAAGTGCTCCATCTTGATGTATATGAAATATACCCATTTAACATAAAGTGAATAATTATCAATCAAAATTCATCAATTATTTTAATAAACTATATATGATTAGTATTCTTAATAGGTAAGATCTATAAGCCCCCTCTTTCTTAAGCAAATAGCGGTTTGACCATTTTACTTTAGCCATAAAGACATTAGAGGCATTTTTAGACCAAATGAACCTCGTCAAAATTTGCTATGTAATCTTGATTATGCTCTTTGGAAACCAAAAAAATTATCCAACATTACTCTACCTACTAGAGACAAGCTTATGTTACACCAATTGGCAATCCTTAAGATGATTCTAGCAATAAGGGGTTTACTTTCCATGAAGAAGGTTCTCTTGGTGAAGATTGGAACTTTAAGGTAGAATAAAGAAGGCTTGGAAGTTTTTAAACTAGTTATTCATTCTAGATAGGTTAAAGTAGTAGAGGCACCCAAGGAGAGGAACATTAGACTTTTTTGAATGTTGATAGCAATACCCAAGAGAGCCTTCAAAGAATTAAGTGTATTCATTAGGATAAACACTAAGTTAAGGTATGCCATGGAGAATACTATAATATCATCAATAAATGAAAGATTGTTGATCCTTATAACCTTGCATTCATAATGGAATCTAAAATTTCCTTTCTTTATTAACTCTATGCTTAATCAATCTAATTAACATTTCTATGCTAAAAGTGAAAAGGTAAGAGGAAAGAGGACCCCTTTACCTTAGCCCTCTAGCCCGTTGCATTAGTTTGTTGGTTCTCCATTAATCAATATACTACAGGAGACTATAATGGTGCACTATGAGATCAAATCCACAAATTTTGAGAGGAGGCTAAATGTTTTCATCTTATTAAGAATAAAATATTGGTCCAATGAGTCAAAAACCTTTTTTTTTGAAAAATGAAATTAAATTAAGCCAATAAAGAAAAAATCAAATTGAAATTACAAAATCTCTCTATGTGAGAGTTCTATAATCAAATATAGAGCATTGTGCTATTTGACAACCCACAATTTATAAATATTAGTTTATTAATTTATAAATTAATATTTATTTTATATAAGCTTGTTTTTCGAACTTCTGAAGATAATTTTTACTTGCACTCCTAAACGAGGGCTAGACGGAGAAAGAGACTGAGAAGAAATGGACCGAGGTTTAACATATTCCACAGCCTCACAATCAACAAGTCCTCTATGCTTCTCCAACTGCACCGTCGTGTTGAAGCACAAGCAGCAGCTCCCGTCGCAAACAGGGGTAGGCCCAGCTACCAGCCGCAAAACAAGTCAACTAATGTCTGTTAAGGCGAGCTCTTTGGGTGTTCCTGCTATTGGAAGGCAGACCTTGTCCAGCAACTGGGATTTAACAGCCCTGTCTTCCTTGGCTTCTTCTGCTCCGGTGCTTCCAAGATTTGAAGAGCTTGACACTACCAATATGCTCCTTCGTCAAAGGATCATCTTCCTTGGTTCTCAGGTCTTTCTTGTTTCTGGGAGCAGTAATACTTGGGAGTATGGGTGGATTTTTAGTGGAATTTACTCTTCTCGATTATTATAAAGATGAATCTTTCCAAATTATTTGAGGTGTGCTGGATTAGTTGTTGGGATCAATTTTTCACATTTATACCTCGCAATGTTGCTCCCATATAGCAAGCCAATATTCAAATGACAATTTTGAGGGATATGTAATAGGGCATAATTGCGCATGTTAGTTCATTATGTTAAGTTGTGCTTTAGGCAAAATATGTTAGTGATTCTAGATTGATGTCTTTCCACCTGATGTTTGATTTTTGAACTTTTAAGATAACATAGAGCAGGAGTTAAAATTTTTGGTTCAGATATCATTATTCTCTCTTCTCTTCATTCTTTTTTTATGTTTTTTTTTCAGTTGCCTCATTTATATCTAAATTTTATGATTACTGAGATCATTCAACTCCTTGAAACATGTCTGGTGATCCAGTCTTGAGGATTCTCACAATTGTTATTGTGGGAAATTTTGACTTTTTTAGGATTTCCTATTTAGCTAGAAAATCTCATGATCATGGAATCTCATTGTTTTTGTTTCTTTATCAGTTGTTAGGGCAATATATATATAATTGACTCTCTTGTACTCTTGTAAACTAAGTAATGGAATTTTTTTTTCTCAAAGTTTGACAGTAAAGTCACATAAAATTCCATTCCCTCCTTGCCAATTAGATCACTTGACTTTTTTCCTTGCATTTCCTTGAGATCATAAGATCTAAGAGATGATCACTGTAGATAATCCACACGCCATCTATTGTACTCTCAAGGTTGCTAAAGCTGATACATCTTTGCTTCTTTTTTTCCATGTTATCCTGAAAATTTTGCATTCAGCAACAGTCCGTAAATTCAACATGTGATCCATGTCAGCTTTTATTAAATTAAAACAATGTCTTCCGCATGCACCATTTGATATCATTCATGATGTGTTAGTAAATTCAACTAGTGCCTAACTCAAAAAGGAAGGGACTCGAAGCATAGCCCTTCCATATACCCATCTTTAAAGGAAAGTCTTCCATATGATCCCTGCAGTTCATACACAAGTATCTGTCCTTTTGAACACATCTGTTTAGGCATTACATATCTTGATAGGCTGACTCAAAGTCCAAATACTTTATCAATTATTTATAAATCTTCTGGTTGTAAAATTGGTTGAGAGAATGTAAGTGAAATTTACTCGTTTGAAAAATCATGGTGGACAGGTAGATGATATGACGGCAGATTTCATAATAAGCCAGCTTTTGTTTTTAGATGCTGAAGACCCAAAAGAGGATATCAAATTGTTCATTAACTCACCTGGTGGCTCCGTTACTGCTGGTATGTCCATAAATTTGATATGATCTGCATGACATTATGTTCCTCTAATTTTCTCCTGTCTTTACCCATTTCGAATTTGGGTAAGTTTATGCTGCTTCTCCAGTCCTAAAGTCCTGGTTTCTTGGAGTATTGTTTTAGCATACTCAAAATGATAACTATTCGAATTCCTCATCTGGGAGGTATGTGTTCTTTGACAAACTTCGTGAACATATCTTGTCAACCTTCAAGTGGCTCTAATGGGTATTCCGATACTATGTTGAAAAGCGTCCATTAACGCTTATGAACACTAATTCTCTGATTGCGGAACCTGCAAGATAATATTCCTTAGTTGGCCATCTATAGGATCAGGTAGAAAAACAGTTGGTTTATCTTATTCAGTTGTTTCGTAGAATTCATTACTTTAAAGACCTCCAGATAACTTTGTTGATTCCTATTTTTTTTTCCCTTTATGGTTGAATAAAGGATTGGGAATATATGATGCAATGAAGTTGTGCAAGGCTGATGTTTCAACTATTTGCTTGGGACTTGCTGCATCTATGGGAGCATTTCTTCTTGCTGCTGGTACTAAAGGCAAGAGGTTTTGCATGCCTAATGGAAGAGTGATGATCCATCAGCCACTTGGAACAGCTGGAGGCAAAGTAAGTTTTAGTACTTGCTTACCCATTTGAGGCAATTGTTTGAGTTCCTCACAATGTGCATTCTGTATTATACGTCCTAGTGGTATCTATAACTGAGTTTCAGTTTCATAGACATAACAGGTAAATCCAGCGGAATTGTATTCACCTAAAAACATATGGCTTAGATTGAAATTTTGCATGACCCTGTATCTTAGTTTTCTATGCCAGTATCTCAAGAGTTTGAATATGAAGCACGACTAATTTTTGCATGAAGAATATGTATGAACCACTACAAGGGCTGTTAATTCTGCTACAACAATTAATGTTGCATGCTGCATACAGCAATTACTTTTTGGTTGAGTAATTGCGCTCTAGTCAAACTGCTTTAAAGATGAAATGTTAAGGAAAAGAAATTAGCTGTATTTCATTCAATATAGTTGGAGCAGCAGCGAATGTGTGTCTTTGAAGTGATATTTATCTCATTCCGGAGGTGCTTTGTGAGGATCATCTTTCTATCTCTGACTTTTGTAACTATAACCATACACTAAAATACATTTTGAGTTTTTACCGGAAAGTTTTTACCTGAGTATTTTGTTGGGGAAGTTGGAATTGAATATGGCGTGCATATATGTTTGACTATATGCATATTAGAATAGTGATACTGATTTCTTGTGCAATTGCAAGGAATTGAACTGTTGTTTTCTGTTTCTTTTCTGATTTTTTTTTTGGAATTGAGCTGTTGTTTTATGTTTCTTTTCTGACTTTTTTGTTCATGTTTGAGATGAAAGCTTGTTGTGAAAACATCAACATTCAGTTAGCAATTTCGATTTTACTAGAATACCAATTACTACCAAATAGCCAAACACACCTTTGAGTTTTGACTAGAATCTTTATTTTTGCTAACATATTTGAATTAATTTATGGATGAGTATTTAATTTGATGTGTTTTTAGGAATTTCTTATGTGTATTTTTTATCAAGTTTCATATTTTTTCAGTCAACGGATATGAGCATCCGCATAAGAGAAATGAACTACCACAAAATTAAGCTAAACAAGATCTTGTCAAGAATCACTGGGAAGCCTATTGAGCAGGTTCGCAATCAAATAAATTTCAATATTTTCCTCCATTAAACATCTCATGATTATGGTCTGTTCATGTTGGATGATAACCCTTGTTTGTTCTGATTCCCTATCCTGTCTTAGATTGAAGTTGATACTGATCGAGACAATTTTATGAATGCATGGGAAGCAAAAGAATACGGGTTGGTAGATGCAGTTGTTGATGATGGAAAGCCAGGACTAGTTGCACCTGTTGCAGATTTTGCTCCCCCACCAAAGACCCGAGTCTGGGATATGTGGAAAATCGAAGGGGGCAAGAAAGCTAGGAAAGGATTGCCCTCCGAACATAAATTTTTGCAGAATGGGCATGTTGGCGTCCAAGCAGCTGATGATAAAGCCATGGATGAGAAAAAGGAGTAATATAGTATTGCATTAGATTTTAAACATGTTAGGTTCATCGTCTTTTTTCTCAAAAGGAGTGTCAATATGTACTCAAAAGGAGTCTTTATTTTTAAATTTAGTAAAAAAAATTTGTTTGATTGAGCTTTTGATTTTGATTTCTTCTAATTTTCTTAACTTAGGAAAACAATAAAATGTGGTTTTTATTTCTATTTTTTATAATATGATTTACTATTAATTAAATATGATTTGATATTAATTATTGATAAAACTATGAATAATTTAATCTAAAATTTATAATTAATTAAATATTGACCTTCAAAAATAAATAAATTTTAATTCTATAGTTAGTGATAAATTTAATTTAATTTATAATTTATTTATTTATAAAAATAATTTATATTTAAATTTATCTAATATGAAATTGTTAGACATTACATATTGTAAATTTACTTTGTTTTAATCCAAAAGTTTACATAGTTAGCTCTAACTTTAATATGAATGTTATAAGAGAATCGGTAAGTAACTTAACATAAATTAGTATGATAAGAATGTAATATTTGATTTTCAACGATAGGCAACCAAAGTATAATTAACATACGGCTTTGAGTATGTAGATCAATAAATGAAATAGAGCTTGCTTTTAAGAGAAGACTACGCCTGGAAGTTGCCGTTTCTTGACAGCGACATCCACGACTAATAAGAACGATAGATCTTTTTCATCAGTTGAGCTAACAAATGCCGGAGTCGTCCTAAGAAAGCGCCTAAGGCCAACTGGCCTCTTTGTTCTGTTTTCCAACTTATGTTCTTCTAGTCGGTCAACTTTGTGACCCAAATCTTTTGATCGTTTAAGATACGTTCATTTTGAAGCAATCTACTACTAAAATCTAGTGGGTTTGTTCTTTTCTTAATCCTTTTGTTACTTTATTGATTTCTCGCTTTTCGTTTCGTAGCTTTGGAAGAGGTACAGGAAGGGTTTTGGCAGCTAAAGCTTCTTCATTTGTATGCATCTGATCGCCGACTGAAGAAAGCAGGGAACTTTAGTGGTGGGTTTTGGAGAATAAGGAGCTGAAGATGCTTCAATCGTAGGTTTAGAGAGTTCTTAGAGGTTCTTCACCCTTACACTTTGGCTTTCTCATCCTGTTGCGTCAAGTTTGGCCTTTCTTCAGTATGAATTTGTTGCCTATCTTGTGCCTGTAATTGTAACGGAACGTAGTTGATGCTTGTTTATATCTTGTTTACTATGGCTTTTAATGGCAAGAAACTGCGCTTCAAAACTGTGGCCGTTCACCGCTTTGTGTCTCTAGTTCTGGTGATATTGTTATGTGTTCTGCTACTGATTGTTTTACTGGAAACAAATTCAGTATCAATTTCACAGTATTCGAACGACGGTTTGAGTTTCAATTACAACTATTCTAGAGTCGGAGTACCTAGACGGAGTGAATTGTCTATTCGATTGGAAGGACTTAATCAATTACCTCCAAGGAACAAAGATCTGTATCCAAATCTGGCCAAGAATCATATAACCATTGTCTTGTACGTTCATAATAGGCCCCAGTACTTGAAGGTAGTTGTGGAAAGCTTGTCGAAAGTAGTTGGTATCAATGAGACTTTACTCATTGTTAGTCATGATGGATACTTTGAGGAAATGAATAGAATTGTGAAAAGCATCAAGTTTTGCCGAGTGAAGCAAATATTTGCTCCATATTCTCCCCATGTCTTTCCTGATAGTTTCCCTGGTGTTTCACCACATGACTGTAAAGACAAAGATGATCCAGTTAAGAAACATTGTCATGGAAATCCTGATCAATATGGAAACCACAGGTTGCCAAAGATAGTGTCGCTGAAGCATCATTGGTGGTGGATGATGAACACCGTGTGGGATGGACTCGAGGAAACAAAAGGACATGAGGGCCATATTCTTTTTATAGAAGAAGATCACTTCATTTTTCCTAATGCGTATCGGAACTTGCAGATGTTGAGCAAGTTGAAGCTTCAGAAATGTCCAAATTGTTATGCTTCAAATTTAGCTCCTTCTGATGTAAATTCAAGAGGGGAAAATTGGGGTAGTTTAATTGCTGAGAGAATGGGAAATGTTGGTTATTCATTTAATCAAACTGTCTGGAGAAAAATCCATCTGAAAGCAAGGGAGTTTTGTTTCTTCGATGATTATAATTGGGATATAACAATGTGGGCTACAGTTTATCCCTCTTTTGGTGGTCCTGTTTACACCCTGCGGGCATCCAGGACAAGTGCTGTTCATTTTGGGAAGTGTGGATTGCATCAGGGTAATGGGGAGAAGGGTGCATGCATTGACAATGGTGTGGTGAATATTGCAGTAGAAGAAAAAGATAAGGTGACCAACATTGATCCAAAGTGGGATGTGCATACCTATGAGCATCAACCAGGATATAAAGCTGGGTTCAAGGGTTGGGGAGGCTGGGGGGATGAGAGAGACCGCCGGTTGTGCTTGAAATTTGCTGAGATGTATCATTTCCCACGTGTTGGTAATTCAACCTGAATGTTGAGTTTTGACATTTGGAGTTGTCCGACTGTTGTAACTGGTAATTAGGGTTTAAATGAAACACGATAGATGCTATACAGTTGTATGATTATGTTGTTCTTCAGAATGATTTAACAAAGCAACATTTTTTATTATTACTCTTATCAATTCCTATTCTGCACTAGTTTCTTATGATGCTACTAATTTTGACTTCCAGAGGGAGACAGAGATCAGTTCATGGTGACCAAAATCTTTTATATGCTACTATCGTATGTACTCTCTTAAAACTATGTGATGGGCAAACACTCTTTCTCAATTGTATGCCAGTAAATGCATCTACATATACATATAGACACGGCATGTGTCCAGGTATCCAAAACAATGTGCAAATGCTTCTGTGCATGCAATTCTTTAAGTTAGTTACGTTTCTATGCTTCTTGTGTGGATTTGATGCCTTAGCCTATGTATGGACTAGGAGCCTATAGTTCAGTTTTTCACTTTTTTGAATGTTCCAGCTGGTTAAATGGCCTGACTTTATCACGCCAGATGAGCTTCAGGAGAGCAAAACTGCCAGGAATTCTTTTTTAATTCTAGTTTATGTTCTGCCATTGAGCCTTAAAGGGCTTGGCCTCGAACCTCACTAATTAAGAAAAGAAAGAAAATAGTGTACCTTCTCCATTAGAGTTTAGTATGAACTATGAAGTGTTGCGTGGAGCTTTGTTATAGATCCTAGCTGTTTTTACCTGAGCACCTCTGGGACTTGTAAATTGTCTTTAGCGACCACTGCTCGCGCCTCCCAGTTCCGTGATCTTTCTTTATTGATCATCTAGACTCGTAGCAGTGAAAAGTTTGGCGAAAGGTTGAAAAAAGCACAATTGGGATGACCAGTAATAAAATACACGCATGGCAATTATCAAACTGAAGCCACCTTGTTGCAGTGTATCCCAATATTTACACCACCAACCCCGTTATTTTGCATACTGAAAATTCGCAGAGGGGGACAGATAGAACACTAATTAGTATATATGGTAAAACAAGACCAACTCAAGGCAGGCATCGTTAACGATTATTAACATGGAGTTCTTAAGAGTTAGGACTGGTACTATCAGAATTTTGGACTAAAAATTATGAAATAAAAGTAAACAGCTAACACGTCACTCTTATTCCAATTGCTATCAAGAGGATCCTTGTTTCAAAGAGAAGAAAAGTCGAGAGTTGATCACTACGTCATTTTTCTTGTAGTGGATAGGATATGATTACACGTGGGAAATCAAAGTTTGGTTTAACATTTTTGTGTACACCTACAATCATTATGTAACCGAACTCCAAGTTAAGAAACAAGGGATGCTAGCAGTTCATTTTGAAGTTGATGGGTACTTAGATCTGACATCTTCTTTTCCCACGGTAGATATGTTATTTTATGCCCTGTAGCCAATCGCTTTGGTTGTAGTTTAGTGACAAATTACTTAAAAGTATTCTTTATCTTATACATGTTTAGATGTATATGATAAAATTTATGGGATAATTGTACATTACAAATGAAATTATAATGAGACTATCATTATGAGATTCATATTGCATTTATGTATTATTCCTAAATGTTCCTAGTCATTGTTCTATTAAGATTAGACATTAATAAAATGTAAAAAGATTAACACATGCTTTGTTTTTCCTTATGAAGGAAGTAGTCGATCTCATTTGTTGAAGTATAGAGATACTTAAATAAACGTGTGGGTGCTTGCTAAAGAACAAGTTCACTGAACAAACCCGATATGAGAAATCCATTTGGAACATTACTTATATGTCTGGAATTCTCATTGTGATGATTGTATAAGTGATCCTTTGACTTGAGGTCGTCAAAGTTATTGCCATGTTTTGATACTCCTTATGATCTATTTAACTGTAGGTCGTTTAATCGATAGTCATTGGATGTAGCATCAACTATATAGAGACAGTTGAGTGATAAAGATAGGATTCATTGCCCAAAAGTAATTAGAGAGAATGCTTCGTTGTTCTCGATTAGTATTAATTCAAGAAATCCTTGACCAAGGTGAAATGATGTTTTGTAAATAGTTTACAAATGTCATTAATTGAATCGATAGCTAATGGCAGAGAACTAATCTGATTAGATTCAAAATAGAGTAGACATTAACTTCATACTCTATGTCTCACCGGAACATTGTATAATGAAACGATTGAATTATACGGAAAAATTATGCACGGAAAGATTAGTCAAAATTACTTTGACATTCCTAAATATTTGAGTGGTCATAATGCTATACGCCAATCTTGATATATGATTATAAATTGTTTAATTGGAGAATTAAAGATAAATTAAAAGGAGTTTTAAAATTAGATTTTATAATCATTACCAACATATTTGAAAACCTAATGGGTCTCACATAAAGAATAGGTTGAAGAGAGTAAAGTTAATTTAATCATGTTGGACTTGATTGTAAAGTTTGAGAAACTTTATGATTAAATATAAGATATTTAATAAATAAGGATCAATATGAGGTATTGAATCTTATATGGGCATAATTGGTATTTAATTAGAAATATTTGTAATTCTAATTAAAGTTTAATTGAAATTAGAATTTAATTTCAATTAAATTACTAAGACGTCTAAAGCTTATTATAAATAGGCTTAAGTTCTATGGAGTTAGTAATTCTTGCTTAACCCTCTCTGTAAGAGTTACAGAATTCTCTCAACTCATTCTGTGGATACTGTTAGAGGTCAGACATTTATGCGGCTATGGTGGTTGAGATGAATCAGTTTCAGGAACATTTTAAGGGATACGACAAGACAAAGATTAAGTTTCAAAATAAGGTACGAATTAAGTTTCGGCTTTATTATGATTTATATTAATCGTTTTATAAAATTAAAGAGATCTTGGTTTTCGGAAAGTCAAAAGTCAAGAAAAAGTTTTGTGATTATTTCGCTGCGGTAGAGATCAAATCTCAACTCAGTTTCTCAAAAGTGGTATCAGAACAAGCTTTATTTCTATAATTTGATTAAATTATTTGCTTACAATTTATCTCATAATTTTGGAATTGAAAAATATGAAGAGTTCATATTATAAACCCAGAAGTCTGAAAAGTTCATATTAGAATCCTAAAAGACCCGAAGAATATAATTGTTCTGAAAATCTGGAAATTTTCAATAGTCAGAAACATTGTCTTTGATGGTTATTTTGATTGCTAAATAAGAATAACATGCGTGTGACCTACGATTGCATTTCTGTTTTTGGTTGATTATAGAAATTGGAATGAGGCTGCATGCAGTGATGGAGCCAGGAATTTAAGATAGGGGGCTCAAATATTTAATTTTTTAAATTTTAAAGGGCCCAGTACACCACTAACCTTTAAATAAC
>JAOSBL010000009.1:8066885-8082992 GCA_027568915.1 Erythroxylum roraimae
CCTCTGACCAAAGAGGACAATACCGAGGGGAAACCCACCCCGGTAGGGTCGCCCGGCCCGAGTTCGGGGTCCCTACACTAATGACAAGATAACTAATCAAGTTGGTCGGAATGAACAAGAAGACTTTCCTTCTTATTTAATTAATTATTTTACGTTAGAAGCATAACTTTCGGCAGCCTACTACTTGCGTCTTAGGCTTGTTTAAAACTTTTAGGTTTAATGGGTTGTATTTTAGAAATATCAGCTTGGGCTTTAATTATTTTGGTAAAAGGCCCATGTTTTAAGGCCTTTTACATAGATAGAGTTTCTTTATTTTCAAGAGGTATAAATACATCATAATAAATATTATTTAGGGTTAGATTGGTTAAATAACGAATTCTATAAGGAAGGATTTATTGTCTTCTTCTATTGCATCAAGAATATAGTTCTTATCAAGGTAAACACTTGTGGCGAATTTCTATTCTTATTTTCAAATCAACCTTATTATATGTATTTTCTTTCATATAATTGATTGGGGGTTCATTAGGGTTGGGGATTTCGTCTTGTTCATGTTCTATCCAAAGTGTGTGTTTAAGGGGTTTCGTGTTCTTTAGACAAGGGTTTTCGCATCGCAAACTATTTCAATCAATCAAAGATTTATGGGGTTTTATTATTTCTTATTTTATTGACAATTTGTTATTGAAAAGGACATTAATAGAATCACTTAGATTTCTTAATTTGATAAATTATGTCCTTATTATTATCTTACAACATGTAGCTTTTTAACAAACTATTAAGCCGTTATGTGGAAAAATTGATGGAAGCAACCCACTAATTCTAGACCCAAATTGACGGTAAACATGAAGGGTATATCGAGCTAACAATGTTAAGCAAGCACTATTTGAGAAGTAAACCAAGAATTAGGATATGTTTCATTTTTATTACATTTTATTTTTATTTTAGGTGTTAGCATATGATTTTATTGATTTTTAACGTGTTTTAGTGTTAGGATAAAAGAAATCCTAAGTTGATTACGCATATTTGTCGTGTTAGTGTATGCGTTTTAAATTTTCGTAACTTTGGGTGATCAAAATTTTAAGTTTTTCTAGCTATTTTTCATGTTGTAACACAATAACAGAGAATTACATAATCACTAGTCATGACCTTGCACATTTTGGATCTTTTAAAAATTCTTCACACACTTTCACAGAGAGTTACACGCTCATTAGACACACCCGTATGGACTTACACAATTAATATGACCGTGTAAGTCCTCGAATACTTACGCACTCGTGTCCTTTGAATTTTAAAGAGTTTGTAACTTACACGGTCAACTACGCGATTATGTAACTAATTGTGTAAGTTTGCAACAATTTTTAAAAATTATTTTTCCTCTCGCTCTTAATATATGTATATATTTCTATATTCATGTCTTATATTTATATATATATATATATGTGGATGTACCTAAAGATCAATAAAGACCACATTCATTTTAAATTGAAATAAAAGTTCAATGATCTTTATAATTATTTAACGTTTGAACTTATGCATGAATTTTGATAAAATTATTATAAGGAATATTTTAGAAACTTTTTAATTGTGTTTCTTTGATATAAATGTTATTATAAAATCAAGATATTATATAAAATTTTATGTTTACAAAATACTATGATAAAAAGTATACATCATACTAAGATTTATATGTATGTATACATGTATTTAACTTTACCAGGACCTTTTCATTAAAAAAAAAAAAACTCCTTGATAGTGGGTACTAAGAGTTCTACCAAAATTTTTGATGTTTATGAAGATTAAATTATTATTTAGGTAAATTATAAAATTGGTATAAAAACTCTGCTCAGTGTATAATTGGATTAAAATTAAAAGTTAGAACACGGGTGAACCGGAAAAATAAGCAACTTGGATGTTAAACTGTTGGGTATCAAGGCAAATCGGGGCTTCGAGGATGTGTTTGGCAATAGTGATGAAGAAGGAGGGCTGGAAGGCCAAGGAGCTGACACTACTTGTTCTTTATGCTGTGGCTTTCTATGCTTTCATCATCTCTCGTTCCCTTCTACTCTCTCACGGTATTTAAACCCTTGCTGCTGCTTCTTCTTTTCCTTTTTGTTTATATTCGATGACTGACGACTAAACAACGATACGGTGACTTACAGATCATGCACTGAAGCTCTATGGATTGCGCCCTGGATGGATTTTCTCCTCTCGTCTAAATGTATACAGTTTCATTTTCTTATTCAGATTAATACATTTTCTGTTTTAACATTCTTCTTATCAATCAAAATAGGATGTATCTGATGCCCAATGGAGAAACTTTCGGGGAAATATACCCATCCTCACAGTTGTTTTTGCACTCTTTTCCTTGCTTGCCAACATGTCGAGACCCTTCTTTGGTCTCAAAGCTAAGGGCATGTCGCTTGTTTGGCTTTCCATTTCGCTTGTCTACCTATCCTATCTACATGGGGTTTGGTATGCTTTCTCCTGTGTTTTTTTTTTTAGATAAAATTTTTCATTTTGCTTTTATCTCTGTTTTTTATTAGTCTTCTATGTCTTTGGCCTTGTAGCACTATTTTCATCCTCTCCATTGCAGGTTTCAATTTCTTTCTTGTAAAGGTGAGTTCCAATGAGATTTTATTACATAAAATCTTATCCAATTCCTCTTTTATCGTCTGAGAATTCATATTCTCATTATTATGATGTTTTTGAAGCCACTAATCACGTCATATTCTTATCAGAATTCTAGTTTGCTTCTTGTTTTACTATGTTTGTCTTTCTGCAGATCTTTGCCAGAACAAAGTACTTCTCCTTCGTACTTTGGGTTTTCAACATATTTTTCCTTCTATGTAACCGTATTTATGAAGGATATTCATTTTCTACATTTGGGTAAGCCACGTGAAGTTGTATCTCACTTTAGTATACATGGTTCCATTTTTGTTTGACAGACAAAGAAAACAGGGTTTTAAATTGTGCTCTCTTATTGTTCAGGAAGCAGTGGGCATATTTGGACAATTACAGAGGCAACTTTAGGTGGCACATATGTTTCAATTTCGGTAGTTCTTTTATTCAATCATGTTCTTTGCCTTAGTTCCTAAGGAATTCTCTGAGGTTTTATATGTAAGTTATGAAACAAATGATTTTATTTAGTTTTCTGAATTTTAAACATCTACTATCTTGCTGTTTGTCAGTAATTTTACGCATGATAAGCTTTGGGTATGATTACCATTGGGCACATGAAGCTTGTTCTTTTGATCGGAAGGTAATATCATATAGTTAAGATTAAATGCATGGTATCTAGTGGCCATGTGAATTTGGATTGGGCATGAGCTTTCTATCTGTTTTTGTACAATTATCTTGAAGGTTAGCTTTGAGACTTAACATGTATTTGGAATTAATGTTAATGCTATTTTTCCCTTTACCCATAAATACTTTGCTTTTATCCTATAGGGTATCTATTATATTTTCTGCTTGGCATGCTTCTTGGTTAAATTTTTTTTCCCCTGAATTTCATCTGCAAGATAGAATTGCATGTGAAATTATGTTTGTTTGCATGAGCCACCTGCAACTGAATTTTGATTTTCCATTACTGGAATTGATTCTCTTTCAGAAACACATACAGCGTTGCCATATTTGTATGTCTGGAAAGGAATGCTACCGATTACTACAGGTTAGTTATTTATATATGGATTAACCTTTTGGACAACTAGTTAGACGTTCAACTAAGAAGTTTGCATATTGTATTCCTCAAGTCTGTTTTGCTGTCTGGTCTTTTGTTTTTTACTTGAGTGAATGACCTTAATTTGTTTAATGCAGGAGAGAAGTGTTATGAAAGACAACTTCTCACTTAGCATATACCTTTGTTATTTGGTATATGCCCCACTTTACATTGCTGGGCCAATTATAAGCTTTAATGCATTTGCTTCACAGGTCTGTAACTTATTATACTATCTTCTTTATTTGTACTAGAATCGTCAATATTTGACTGAGTTTGATTGTTGTATTAAAAATAACCACATAGCTGCGTTGAAGAAATAATGGAGAAAGCATAAGTTGTTTGGACAGGGGATCTTGAAATGTTATAAGTATTTATGCAAGCTTTTTAAGCAATCTAGGTTAGGTCATGGGTGTAGAAGTGCTTCTAATTAACCTATTGCTGAACCTGGAGCATAAAATTCTGCTTATTGCATAGAATTCTGAATTTGGTATAGTGTATAAATTTGCAAATAAATAAAAATTTATTATTAAAAAATGGGATAATGTAGTTTTGAGGAATAAAATTATTTTCTGCTTATCATAAAAAGGTTACAGAGCTGTAGCATAAATACAATGTAGGAATCACCTAAAGAAGGAAACTACTAAGTAGGAAACTAAAAACTAGGAAACTAAATAAACTAATTTACAACTGTATCTACTCACTAATTACAGAATATTTCCTTTCCTTTTATATCTAAACCGACACTCCCCCTCAAGTTGGGGCATATATATTTATAAGTCCCAACTTGCTGATGATTCCATCAAAGCTTGGCTTGAACAATCCTTTTGTAAGGATATCAGCTACTTGCTGTGTGATTGGAACATACGGCATGCAAATCACTCCATTTTCTAGCTTTTCTTTGATGAAATGACGGTCAATTTCACATGTTTAGTCCTATCATGTTGCATGGGATTGTTAGCAATGCTAATGGCAGCCTTGTTATCGCAATATAGTTTCACAGGACCATCCAATGGTAGTTGTAGCTCCTCTAGTACTCGTTTGAGCCAAATTGCCTCACAAATTCCATTGTCCATAGCACGGAACTCTGCTTCAAGACTACTGTGAGCCACTACATTTTGTTTTTTACTCCGCCAAGTCACTAGATTTCCCCAGACACATGAGCAGTGTCCACTAGTAGATCTTCTGTCAGTGATCGAACCCACCCAATCTGTGTCGGTAAACACTTCAACAGTTCTTTGAGCCTTCTTCTCAAAAAATAGTCCCCTTCTTGGAGATGCCTTGAGGTATCTCAGAATGCGGTAAGTTGCTTCCAAATGAACCTTCTTAGGAGAGTGGATAAGTCGATCAAACTGACAGCAAAAGCAATATCTGGTCTTCTATGAGACAAATAGATTAACTTACCAACCAATCTTTGATATCTCCCAACATCAACTGGGTCACCTCCAACATCACTAAGTTTTTCATTGGGGTCTACAGGCGTGTCAGCTGGCTTACAACCTGTCATACCTATATCAGAAAGTAGATCTAGTACATATTTCTGTTGGCTTACCATGATCCCCTTCTTTGATCTTGCAACTTCCATTCCCAATATCTGCTTTGATCTTGCAACTTCCATTCCCAAGAAATACTTCAGTGGTCCCAAGTCTTTGATCTCAAATGCTCTTGCCAGACTAGCCTTCAAGTTGTTGATTTCTTCATGATCATCACCTGTGATGATGATGTCATCCACATATGCCAGCAAAATAGTCATCATCCCACTTTCCTTCCTTTTAAAGAATAAGGTGTGATCAGTCTGACCTTGAGAATATTCTTTTTGTTTCATTAAACTTGTAAATCTTTCAAACCAAGCTCGAGGTGATTGCTTCAAACCATATAGTGCCTTTCTTAGCAAGCACACTTGAGATCCAAACTCAGCCTCAAAGCTAGAAGGAGGTCCCATGAACACTTTTTCTTCAAGTTTTCCATTCAGGAAAGCATTCTTCACATCTAGTTGGTGTAGAGGCCAATCTAGGTTCACTGCAACAGATAATAGATCCCTCACTGTATTGAGTTTCGCCCTTGGAGCAAATGTTTCAGTGTAATCCACGCCATAAGTCTGAGTGAAACCTTTTGCTACCCATCCTGCCTTGTATCTCTTGAGCGTTCCATCAGAATTATACTTGACTGTGAACACCCATTTACATCCTACCAACTTCTTTCTAGCCGGAAGAGCTACTTTTACCTATGTCTGATTCTTCTTAAGAGCATTCATTTCCTCCAAAACTGTTGCCTTCCATTCAAGAACCTGTAAAGCTCCTTGTATAGACTTTGGAATTTCCACATGATTAAGATGTGAGATAAAACAAGAAAAAGGAGATAAGTTTTGAAGAGATACAGAGTTAGACATAGGATATTTGATAGTGCATTTCTTAATTCCTTTTCTAAGAGCCATGGGTAAATACATATCAGACTTAGGAAGATCAAGATTAGACTCAAGATTTAATGGAATAGGATCAAGAGAAATTGTACCTGGTCGTGGGCCTTTTTTTGTGCTATGCATAGGCATGGCTGGCTATATTGCTTTTGATAGGAGCTTCCTAGAGTATGTTTGACCAAATTTCTTGTCATATTTTGGAGTTTGTTGTGTGGCATCATGGTTTCTAGTTATGACAGATTCATTATCCAAATTATTTGCATTTAAATTTGAATCATTGCCTTGACTGTTTTCCTTTTCCAAATTGTTTTCCTCTTCCAAATTGTGGTTGAGATTCTGAAAATGATTTCCTACAGATTGAAAATTCACACTTAAAAGAATCCAAAGCAGCCATACTTACCACCGAATCTTCCTGACTCCCCCTGACCGAATACTACCCCTAGAGAGGAGAGAAAAAAAATATTTTTTCAAAAACAAATGGTGTCCATGGTTACAAAATATTTTTTAAAATTGGATCAAAACATTTGTAGTCTCTTTTGAGAGGCTGAATACCCTAAAAAGGCACACTTTCTTGCCTTAGGATCAAGTTTTGTCTTATTTTTATCTTGATTGGAGACAAAAACAATGCAACCGAATATCTTGAAGGGTAAATCCAAAAAAAGTCTAGGATCATGGTTATGTTCGCGAAACTTTTGTATAGGAGTTTCAAATTGCAGGATTTTAGAGGGCATATGATTAATTAAGAAAACAACAGTTAAAAGAGCATCACCCCAAAAAGTTTTAGGCACATTATTTGAAAACAACAATGCTCTTGTGATGTCAAAGTAAATGTCTATTTTTCCTTTCCGCTACACCGTTTGGTTGTGGTGTGTCAACACAAGAACTTTGTTGTATAATCTCTTTTTCAGAAAAATTTTTGCCAAAGCTTTGGAAAAATATTCCCGGCCATTGTCGCTCCTAAAAATTTGTATATTTGCGTTAAATTGTTTTTGAACCATATAGTGAAATTTTTTAAATATCAACAACTTCATGTTTTTCTTTCATCAAAAAAATCCAAGTGAGTCGTGTGTGATCATCAATGAAAGAAACAAACCATTTTTTGCCAAGAAAAGTAGGAATCCGTGATCGACCCCAAATATCACTATGGATTAGTTGAAATAGCTTAGATGAAACGTAAGGCTGAGAGGGATAAGAAGATTTGTGATGTTTTGCTAAAGCACATGCTTCACATTGAAACGAAGATGAATCTTTATTAATAAATAACTTAGGAAACAAATGTTTCAAATAGAAAAAACTGGGATTTCCCAAACGAAAATGCCATAACAAAACATCTTGATCGCTAGACATAGACTCTTAACTTACAATAAGAATTTTGTACAGCCATACCTGCAATCCATCTTCAAAGTAGTACAACCCTCCACATTCGTTAGCATTAGCAATCATCGTCCCCATAGCCAGGTCCTAGAAAAAACACGCAGAAGAGGAGAAATTAGCTTGACAGCTAAGGTCACGGGTGAGTTCACTGATGGACAGCAAATTGCAGGACAATTTAGGGCACATGAAGGACATTGTAAAGGATAATTTTGGCTGAAATTTTGACAGTTCCACTGCTGGCAATGGCAGCAAATGTGCCATCTGCAATTTTGATTTTTTATTTCTTGCAGCAGGGTTATAAGAAGAAAAAAATTGAGAGCAATATGTCATGTGATCGGTAGCCCCAGAATCTATGAACCAAGGACCAAAAAATTGATTTGAACACACAAAGGAATAAAGAAATACCTTGCTGGGCTGAAGCACAAGGGGAAGAGGAGTTAAGAGAAAATTTTGGAGAGTTAAAAAGCCTAGAGAGATCCAAAAAAAATATTCTGTATATTTTTGGTCTAGTTTTTTTCTTGTAATTCTCCAGTTTTCCCAATAGTAAAAGTCTTCTATCCTTGCCCGTAGTTTTTACCCTAATTTGGTGGTTTTTCACGTAAAATCTGTGTGTTCATTACTATTCTCTCAGTCTTATTTAGCTGCGAACCTGCTCTAATCCGGTCAATTAGGTTCGCAGCTAAATAGGACTGAGGGAATAGTAATGAACACACAGATTTAAGGTGGAAAACCCCCAAATTGGGTAAAAACTACGGACAAGGATAGAAGACTTTTACTACTGAGAAAACTGGAGAATTACAAGGACAAACTAGACCAAAAATATACATAATATTTTTTGCTTCTCTTTCTTTCTCTTTTCTCTCTCACCTCACACTTTTTTTTTTCCTCTTTGCTTGTTACGTCTTCTTTTCGTTCATCTATAGGCAGGAGAATGAAGTATGGTTGGCCAAGTTGGCCAACCATTCTTGTTTTATTAGGCATGGTTGGTGCCTACCATGTGAACCAATCTTCTGTCAACTTTGGAGGCTTTGGAGGCTTCAACATTGGTTGGCTACCATGCCTACCATTATTGAATGCCTATCATTGTTGACAATTCTCCCACTGGAAGATTTGATTGAGAGTCAATCAGATCTTCACACTATTCTTTCTACCTTGCCGTTTCATGTTGCTTACGTCTCACGCTGTATTGTGACAGTCAGAGTGTTTTGCATCTTGCAAAGAATCTAGCATTTCATTCAAAGACATTACACAGCTGAGTTCAGTATCACTTCGTCCGTGAGAAAGTGGAAGAAGGAACGGTGGACATCTAGAAAATTCATACAATGGAGAACCTGACAGATTTTATGACAAAAGCAATCAATGGTGACAAGTTTATGTAGTGTCGATCCTCGTGTGGCCTGACAGAGACGTAAGCAATATGAAACGACAAAGTAGAAAGAATAGTGTGAAGATCTGATTGATTCTCAAATCTTCAAGTGGGAGAATTGTCAGCAATGGTAGGCATTCAACAATGGTAGGCATGATAGCCAACCAATGTTGAAGCCTCCAAAGTTGACAGAAGATTGGTTGGCATGGTAGGCACCAACCATGCCCCAATAAAACAAGAAGAATGGTTGGCCAACTTGGCCAACCATACTTCATTCTCCTGCCTATAACGAAGAGAAGATGTAGCAAGCAGAGAGGGAAAAAAAGAGACTGAGGTGAGAGAGAAAAGAGAAAGAAAGAGAGGCAAAAACTATTCTGTATATTTTTGGTCTAATTTTTCCTTGTAATTCTCCAGTTTTTTCAGTAGTAAAAGTCTTTTATCTTTGCCCGTGGTTTTTATCCTAATTTGGGATTTTTTCACATTAAATCTGTATGTTCATTACTATTCCCTCAATCCTATTTAGCTGCGAACTTGCTCTAATCCGGTCAATTTTCACAACAAGTAGGCACCGGCTCTGAAGAAGTAGTTTGCTCCTAAAGAAGATTCAGCCACAGCTGCAGTAGCTTTCCAGTCCCCCTTCTTTTTGTTTTGAGGCGGCTTCCCATGGAGCTTCCAACACTTGTCCTTTGTATGCCACCGCTTGCCACAAAAATCCCAAGAAAATGGTTTTTTCTTGTCACCACCACCATCAACGCCCTTGGAAACTAGAGCCACGTTGTCTCCATTTTGTGTCAAGTGGACAGGTTCATTCATCACACGTTTTCGGGCTTCCTTTTGGTGTAGTTAAGAAAACACAGCTCGTATTGAAGGTAAAGGCTGGCGGCCAAGAAGTCGGCCCTTGATTTTATCAAAGCCATGATTGACTTCAGCAAGAAACATGAAGACATGATCATCTTTCTCTCTTTTTTTGCCCTTGCAAGATCGTTAGGGTTCTCCCATGCATCATCATAACACAAATCCAATTCTTTCCAAAGAGAGCATTTCGTTGAAATAAGTTGTGACATCTCTATCGCCTTGTTGAGAGCGCCACAGTTTCTTTTTCAATTCAAAAATTCGAGAGGAATTCCCAAGATTAGACTATGTCTCGCTAACAGTATCTCATATTTCTTTTGCATCCATGTATATGAACGGACGACGAATCAGTTCTTTCATGGAATTTAGCAACCATCCCGTAATCAGAGAATTCTCATGATGCCAGTGCCGGAACGTGTGATTGGTTGCTACTGGTTTTGACTTCTCGCTAGTAAGAAATCCAAGTTTTCCTCTGCCATTTAGGGCTGGTTTGACAGACTGAGCCCATTCCCAAAAATTCTGACCATTAAGCCTCACCACTATAATCTGCAAGTATGGCAGTGCGGCAACATCCAAACTGGCTGGAGCAGAGGTGACAACTGGCTGGTCGATTGGTGGACAGGATGTATTGGAGGTACTAGAGATTGTTGACACGATGTGGCAGGAAACAAAATGGAGGGAGGATTTAAAGGGAAAAAATAAACCCAAAAATTTGGAAAAAAAAAATCAGATTGTAGGCAGGAAAAAATCTGACTTAAAGGATGAAGAGAACCAAAAAATCGAAACTTTAGAGAAAAGAAATTGGCCGCAGAATGCAGAACAATGAGTCGGCAACCCCAGGGAAAGAGAAAACCCTAGTGCTCTGATACCATGTAGTTCTGAGGAATAAAATTATTTTATGATTATCATAAAAAGGTTACAGAGCTGTAGTATAAGTACAATGTAGGAATCACCTAAGGAAGGAAACTACTAACTAGGAAACTATAAACTAGGAAACTAAATAAACTAATTTACAGCTGTATGTACTCACTAATTACAGAATATTTCCTTTCCTTTTATATCTAAACCGGCAGATAAAAATTACAATAATGTAAAATACAATATATTTTGATAATTGGAATTAAGATTTTAGATGCTTCTGATAGGTATTAGGAATTTACAATTTAAAGAACCTACAAAAGTTATTTACTACCTTCCTTGTGCAGTTAGATACACCTCAGAAGAGTTATTCAGCAAAAGATATTTCTTGGTATGGGCTGCGTTGGATTATCAGCTTTATCTTGATGGAACTATTAACACATTTATTCTACTATAATGCCTTTGCAATGAGGTCAGTCTTTCAGAAACCTTATGTTTTTCTTCCTATGCAGTCTATGTTTATTGATCCCTTTTCTTGTTAAACAGTGGGCTCTGGACAATATTGTCTCCTCTGGATATATTTATCATTGGATATGGGGTATGGCACATTCTTTCTAGAAACAAAGTTTAAGCATGATTGATTTCTTTTATTTGCAAAGAAAAGGAATTGATTTGAACTTGTAAAATATTGAGCCATGTAGCAGATGGCTTTAGTGATGACCTAAGTTTTATAGTTCTTTACAATGCATGCATGGATGTATACATAAATGATACTTTGTCAAACTATTTCTTCTTGGTTTTTGAGAAGGCTGGTTGAACTCTGAAAAAACAAATTCATAACTCCTTAATATAAAGATTCTGCCAATTCCTAGTCTTTGAAGGATCATGTAATTGGGACACATTGTGTCATCTTTCGTTCTGCCTGCCAAAGACCGTTGGAGTTGCCAAACATGTTGGTTAGTGAAAATCAGACTTCAGAATCATACATTGGAAGATAGATTGGAATTAACTGTTATACTTTCACATTGTTAATCTTTATGCTACACTGCAGGTCTTGAACTATATGTGGCTAAAGTTTTTCCTTATGTGGGACTATTTTTGATCTCTTTATGGTACACTGCAGGTCTTGAACTTTATGTGGCTAAAGTTTTTCCTTATATGGCGCTATTTCCGATTCTGGTCTCTGGTATGAATCCTGAGTTTCTATGCTCAAATCAGTCCTATCTGTTCAGTATAACATGTTAGAAATCTCTAATTTTATCAAAATGTCTGATGGAACTTAATAGGAAGAACACTTCTAAATAACTATCTTATTTCAGATTTGTGGTATTGAGGTCCCTGAGAATATGCCAAGGTGTATTAATAACTGTTACAACATGGAGAGCTTCTGGAAAAATTGGCACGCTTCATACAATAAATGGCTTGTGAGGTGAATGTTCAACTTATTGAGCTTTTTCCTAACACTATTTTGAGAGAAATGTCTTCTTCACAGATCGTATTATGATGTTAGGTACATGTATATTCCTCTTGGGGGATCTCAGAGAAAGCTGCTCAGTGTATGGATTATATTCACATTTGTAGCCATATGGCATGATCTAGAGTGGTAACTTGTTCTTTTGTCAAATTATCTTTCTGATCACTTAGTTAATCTGCACATAAATGCCTTTTGCTTGTCTCATATGTTGTTCATCTTGGCCTCAGGAAACTTCTCTCATGGGCATGGTTAACATGCTTATTTTTTATCCCAGAAATGTTGTTGAAATCAGCAGCAAATACTTTACAGGTGATTTATCTATTTTAAGGTTGTCATAATCTTGATATCACTATGTTACCACAATCTGATCAGTGATTGCAGTGTAGTTTCTCTGGTATTGTGGCCAAGGGCTGCATTTTTTGGTGGCCAAATGGTGCCATGTTGTTAGAACAAAAGGCCAAGGAGTCATTTAACTTGCATATCTGTTGCCAAGAACAATACGCTGTAAGATGGTTATGCTTAGGTATTTGAGGTCAAGGATAGGAATTTCAACAAATGGGGACCTCACAAAATGGAAATCTGGACATTTAAGCAAGGGTCTCGTGATGAGGTGTTATTGCAACTGTGTTTTGCTTCCTATCCTATGTTCAGCTGGAGAGAAATCTTAAGTTACCTTTCTGCTCAATATTCCATGATAACTTACATTAGGTTCAACTTTGGGTCTTATGGGTGACTCATTATTTGGAAGCTGGTTTTGGCCACTTCGTCTGTTCTTGTAAAGGATCACTGTATTATCTTATTCTTATCGTCTTACAATACTATTACTTGGACCTCTAACATTGCAGTTGAACAGTATGGTTATAATAATTAGGGTCACCAAATTTTATGGGCACTACAACCACAAAAGATAAATTATATAATAAGAGAGGATATAGCTTTCAGCTAATTAATGTTAAATATTGTTTTTATTTTTCTATTTTGAGGAATCTCACCCAATATATCTTGCCCCTGTAATAACTTGTTGACGAAGCAAAATACCTGTCATGGCTGTACTTTTTTTTTTCCGGGGAAAATGCTATATTCTAGTTTCTTTTGGAGTTATTATTTTCACTTTTGCTAAAACTATTGTTCTCTGATTTTTCATATTCTTGTTCTTTCCAGGTGGAGAGTTCTTTCCAGAAATTTCTGTTTCGTGAATTTAGTGCACTTGCAGGTGCTGTGACTATCACATGTCTGATGGTATGTCCACCAATATGTGAAATATTTATGAATATTTTATAACTTGTGTGTCGATCCTTCAGTATTGAAATTATGATGCTCTAAAGCCTTGTTGGTTTCGTATTTTCTCTGTTAACATTGCAAGATAAAATCCTAAAGCATCAAAAGTAGGTAGATGGATCAGGATGTTGATGTTGTCTTTTCTCAAGTGAATGTTAATTGTATGATCAATGCTGAATATCTACGTGTTTGATCCCATTGAATGCCGAATTTCTGTCATCCTTTATTTCTTAGTCTTTCATCGAACCAAAATATGTTTGCAGTGAAGCATCTGATCCCTTATGCAGGTTGCAAATCTTGTTGGTTATGTGATTGGACCCTCAGGTGTTAATTGGTTGATTTCAAAATTTCTTACAAGAGACGGTATGTGTCTTTTGTGTAACTTATGTACTAATATCTGATGTCTTTGTGTAAATTTAGTTTAGTCATCCTGCAATGTTCTCTTGTGTATGCTCTTTGTAGGATTGCCAGTGCTGGGTGGAATGTTTTTGTCATTTTATGTTGGAACAAAGGTAAAGAATGTAATACACCACCAGTCTAATGATAAACTATTCATGATTGCATTTGCCCGTGTGAGTTGATATTGGTTGAAACCTAATTGTTTGCAGATTATGTTCCACATTGACGATGTAAAGCAAAGGAAGCCCTAAATCAAAGTGTCCTATGAGGTTCTTCCTCCTTCCAAAACTGCTGACTGCCGCTTTTGATGATATCTTGTATTCTTTGTGTATGAAGGAAATCTCTGGCCAGAAGAGCAGGAGTATCAAGTTACGACATGAGTAGAACAGACTAGCCCTGAACCAGATCATTTAGGTAATACTTTGTAACAAATGCAGACTCTTAGTGCGGCTTGTTTAGGAAAGAAATCAATCAGAAGCCATCCTTTTCCGTTGATGGCGATGCTGAGTGTTGACACCTGGCAGTGTCCTCAGTTGGAGAACTTAATTTTTTCCGAAGACATGGAATACGCGCAATGTGTCCAACTGGGGTAAGGGAATCCTCTTTATTAACTTTCCAGCTAAAAGTAGAGAATCACTTGCCTCCATAGGATTAAGGTCGGAGAGGGTTAACAATGGTTTATGTGGAGTAATTTGAAAGCTGAATATCAGACTGTTCAACCGCACCATGGTCTACATTTACATAAATGATTCTTAGTGTGTTACAGGTTGAATGGTCTAAGCAAAGTAACCATAGAACTGTCTATGCAGCAACTTAGCAACCAATATTGTTTCATCCAGGAGTTTGCTGGAAAATTCGGAAGTGACAAAAGTACATGATAATTCTAACCTGTTACAGATTGTCAATAATCCAACAAAAGTACAAGATGGTTGAAACCTTCCATTTGTTACTATAACAGTCTCTCCCACGGACACCCAGTACTTGGGGTACTGAAATACAAACTTTTTGGTCTTAGACTAGGGTGTTCACCGGCGGATCCAATGACTAATCCCCTTGATGGCTTGTAGGCACCTCACAGGGTGGGACAGCTAGCCCAAGAATTTAAGGTTGTTCCATACCCAAAGCCAAGGATCGAACTCCTGACCTTTGGTTAAGGATGGATGAATCCTTGCCACTTAATCATACCCCTTGGGTTACTGAAATACAAACTTTAATTAGACGAACGTAATACAAATCACGTATTGTGTAAATCGAGGTAGCGAATTAGGTTTAATTAGTGTCTGTAAGATCCAATGTCTTTATTCTCAATTAGTCATCTCCAAAATTTTAAGTGAGCTATAATCCTACTATCATAAGCTTCATTTTGCAGTTTCCTGAATTTAGAGGCATTTGGGAGAGGGCAGGGACTGTTACACCAATTGGACCACCCTTCACACTTTCCTCTTAAATAAAAAGATTTAAGAGGAAATGCATGTACTTAAGTTTTCATCGGTTCAAATCAAAGATATCTTTACTTTCTTAAATTGTGAGATTCCACCTAGTGATAGAGAAGAAATACTATCTACTATATTTTAATTAAGTAAAATAGTTGGTTAGATAATTTGTTGAAATAACTAATAAATCTCACAATAGAAGTGAAGAAAGAAATAAATTAGTTTATTCATGAAAAAAGATATATGATTCATTGTGTTGAAGTTTTGAGTGAAGACGTGTTACCTTATATATAAACCATTCCATCTCTGTAATTAAAAATGATTATGAAAATTTACATATTATAATTGGACTATAAACAATTAAGTTTCAACTAAGATAACTTGCAAAAGGTTCAAGTAAAAAACCTTAGAAAAAGGTGCTATAGAATAAAACTAGCATGTTGATCCTTTTTTTAAGTTTGCATTACAGAGAAATAGAAGCAAACTAGTTCCAGAATTGAACTTTTAACTGGTATCAAACTTTTCTTTTGTGACCCATACTAAAAGTTTTTAAACACAATTGGCATCAATGTGCTTCCTAGATAGGTGCCAAACATGCGTATGAAGTTGTTAGAGTTTTTCTATTTCTAGTCGTTTCTTTTAGAATTCTAGGTTGTTATTTTTTTTAGGTTGTTATTTTCTTTTAGAATTCTACTTTTAGGATTTTATGCCCATAAGAGGTTTTTCTATGAATGCAACTAACATATTATCATTATTATTATTGAATCAAAAACTTTTGGAGAGTTTCCTTCAATCTTTTATGGCATGTTTGGTTCACGGAATGGAATAGGATGGGAATAGAATAGTTATTCTTTGGAATAGAAAAGATGGAGAATAGAATATAATGTGTATTACTTTGTTTGGTTTAAGACATAGAATAGATAAAGAATTTCTATTCCATTGTTTTGT
>JAOSBL010000009.1:8150308-8171021 GCA_027568915.1 Erythroxylum roraimae
TGTTTTGAATCTTGGTTTATATATATATATATATATATATATATAGCATATAGGTTTCCAATGCCACACATTATGGCATGAAATAGATAGATGGGTATATTAGCCGAAGATTCTGTCCATCTTGCTATTTGAAAAGATCACCCTCAGGGCCGTGTATGTTAATCATACGTTTGAATTTGTCCTGTCTCTACTTAGTTTAGTTGAGCACGGACATAGTGCACCAAACGTGGGGACGGTTGAAACCCATGTTCCCCACTTCCGCTTAGGAGATGAACATGATTGATGTAAGCGTGTGCTACACTGTCTGTAACCAGACAAATTAAGCCATAGTCAGTCGAAGTGTAATATTCAAACTATAAATCATTAAAAATATCATTCAATATAAGTCCATATTTTCAGATTTAAGAAAACAAATTTTACCATTAAGAAGTGATTACTTGTAACCACTTCTTAATGGTAACCCATGTTCCAATTATTTTTTATAATTAATTAAACAAAAAAAGGACTTCGATACTTGTAAAAAACATTAATACGTTACGCTTGAAGCCTATGGTCTGCTACTTTAGTTACCCTTTCCATAGGACACTGGAGGGAGCTAAGATGCCTTACGCTTCTGCAACTTCAAAATGAAAATGGGACCCCATAGAACACAATGTACAAGGAAGGAGGTGGATGAGTATTTTTGGTTTTAGCGGTGGGGTTGTTGTGGTCGTCCTCGTCGTCTCTTTTGGGCCCCATGAATACCAATGCCAAAAGAGACGACTCAGCTGTTGCAATTAATTTGTGCTAAACTTGTAATGCCAAATCGACCAACTCATTTGTACATGATTTTTGGTTTCCGATTTTTAAGGATCGATTGGGCAGCTCATAAGAATCTGTTCTTCTGTTTTGGTTATCTTCTTATCATGTTTTATTAAATCTTATCCATATATTTATGTTGATCCTATAAGTATATTGATGAGATTTAGTTTCTGTTTGATTGAACTTGTAATGCCAAATCGGCCAACTCATTTGTACATGATTTTTGGTTCCTGATTTTTAAGGATCGATTGGGCAGCTCGTAAGAATCAGTTCTTTTGTTTTGGTTATCTTCTCATCATGTTCTATTAAATCTTATCCACACATTTATGTAGATTCTATAAGTATATTGATGAGATTTAGTTTCTGTTTGGTTGAACTTTTGGAGAGTGAATAAGTATTTTTTTCTCCGCAAATTTTTTTTAAGAAAAATGAGTATTTGACTGTAAAATTAAAAAGCACTTTTTTAGTATATATAACTTTTTCGACAGCTAAAATATAGCTTTTTAAGAAGCTCAAATTTGGAGCTTTTCAAAAAACAGTTTTTCAGTAGATTTTTTATATCAATTAATGAGTCTATTTTTTAGCCTTTTTTGTCCTTATGTTTTATACATAATTCCCACAATACTCACAAACTCATCTTCACGTTTATTTTGAGAATTATATAATATTATTTGACTTTTTATATGTCTTAATATTTATTTTTGATACTAGTTTTGCTTATGTTATAATTCATATAAAAGATTTGGTTAAATATATTTTCATTTATGTTTCATATTATTTAAAATTATATAATAATTAATTTATTGTGCTTTGCATATTGTTTAATAAACTTTAAATAATATTTATATGCATAAATAATTTTTATTACAAAATAAAATATAGTTAAAATTAAAAGTGCTTTTTATTTTTATGTTGCCAAACAGTCTATTGTACGAAGCTCTTTTAAAAAAACTCTTTTTAAAATGACAGTCAAATAGTCAACTGACTTTTTAAAAAATCTCTCCTTAGAAAAGTTCTACTGACAAAAACTCTACTGATATAAAGCTCATCCAAACAGTCACTTAATAGAACAGGTTGGAACAAAATAATTGGAAACGAGGATTTAATGTGCAGGTGACCTAGGAGAAATGATATTATTGAAATACACACTCCAATTGTTTTACATCTTCAAAGATGATTATCAAACAAAAAAATCCTTCCATGTTTCCAATCTGAGGATTACGTATTACAAATGCTTGATTCAGAATAAGAAAAAAAACAGATTTTCCTTTTTTTTTTCATAGACATGAAACATGTACTTCAAGCTGGGCTATTTTAATGGAGTCCAGATCTTCTGTCCAATATTATGATGTCTTATTGTGTCCAATAAATCTCAGCCATTTATTTATGTAAGGCCCGCATGGGATCCGCGCGGGTCCCGCAAAATAAATAGCTGAGATTCTATGAGACAAAATAAGATAGAGTAAAGCTGGACAGAAGATCTGGTTTCATTTTAATGAGTCTTTTTGTAGACAAGACGAGTGCTTTATATGCAAGCGTTTCGTATACGCTCAAACAAAAAATTTACTCAAGATGCGACAAACTGAGCCTCCAGTGTGAATGAATTTACCATGCATGTTCCCATTGACCTCAAGTCAACTCAGCAAAGCAGCTACTTTGATAGCTTCTTTTCAGAAAATATGAGGAGCAAACAAAAACACAACCACATGACAGAAATGCATTAACTCGTTAAACTATATTTTAAATATTCAATGAGCATGAAATTTTGTTAGATTTTCCTGTCTACTGACACCTTTCTGTTCTTTTTTATTTGCGAAGTGAATTTGGCGAGTTTCAGATTATACATCGTCTCTAGCAAAAATTGAACCTGATACTTAAGACCGCCTGCCGATTGGGGGACCACAAGCAAAGGTAAAGAGCAATTACCAGAATTAACGGGATAGTGTATGATTGGAAGGCTGACACTGTCGGAATTCTTTAAGCTTTGATTCACATCAGAAGAAGATTCTTCTGATAATCCAAAAATAGATATGTACATATCAAGCATACAAGTCATAGTGGTATATGTCTTTTGTGGCCTGTCCATGCCACTAATAATGCACCATGATAACCTGCTGAGCTTCAAGTTTGATCCCTTCTTTAATCCTCCTTATAAAATCATCACACTTTCTGTTCAATTCTTCTGCACTTGGCAACCCAATTGCTTCTTCTTCGTCGTCCTGAAGAACAATGACCCTATTGCCTTGCTCATCCACTTCAACTACGTTGGTGAACGAGGAATTGTGCTCTTGTCCAACAACCGACAAGGAATTCTTTTCCGTTGCCTGCAATTCCTTGACTTCCTCTGCAACTCCTGCTCTGTTTTCTGATGATTCAACCACTTTCTCTGAACTCATTCCAATCTTTACCTTGTCTTCACCACTAAAAATGGCTTCTTGTTGGTAATAGCTAAAGAAACCAGCATTTTTCACTATCAAAACCAGAATTCCATTGCAGAGGAGGAACATGTAGTTCTTGGAAACATTGCAGGCAAACGATTGGATTAGGTTGGACACGGTAGGAAGTAGCGAAGAACACAAAAACATGACAGAAAAGAGAAGTATTGAAGCTAGAAACTTGATAGCAAGCTTGGGACAATGGAGATTGCTAGTTTGGATTGAAGATTGGTGGTCTTGACACTTCATTGATTCCACTTGCTATGAACGGAAACTTGCTTTAGGAAGGAGTCGAGTACTGGAATCTAATGAGAGGGATTGCAGCAATATTGGCTGTTAATGCAGTCTAAAAGCATATGCTTGATGCTTTTATAGAACCGCTTAAGGTCCTGACTAGTTGGTCCATTGTATGGTTAGACAGAATTGCCCTTCCCTAACAATCAAAGATATTCAGGAATCAAGGTAGTCTTAGGGAAATGACCAAGTCATTCAACCACCATTAATAATTTATATCCTTTTCAACAGACGGCCATAGGAAGACTTGGAAGGAGGACTGATATCTTTAATAACTTAAACCCTTTTCAAGAGACGACAACAGGAAGACTTGGAAGGAGGACTGAATGTAGCTGTCTGGCTAGTAGACTTGATGATTACTAATTAGCCTTTCAATATCGTCCCTTTACATCCATCTGTTATGGTACAACTAAAAACGAGTAAAGATTTCTCTTTGTTGAATTTTACAAGCGAAAAAGGTAAACACAATAATAGGGTAGAATTTGGAAAGCAGAAGTTTCAAAGCATTCAAGTGAGGCCACTGGAACTGCCAGGATAGGCTTCAATTGCTAAACATGTTATTGACCATTCAAATCCAATATTTCACTCAGTCAACCTTAGTACTTTCTGTGAATCTCTATAGTCTTATTTTGTTTCTTGCTGAAGCAGTAATTCTTGACATGCTAGAACTTTTCAAGGAAGTGTTACAGACATAGCTTATAAGCTACAAAACAAATGTTTAAGGCAGAAATGCAAAATGGGCCGATGTTACTAACAAATCATATACGTTTTCGTTTATAGATTCAAGACGTCGACTGTCCATGATCAACATTCAATATGCTTTTCAGCCTCCCAATTCCCACTTCTGATGTTTCCCTTTTGATGTTATTGAGTAATAGTTCTTCAATATCTTACCTTGAGGTTTTTCTTTACCTAGTCAACTTCCAGTAACAGAAGATTGGGACATAACCTAGTCAAATATAAGTTTTGGTCTTGGTCACGTGTCTACTGATGTAAAGGATGCCATCAGTTGTCAAATTTGGTACATCAAGATTCTGTGGTTAGAAATGGAACCCGGTCGTCCTGTTCACATTACCGAGCAAACTACTTTCAAGACTTCACCAAACTCACCGCCGGGTAATTCCCAATTGATCGCAGGGAGTTGACTCAGAGAATGACTCATCCGCATGGAACACCTGTCAAATTTATAATAATATATTATCATTAAAAAGCTAATTATTAATCTTATTTATTTTATATCTATGGGACCAGTAACCTTGATTTCCAGTCCAACATCTCAGTTTTGTGGTTGTGAACATAATAAATGTAGAGACCCGTTTTCCACATATTCACATGGTAGGTAGAAACTTGCATCCTCAGATCCATACAAAGACCATCTAACTGCACTAAATTGTTGATTCACCTACAGACCAAAGGATGATGAAGAAACATGGTAAGTGAAATTGATGTTACTATCTAATAACGATTTATGAACCAACTGATAATTTTTCTGCATTAGATCGGATAAGCATAAGTGATTGAAGAAAGGACGTGTAATTACCTTCTGCAAAATCCCGACATCCTCATTGGCATTCCATTTCATCTTCTTAACGGCTAAGACCTCCCTATTAATGGACCCTTTATAGACAGAACCTTGAAGTAAGCAGTACTCACTAAATCCATATGTGGCTTTTTTAAGTTCATGAAGTTTGAAGACCCTGTACTTGTCCAAGCAATTTGATAGATCTGCCAACAGACTAGATAAAAAAATAAGTGCTCACGAGATATGAATGACATGTTCACTCTGTTAGACAATTTTGTCCTTTCCCATAAAGTTAGACAATTATTAATTGCATTTTTTGGTTTTTAAATAAATTATCGATTAAGTTATATAATTTGATCCAGATAAAGATAATAAAGTGGCCCAATAAATGATCTAAATTAATAGGTCGAAGTTTGGGTGGAAAATGGATCCCAATTAGTATGGACCAGACCCATATCGGCCTTGTGATGGGGAAACCTGATATAAAAGCTATATAAAGGTTAAGATCTTCTACAGTTGCTGATATCAATTATAAGCATAAGGAATCTCTGACCTGTTAGGAGAGTTAATGTATTGATAAAACTGTAAAAAAACTTAGCCTGTGTTTCGGTAAACACTTTCCATAAAGGTCCCAGGAGATTCATGATCGTTTGGAGCTCGAAATTGGCATCAGAATCAGAGATGGAACCGAAATCAGGTATTCCACATTACCTTCATTTTTAATCCTTTCATGTTGATCCTAAGTACGTAATAAGGTCTATAATACGTATTATATATGGTATCAGAGCGGTTGTGTGATTAGATCGCCGGAAACGAAGGTTTTTGGTTTTTCATCTCATATGATTTTCCTCGATTTTTGATTTGCTTTTCAGTTTTTTTTACGTATATAATTACGTAAAAGTAGTATACATAAGGCTAGCTATGAAAAACAGGTCAAAAATAGGTTGAACGAAGCGAAAAAAGGCATATTGGGACGCCGAAAATCGCCTTCGGCGTCAGTGGGAGACTACAGTGCGTGGGATAGCGGGCGCAATGCACGCGCCAATCATGTCGCGCCACGTCGCTCTAGCAAGCGACCAATGTGTGTCACGCGTGCAACGCGACACGTGACCCGTGCTCCCACAAGCGTGGGACGGCGGCGCGTGTGGGTCATCCACGTGGCAAGCCAGATGACACGTGACAGTGCGTGCAACACGTGCGTCTGCTCGTGGGTAGCGCGTGACGTGCACGCGCCAAACACATCTGGTGCCCGCATGTCGAGCACGTGCGGTCCCTGCGCGCGTGCACTGACATGGCTCGTCACATCAGCCGTACAAATCTACAATAATTAAATAAACACACAAATTTTAGATTTTCAATAAGGGTGCCCCGGGATGTTTTGGGTCAGTTTCTGGGTCTAAAAAATTTATAAAGTAAGGTTTTCCATTTTTCTGGATTTTTTACATTAGTAATAAATTAAAGTTTAACTCAAAGAAAAGGAATTAAGGTATTCTGAATCTGATTTCAAATGAAATTTCATGCTTCGGATATCGTATGAGGGAGATACATGAGGTTCTTATGTCTCAGGTCTCATGTTTCATGCTCGGGATTACATGATAGTCGATCGAAAAAGGAATTAAGACATTCTGAAGCAATTTTTGTGTGAATTTTCGTGCAATGAACTTGCCATAAGGGGGATACATAAGGTTTTCGTGTCTTTGATGGTCGGTTCAGTATCTGGTGACGCATAATAGTCACTCTATTGAGATTTTTCTTTTACGAAAGTCTCAAATGAAGTTTTCAAAGGATGTCTTCAGCACGAGTGTGTGACAATAAGACTGTGCATTCGATTTTTTGCATTTATTGATGTTACATTGTCAAATACCATATGCCCATAAAGAATGTGAGGATGACATAAAGATATATCCCTTGTGTTTGTGGACTTTTTGAGTCAGTATTTTGAATTGTTCTGCTTACACGTTAGGGGATGTCTTTGGTCTCATGTTTGGTTATTCTGCCCACAGATGTTGGCCTTACATGAGATTTTGATATGTGCATAAAAGCATTGGATAGAGGAAAGTCGTTGCTTGAATAATCTATTCACCCACAGGTGGTAGTGTCATGAGAATTGATGATTTGTACTCTGATCACTTTTATGTGTGGAGGTCTAATTGCATATATTATGTGTTCAGCCCACAGGTTTTTCATAATATCTGTGACCGGATTTTCAGTAAAGATACTATTCAATGGCTTTGAGTATAGCTGTTGTCCTACATTTGTATTGATTTAAAGATTATTATCTTGAAGTCACCTTTTTAGTCAACAAAATCAATGTCACCAGTGAAACCTTGGCCGGTTTCAATTCAAAGAAGTGGACAGAGGATGTATTGAATGTTATGGAGATAGATGTGATTGATATGACCATAAGGATAGATAGGCCATCGCTATTTACATCCATGACCTTAAAAACTCATAAAGCAGCCTATGAAACCTTGGATCGGTCTAATAGATTATATCTGATGACCATTAAGAGATCCATTCTTAACTATCTGCTAAGTGGACTTCCGGACACAGACATAGTGAAGGAGTTTCTTGATGTTTTAATCAATGGAATTGGTAGAAGTTGTTAAATCCATATGCCTTTATGCTGAAAACACCCAAGATAGGAGACCCTGAAACAGGCAATTAGATTTATTGCCACGATGTCTCGCATCTTTATCAGCTACCTCAATCTTTCCCAGGAGTAGCTCTATTGAAAGGTGTAGTTTACTGGACACTTATGTAGTGTATAATTTGCTAAAAGGGAACAGAATGAATCCTCCAGCAATGATCTTGAGGTTCATGGTGGATAAGGGGAATCATAAGAATACCACCGTTTGTCTAACTTATAGGATGTTGCTCACCAAGATTTTCATCTATTATGGAGTTCCTTTTGCAAATCTAAATTGGTATGCATCGGTTAAGTTTCACCTTTCCATTCCTTACCAATTTGGATACAAATTGCAAAACAGTGTCTGGGTAGAAAAAAGATATGAAAGAGTAGCAGAAAACTTAGATCCTGCTTTAGACCAACAAACTCCTGTCCCTCCTTAAGATGAAAATAGTAGAAATCTCTAATAACAACTACAAGACATTCAAGCTAATTAAGAACAAATAGATAGCATGCAAAATCATCTTCTTAACATGCAAATTTTGCTCAGAAAAATCTTTGAATCTCTTCAATAACTTTGTTTTTCTTACTTGGTCTGTTCTTACCTACTTATGATATTGTTTGACGCCTTAGATATTTTACCTCTATTTTTTTTATAATGACAAAAGGGGAGAATAGTTAATGATATACATTGCATGCGTCTTACTTTGAATGTGTGATATATTTTCAATATTGTCTTGATGATATATTTGTTATTGTTGATATATTATGCTAAAATGTTTTTAGAAGTTAGGCTCCTTCTAATCATAACTGCGAGTAAAATTTACAGGTGTCTTTCAAAATCTTTTATTATTATTTGGAGTTCGAAAATATATCTATTATTGTTTAACATCATTAAAAAGAGGGAGATTGTTAGCTCAAGGTTTATGATTAATGATTTTGATGATAATTGTATAATATTTCAAAATTCAAATTATATTTATTTCTTTATATAGGCAACGATATATTTCTTAAAAAGAAATAAAATAATAGAATAATTGCTTTCTTTCTTGTAGGAATCTTCTTTGAAAACTTATCTTTTTAGAAATGGTTCCATGATATCCGGAAGGATCTTACTAATTCAAATAATTTGCTCCAGAAGCCGAGACTTGCGAATATCTTAAAACATCAATATTCTTGAAAGTTATATCAAACTCTTTGTACTTTAGAAAGTGATATCACTCCATTAAGAGAGACTGTTAAATCTTTCATACATTTTTTGTTGAGAGCTTGTAGAAGCTAGCAAAATACTAGTACTGTGGAAGGTTAAAGAACCTTGAAAAATATACCCTTGTAAGCTTGAAGAGACTTGTCAAATTATTATTTAGCTTTTATAGTGAAACACTCAAGTTGAATAATTGGAGACTGAACGTAGGCTTCGTTATAAGCCGAACCAGTATAAATCTGTTGTGTCATCTTCTCTCTCTTCCTTACTTTTAAATTTTCACATCATAAGTTTGTATTTTCAAGAGGCTTCTTCAATTTTACAATAGGCTCCTTCTATTTTTATATCGTAAGAGGTTTTTTTCAAAAGCCAACAAGCTCTTTTTGAGCGCTAGCAGACTTCTTTCTTTTTGAGCACTAGTAGGCTCGTATCATTTTGAGCGTTAGCAAGTTCCTTTCAATTAATTGGCTCTTTTCTATTTGAGTATTAATAGGCTCCTTTTAAATTAACAAGCTCCTCTCTTTTTTATCTTTAACATGATCATTTCGAAAGTTTATAAGATCTTTCTATTTATAAATTTATTTTGTTCAAGCAGGATCTTATCAATTTAAAATTACCTTTTTTTTTTTTACTCATCACTGAGAGGGTGAATCAACATAGTCGTGTTTTTATGCTACTAAATCATAAAGACAATTGGTAAATTTCTTATTATTTTACTATTGTTTTTATCGTATTTAAAAATTAGTATGCACTATGATTTTCTTTCTTTTTTGATAACTTGATCCAAATCTTAACATGATTATTTGTTCTTCTAGAACTTGATTTTCATACCTCCTGACAATCATTTGGTGTATCAGTGGCTACATGCAATCTGCTCTTTGCTAAAGCTTTTGTCAAGAACTTTTTGGTTTCAACTGGAAGTAAGCATAAATAGTCATTAAGCTTAATAAATTCACCAAAAGAAGAGAAAAAAATCTGTCAGAACAGAACAGGTGAGTTCATCTTCTATGTTGATAAGGAGCTTGGGATAAAGTTGATAAGTTTGAAATCACATCTGCAACCTTTTGTTGTATTTGAAAAGGAAATCCAACCTTATTTCGACCATTTAAAAGAACATATTTGTATTCGGGAAAAAATATGGACCTCACGTACAAGATTTGCTTCACTTATTGGCCTTTTCAGTTGCCCAAAAGAACACATTGTTTCTTTTCAAGCAATGGATGTATTGAAGTCGATTTGCACCAAATGCTCCAAAGATGGAACCAAAAGAAGAAAAAAAATTACAGATGATGAAATGATCTCCTGAAGATTCATTTGCCATTTTTGCTTAATCAAAGGTCTCATTTTTCGCCTGATCAAGGTGAATGGCAACACATTTGAGTCCATATTCATCAGCTAAACTCTCATCTTCTCATGAGATAAAAGCGGTCAGCAGATTCGTTGTTTTTCCAAGAAAGATAGGTTCTTTCACACGGGTACCTCAGTATCATCCTAGAATCCGAACCAGGAAACAGTTCCAGCTAAAATCCACAAATGGCCATCCTCTAAATGCTGTCTCTTTGCAGGATAGTCTGTTCTTGATCCTTCATCCATAATTATTTGTTTCTTTTTGCTTGCGTTCCATCTTTTACTGTCCAAAGTTCCTGGATAGTATATAAAGAAAAGAGTTTATACTTTCAAGGCTTGTTTTTTAGTCTTTGGATTGCTTATTTCAAGACGGCTCGTATAAGAAGCCAGATGATATCTTTCCTAGGATTAAAAAAACAAAAGAAGTATTGAATTCACGTTTGAGGAAGTTACTTCGTACTCTTTAAAGTCCGGAGTTAATTGCTTCTTATTTTAACGCAGCGATGTCTGCTAAATGGGTAGTCGCTAGATATAGTTTATGTTCATGCCTTTCTACTAAATTGAACTTGCATATCTTTTTTGTCCTTGTCGTGGTCCTTGGCAATGAATTCGAGTAATTGGATGAGATTTTAAAATAGGTCTGGATGGAAGTCCTCTTGTCAGGGAACATGTTAAGCCTCAAGACAGGGAGGGCTCGTCGGTTCTTGTGTCAGAAGCTGAGAAATTGGAATCTACTCTCAGCATTACTGTTGTTGGAGCTTCAGGGGATCTAGCCAAGAAGAAGATATTTCCCGCACTTTTTGCTCTTTACTATGAAGACTTCCTACCTGAGGTTCTATTATAATTTGTTTTATTAAGTTCCAAGATTATGCTGTTAGATTAAATCGTTTCAGGTTAGTTCTTGAATATGATAAATGGTTGGCCACTGACCATAGTCTCTGCGCCCTTTATTTACTTTTCCTCCTGAAGGACTTCAGAGTATTTGGTTATGCTCGAACTAAGATGACTGATGAGGAACTGAGAAATATGATTAGCAAGACATTAACGTGCAGAATAGACCAGAGGTTTCTCTAACATTTTAAAACATTAACAGCCATTTTTTTTTCTTTTAATTGAACTTCATCTCAAGTATAGTTGTTGACATGTTGCTTGACTTGTAGGGAAAATTGTGAAGACAAAATGGATCAGTTTCTGAAAAGATGCTATTACCATGCGGGTCAGTATAATTCAGAAGAAGATTTCTCGAAATTGGACGACAAGCTAAATGAAAAAGAGGTAATGTTCTTGATGGTGCTGCTTGCTCCTAAAATCCTGCAGTTATATAGGTTATTTGCATTATCATCTCACCGAGAAACTGTTGTGTGTCAAATGTTACTGATGCATTCTAGTCCAATTTTTAGCTTTTCTCAAAGACTAGTTGATCAAATGGCGCTTTTCACATGCTCAAAAATCGTAATTCCAGATATCGAATGGCATGGTAACGTTTGAATACTTCGCATGTAGCTCACTTGAATTAACCAAATTAACACACACACACATATATATATATACATACACAAATACTTACAAGACTAATTAGGGAATGTAATCCCTATAATCAAGAGGTTATAATCCCTGTAATCAGTTCATAATTCCTAATCTGTAACAACCCCCGCAAGTTGGAGCATAGATATTAATCATGCCCAACTTATGACAAATATAATTGACTCGAGTACCATTTAGGGCTTTTGTGAAAATGTCTCTGAGTTGTTTTCCAATTTTGACATATCCTGTAGAAATCAAGTTTGAGCTATACTTTTTCACGAATGGAGTGGTAGTCAATTTCAATATGTTTAATTCTTTTGTGAAACACTTAATTAGAAGCAGTATGTAGAGCAATGTGATTATCACACCATAATTTTGTTGGTATTGAGGCTTTAAAACCAATTTCAGATAATAGTTGATAAATAATCATAAGAAACAAAAGAGGAAATATGAAAAGTGCCTTGGTAAAAGAAGGCAGGTAGGTGTGTTACTTGAATCAACAATAGCAAAGATAGGGTGAAATGAATTTTCAATGCTTCTTGGAACTGAGTTAATTTAGCAAATTCGTTTGTAAAAACTATAATTGTCTTCTTAGCGGATGAGCTAGGTGGTGTAGTAGTAGCTTCAACATAAGTTGATTGAGTTTTCTGATTTTTATTTTGTAGTTTTGAACAAGTGCATTTGGTATGACTTAGTTCATGGCATTATCGTCAGATGATTCCTTCTGCATGTTGATTCTAATTTCATGTTCCCCCTTTGTTAGTATTCCTTTAAGATGATTTTCCATGGTCATATCCAGTAGTTTGACATACAACAGTCCTAGAGATTTGAGTGGGAGCAGCAACAAATGTGCTAGTGTTTGTACGGATTATCCGAGTAGAGACCTCGTGTAGGGAGAAAATTTTAGTGCTGGAAAGAATCTAAGACTTAGCAATCCTAAATTGTGAGTTAAGTCCAGCCAAAAAACTCATGATTGCCATCTGCTCACATTGGGCTTGTTGGACTTATCCTCCATGCTGTTACTGCACTTCTAAAAGATCTTTTATACTGTACCCTGGCCTAAAGTTAGTTCTATAAATGACTGGAAACAAGAAAAATAAGTGCAATAGCTGAATGATAGTGTTCAATATTGATCAGCCATAGACTTTTGGTTTTAATTTTCAGGTTGGAAAGCTGTCAAACAGGCTGTTTTACTTGTCAATCCCTCCAAATATTTTCGTTGATGTGGTGAGATGTGCAAGCCTTAGAGCATCTTCAACTAAAGGGTGGACTAGGGTCATTGTTGAAAAGCCGTTCGGTCGTGACTTGGAGTCATCTCGTCAGTTAACCAGATGTTTAAAGCACTATCTAGCTGAAGATCAAATATTCAGGTCCTTTCTGCTTTATTGCTATTTGATAAGAAATAGGATCAAAATTTAGGAGAAAGTCTGATTGTGTGAGATTTTCATTTAGGATTGATCATTACTTAGGCAAGGAGCTAGTTGAGAATCTGTCAGTGCTTCGTTTCTCCAATCTTGTTTTTGAGCCCCTGTGGTCAAGAAATTACATTCGCAGTGTGCAGCTGATATTTTCTGAAGATTTTGGTACGGAAGGCCGTGGAGGGTGAGATGCATATATTTTCTCATGATGCTAAGTTCAGAAGAAATTATTATTTTCTCAATGACACAACTGATAAACCGAATTTGCTTATATGTTCAGATATTTTGACAGCTATGGCATTATAAGAGACATAATGCAAAATCATCTGCTGCAAATACTGGCGCTTTTTGCAATGGAGACACCTGTTAGCTTGGATGCTGAGGACATCAGGAATGAGAAGGTATCCTTTTCTGACCAATCTTCATGGTTTGGTGAAAAATGATGTCATAGAGTAGAATGTCCTTGATCCAGGTAAAGGTTCTAAGGTCAATGAAACAACTGGAGCTTGAAAATGTAATTGTTGGCCAATATAAGGGCCACAGCAAGGGTGGTAAATCATTCCCCGGTTATACAGATGATCAAACAGTTCCAAAGGATAGTCTTACGCCTACATTTGCTGCAGCAGCACTTTTTATTAATAATGCCAGATGGGACGGGGTGCCTTTTCTGATGAAAGCAGGCAAAGCTCTTCATACTAGGCGGTAAGTATAATTTCTACTTTTCCTGGATGACGCTCCCTCTATCTGCAGTCTGCACTATCCTTCTTACTTTGCAAATTGTAGGGGCAATTAATTCTATGACCTGAAAGTATTTGTGTGAAATTTCAGAGCAGAGATCAGGGTGCAGTTCAGACATGTCCCTGGCAACTTGTACAGGAGGAATTTTGGAACTGATTTGGACAAGGCTACAAATGAGCTTGTACTTCGTGTACAACCCGATGAAGCTATATATCTTAAGATCAACAACAAAGTTCCTGGTCTTGGAATGAGACTAGATCGCAGTGAGCTTAATTTACTTTATCGAGCAAGGTATGATAATAATGCAGTCATTTCTTTTATAGAGCTAGTATTAACAATTTAGTTGCATGGGCTAACATAAAGTGGTAGTTTATAATTAATATGATCCAAGATTTTCACTCCAACCCAGTGGATCACATTCATCATATTGTCTTGGAGTCTCGAAAAAGAAACTTAGTTTGATATCTTCACTCACAAAGAGATAGCCACTGGTGAGGGACAGACATTGTTAGATCACTTTGTTCTTCTGATTTCTTGGCAGTGAATCATAGCTAGACCTTTGAATGGCGGGTAAAATGTATCTTTTTAGATCACATTTACTGCAGAAGCTGCATATTGAAATCCGGAGTGACTATTAAGTTACAGAGCAGATATAAAATCCCTTTTTGATTAATTTTGTTACATTGAAGATATCCGAGAGAAATACCAGATGCCTATGAGAGGCTACTTTTAGATGCAATAGAAGGAGAGCGAAGATTATTCATCAGGAGCGATGAGCTTGATGCTGCCTGGGCATTATTCACACCATTGTTGGAAGAACTTGAAGAGAAGAAGATTGTACCAGAGCTCTATCCCTACGGTAGCAGAGGCCCAGTTGGAGCACATTATCTTGCTGCAAAGCACAATGTAAGATGGGGAGATCTCACTGATGACTCGTGAATGAGAGTAGAACTTCATTTGATAGTTCCAATTGTGTGGTGTGCTTAGCCCCAGAAACATGTTCTTATAAATGCTAGACTGGTTATGTCAATAGCTGATTCTCGCAAAATGATGATTAAGCTTGATTCAATTCTGGGAGCAAGTTGCCGACTGTAACTTTTATATTTTCCAGTTTCTCCATCAATTTCATGGAAGGATATGCAAACGAGTAGAATTATACCGATAGGACTTTGCTCCACAAACTTGCCACCTCTTTTAAGTCATCTCACATTGATAATTTTATCTGGTTCCAGAATGATTGTACCATCGTCATCAATAAAAGGAAGATCGATGCTGAATTGAGGCATCTCGCGAACATATTTCTTTACTAATGACACATGGAACACTATATGTCTTTGAGACTCTGCTGGAAGTTGAAGTTCATAAGCTACGTTACCGGTTCTTCTTAGAACTGTGTACGACCCAAAGTGTTTGCTTGCTAACTTTTGATGAGTACAGCGAAACACAGAAGATTGCCTATATGGTTGAAGTTTTAGCAATACCAAGTCTCCTTCTTGAAATCCCACGTCACGCCTCTTGCCATCAGTGAGCTGCTTCTAAATTTCGTTTCAGCTGGCTCAACATTTCATCCCGTGATAACAAAGCCCGATAGAGTCCCACTTGGTACATTGGCATTGTTGGTGGATGACGCACATACAAAGCCAAAAATGGAGTCATGCCCGTGGACTCATGGTATGTTGTGTTGTACTAGTACTTTGCCCAAGGTAAGTAAGAATTCCATTGCTTCGACCATTGGCGAACAAAGCTACGCAAGTAATGTTGGATACACCGATTAATTACCTCCGTCTAGCAGTCAGTTTGCAGATGATACACAGAACTCATTCTAAGTTGTGTACCTGACATCTTAAAAAATTCCTGCCAAAATTTGCTAATAAAAATAGGATCACGATCACTGATTATGGATTTCGGCATGCCATGTAATTTTACCACTCCATCAATAAATTTCTCTACGACCACTTTTGCCGTAAATGGGTGAGTCAATGACATGAAGTGGGAACTTTTATTGAGCCTATCTACGACCACTAGAATCGAATTTTTTCCTTGAGAGCTTGGTAGCCCTTCAATAAAGTCAAGTGTTATATCATCCCAAACTTGGCAAGGAATCGGTAATGGTTGGAGGAGTCATGCTGGTTTTAGAGTCGATGCCTTCATTTTTTGACAGATTTCACATTTTCTTACATACTCATCAAGCATGTGAAACATGGAAGGCCAATAGAATTGTTGTTTCAAGTGTTTGTAAGTTCAAATAACTCCAGAATGCCCTCCCATCTTGGTGTTGTGAGCTTCAAAAATTAATGATTCCCGGAGTCGTTGAGGACGATAACTCTGCCTTTTAAAAAAATCAAGTCGTGACACATGGAATAAGGACCATTGGTTTGAGACCATGCCTTGTGTGTAATTTCATGTAATCATCCTCTTGACTAGCTTTTGTAATATCATTCCATATTGATACCTACGCCACAAATAAATTGTTAAGGGTAGGGCTATTAGGTCACCGTGAGAGAGCGTCGGCGGCAGCATTCTCACGTCCGGGTCTTTATTGAATCTCGTAGTCAAATCCCATTATGGCCATCCATTGTTGTTGTTCAGGTGTTGAAATTTTTTGCTCCAGATACTTGAGGCTGCGTTGATCGATTTGAATGATGAATTTTTGTCCTAAAAGATAAGGTCTCTATACACGTATTGCTTCAATGATTGCTAGCATCTTCTTTGCATATATAGACCACGATTTCTTTGAAACTCCTAAAGCACGACTCATAAAGGCAATGGGTTGTCCTTGTTGCTGTAAGATTGTGCTAATCATGTTGCATGACGCGTCTGTTACAATAACAAAGGTGTCATTAAAATTAGCCATAGCTAATGTAGGAGTATTCGTCACTGCTTCTTTTAAATTGATAAATGCCTTGTCCGCTTCTAATTCCATCCAAATTGCCCTTTTCTGAGAAGATTTGTAAGCATGGATGGATCCACATTGGGGGTAAGTAGGGTTGCCTCCAAAAAATTTCATATAAAAAATTAGTATTTTAAGTTTTGATTCCATTAAATTTTTTTTTGCTCCCATTAAAATTTTGTCCCCATTAAAATTTTTCCCTCACTTAAAAAAAAATTCTGGATCTATCCCTGTTTGTAAGGGGCTGAGCTAATATCCCATAGTCTCGAACGAATTTTATGTAATAACCAGTTAGGCCAAGGAATCCTCGTAGCTCTGAAATATTCTTTGGTTGTGGCCAAGAGATCATGGTTGTAATTTTTGTTTCATCTACTCTTACCCCATGGTTGTTGATTATGTGACAGAGGTACTCAAGTTCTTTTCCACCAAAATTCCACTTGCTTACCTTTAAAAAAAATCGATGTTGCTTGAGGATCTCCATTGGCTACTTAACATGAGAAAGGTGGCTACTCCAAGATGGGTTGTATATGAGTATATCATCAAAGAAAATCGGGATAAATTTTTTGAGATAAGGACGGAAGATGGAATTCATGATGGCCTGAAATATTGATGGTGCATTGCACAAGTCAAACGGCATTACTAGGTATTCATAATGTCCATTATGTGTGCGAAATGCCTTTTTGTGTACGTCATCTGGGTTCATGCATACTTGATGATATCCAACCCTTAAGTCAAGCTTGGTGAAGTACATTGCTCCGTATAATTCATCCAGCATGTTGTCGATGGTAGGAATGGGGAATCAGTCCTTGATGGTGGCATTATTGAGAGACCGATAGTCTATGGAAAATCTCCAGTTGTCATCTTTTTTCTTGACGAGTAACACGGGGGACGAAAAAGGGTTGGTACTAGCTTGAATGAGACCCAAATTTATCATCTCCTGTACTTGTTTTTCAATCTCTGCCTTTTGAAAATAGGCATAATGGTATGGCCTCACATTGATTGGTTCAATTCCTTCCTTCAATTTAATGTTGTGGTTGATTTTCCATCTTGGAGGTACCGTGGTTGGCTCTTGACATATGGTATTATATTCTTTTAACAGTTCCAGCCTGTCCAGAGTCGTGGTGTTGAGTGAATCTTCTAGATTCATGTGAAAACATATAGCAAAACTGGTTTGGCCTTGTCTTAGCTCTTTGGTAAGTTCAGTCAAAGGTGCCGTTTAGATCGATTGAGGTTCGATGCCTTGTAATCGACAACTTTTATTTGCCCATGTGAAATCCATAGTAAGATTTTTCTAGTTGCAAATTACTGAGCCAAGTCTTTCTAGCCACTAAATTCCTAGCACTATGATCGGGTGTTTGTTGTGTGTAAGTTTTAATATTAATCCCTTGATAATCTGCAAGCGCATGGTCCGTTAGCGTAATACTAAAGGTGTCGATCCCATGAGGAGGGAGTTGATTTAATCCTAAATTCTAAGGCTAGAAACAAAAAGAGAAATCTAAGATGCAACAAAACTAAAAACGAGAATTCAATTCAATCAATGAAATTAAGAATCAAAGACGAATATACTAATTATTAAGCAATTGCAACACACCAAGAATCAACCGAAAGAATTTACCAATTAAGATAAAGGGAAATTTACCTATCCTTAATGCTAAATTAGTTGATTATGAACTATCGGATTGTTGGTTCTAGACTATCCTATGGTTGATTACTCTCTCTCGAGTTATAACCATTAACCCTAATCGGATTATGGGAGTTGCAATCTCCAAATTTACAACCTATCCAAAAACCTAATTAGTTATGAAATTTTCTAATAAACTATCATAAACCTATGTAAGATCTCTCTTCTCACAATTTCTTGGTCTAATTCAATTCTTATCTCTATTAAATCACATAACTCTCGTTAGTCTAATTTAATTATTTTCATTCGATTCACCCTCTCAGTTTATTACCGAATTATGAAATTGTAGAATCAAACCACAACAAATCCAAATAACACATACAATCAAATTTTCATTAATTCAAGAATAAAACTCCGAATGTGAGTTTAGAACATCCTCAACATTCCAAATCCTATCATCACCATTCAATCCAATTCTATACAATTATAAAACTGAAAATAAACAAGAAATACAATCGAATGGAGGATGGGAGGCAATGATGTCAGGAAACCTTTTGATTCGAGAAGTACATCGAGTCAACTTCTTCTCCTCTTCTCTCTTCCTTCTTCTCTTCCTCAATCTCTCGATGTCTTCTCTCTAGGGTCTCAAAATGGTTGATGCAAAAGCTCCCTCTTCCTTCTTTTTCTTATTCTTTAAATATCCTTTTGTGTTCTTTAAATATCCTTTTGTGTTTCTCAAAATGGCTTATGCAAACTTAAAGATAGGTCGACATAGATCCTCTAGATTATAGTCAAAACTAAAAGTGAAATTCATGAATCAATTAATACAATCTTGGAGGTTTAAACTAGAAAGAGATTTTAGTTAATTAACCAAGAATTAGTTGTTAATATTCTTTAGAAAGATATTGCCATAAGATAGGAATTTTCACAGTCCAATGAACATAGGATAGGAATTTTCATGGTCCAATGATCTTCAAAAGATAGGAATTTTCATGGTCTAATGATCTTCAAAAGATAGGAATTTTCATGGTTCAATGATCTTCAATTTATGATAACTGGCTAATACTTAAGAAATCTTAGACGGATTTACTACCTAGGTACTAGTTATTTGATATTGATTAATCTTAGTGTCATATGTGTTATTGGTTATTATTTACATTGAATTTTAATTTAGTTTTATTTGTTTTAATTAAATCATTATCTTAATTTGATGGTTAGATAATAAAAAAGAGGTAATTACTAATACCAGTAGTCCTTGTAGGATTGACACACGATATTCACATTCACTATACTATAGTTCGATATGTGCACTTATTTTGAGATATATAAGGTAGGGATCCAAAGTATTAGCATCAAACACACAATCGAAAAGGGGAAGGGTAAACCCTAAACTTAGAGTCTAATAATATATGTTATTTGCTTCCTAAACTTAAGATCTATTTGGAGATTTCATTTCCTACACTTTCTTGTATCTACTTAATTACTTAAAACTCAATCCCTATCCCTCCATTTCCCGCTAAAAAATTTCAATGCTTTCAATTACAAAATGGGCTTCTGAATTCATTAAATGCTTGTGCTTATGGAATGTCAAAGCTTGTCAGTGGCATCAGCATTTAATGCTTCTAGAATAATGGTTTAAATAGAGCATTTAATGCTCTTCAAAGTATAAATCATCCTTTTCTAATAAAATAATCCTATTGCTTCTGAAATGGCGTATTGGTTTAAATGGCTCATTTAATGATTCTCCAGAGTGGTTTAATGGTTTAATGCTTTTCTACTCAAATAACCTAATTCCCAAATCGCCGATAATTGATGGAGTTTTTGGATTTGAGCAGGTATTGCCGTTGTTTTCGTTTTCTTCTTGGTTTTGTGCACTGCTGTCATTTTTCTGAAAATCATCCTTCATTTGCTGATGTAAGCAAGTGTAGGGGATGAGCTCGTAACCTAGATACCATCACACATTTCACAGAAGTGGATAGGAGCATCATCGATGATTCGTAAGCAGACAAGGCACCTGGGATAGTCTTCTTCATTATCGATTATTTGTTTAGAAGTCGCATCTGTGGTAACCAAACCAGATTGCTTTTGACGCCATTAGTCCACTGCAACTATCTCTCTCTCTCTCTCTCCCCCAACTTGCAGTTTGGCTTTCGTGGTGAATTAGATCTTCTGGGTACTGACTTTTTCTTATGCTAATGGATTTTGGTCTTAAAGTGCGTGCGTTTGGTGGCCAAAATTAGGCTTTGTAATGTTAAAAAGTTATGCGTATAACGTGACTTGGTTGGAAAGA
>JAOSBL010000009.1:8171121-8203206 GCA_027568915.1 Erythroxylum roraimae
AATTTTGTACTTGTGTTTGCCTTTCAATTTTGTAGTTAAAATTCATTATTTGCTTTGTAACAACCCGTGCAAAGCACTGGGTTCAGAACTAGTTAAATACTTAATTCCTATGGTGATTTCTTTCCATATAAGGCTAGATGTTTACTATATCACAATAGCTAACACATTTACAAGTTTTAAGTTAAGATATTTCATTTATATGATTTTCTTTAGTACTAAAATTTTCTTTTGTGAAATGGGAATTTGACTCTTATGTGCTAATTTTTCTTCTAGTTCTTTTAATCTTTTAGATTTAGTATATCTTTTTTTATGGATACTTTTATTTTCATTTTTCTCTTACTTCTTTGTTCCATATTTGATTTTTTAGAAATTGTCTTCAGATGACATATATTTTGATTAGGTCCTTATGTTGTTTGCTTGACTTAGTCTTTTTATTATACTTTATGCTAATTTTATAAGATTTGAGTTGAGCCTAGGTTAAGTAATAGCATAATGATCATAGTTTCATGTTTTTCTCAACTTTATAATTTTTTTCTTCAATTTTTTTTAATAGGTAACATCTAATTGACCATCATTTTTTACTACTTTGCGTATGTTGGATGCTTGTTTAGTGTAAATTTCTTATTTCATTACAAGCTCGTATTAATTCTTTCTTTGTTTAGTCTATAGTATGATCATTACTTTCGGGGGTTATAAGGCTTCCTTAACTTTTTAATGATGTTTTGATGATCAGGTTATAATTATAGAATTTACTAGTACTCAAAAAGCTATATTATATTTTAGCTCATTCTATTTCAAAATTACTTTTACTTTATATTTATTTTGTTTATGGATGTTAATGTTCAATTTCGGGACCGTTAGTTTAATTTTTATGTGGACAATATCATAGGTGAGTTAGCAAGTTTTTGCAAGAGAACAAAATCAAGAATCAAGTATACTAACTAAAGAAGTCAGACCAAAGCCAAAAGAGGACTAAAATTCAAAGCTTAGGAATTCAAATGAGCTAAACCTATATTGAATCATTTTATGCTCTTATTTATATTGTACTCCTTTTTTAATTTTTCATCTAGCCTTACATAATAAGTTAACAAGTCCTTTTAGTTGTATAATAGGAAACTCACTTGGGCCTTAATTTGGATAAACTTAGGCCTAGGTAAAGAATTAGACAATAATTATGTCATATGCTTAGTATGAATACACTTAGTATATAGAGCCCCAAGCATAATATAATAATTTTTTATTTTTTACTTTTATATGTTTTTTATATGCATATATAGTCCATTAAAAGGGAGGGAGAGAAAGAGATGTCATGACTTAAAAGAAATGAAATTAATGAAGAAGGGTAAATAAAAATTTGAAAGTCAACTCAAATGTCACTAATATGGTAACCCAACTTAGCTCTTAAATATGATCCAAACTAATTAAACTCCATTTAAATTAAAATTTTAAGATAACTATAATAAATTATTATTTTGAGATAGGTTTAATTAGTTCTATTTTAGTTTTAAAACTGGGTTAGATCATCATGTAACCAACATTTTATTGGTCAATATATGATATTCATGTCTCATATGTTCCATTATTATTTTTTAATTGAAGTCTAAGAGACGGGATTTCTAAAGTTTATTAAATCCACATGAGAGCTTCATGACTTTTACCCTTTTAGTTTATAAAGTCAAATAAGTTTTAGAAAATTGGGAGGCAATCCCATCAAGTGCATATCATAATAAATAAAAAAATTAAGATTTCTCAAAAATCAAGATCACTTTAGTTCATATAACTTGATTAATAATAAAGAATAAACATAAAAGTGTACCTCGTTGTGAAGTTTGATTTCCATTTTCCCTTTTGAATTCAATTGGTTATGTGAAAACATAATAGTTATACAAGTGTCTGAACCTTTAATAGTATCTAAATGAACATGTTGAGATAACTCTACAAATAGTATAGAGAGGGGTACGTTAAAGAGTATTAGCGCTTGAAATCTTTTTTAATAATTTAATTTAATTATAGTTAAATACCAATTAGCTTCCAATAAAATTTAATATTCAATATTGATCCTTATTAATTGAATATCTTATATTTGACCTTAAATTTTGTCAAAACTTTATAATTGATTCCAACTTAGTTAAATTACCTTTTTTTAATCTCTAATCATTATTTGTGTATGAACCATTAAATTTTTAAATATGGTGGAAATGAGTAGAAATTAGAATCCTTAATTATATTTGAAATTAGGTAAATTAAATTTCTTAATTTTATTTTTAATTATCCAATTCAATAATTTACATTCATAGATCAAGATTATCACTTAGAGACATATCATAACTATACATATATTAAAATTTTAAAAGAATATCCTTTCTGTGCATGAATTTTTTTGTATAATTCAATCATTTCATCATATATTCTTTTATTAAATATAAATTATGGAGTTAGTTAATTACTATATTTAAGTAAAAACATATTAATTCTCTAATAATATTAATTAACTCTTAAAATGTCATTTTATCTTCACCAAGGAATTCTTAAATTAATTTATTTAGGAGTAGTAAAGCATTCTCCTTAATTACTTATAGTTAGGAATACTATATTGACTGCGTCCTTTAGTTTATTCTATGTTTAATGACTATAAATTGAGCCACTTTTGATTAGGATAAATCTTAAGTAGTATCAAAACATAGCAATATCAAGTCAAATGATCAATTATATGTTCATCACAATGAACATTTCCATAGATAAACAAGTAACATTTCATATAAAATTATCTTAGAGGTAGTTCAAAGAACTTGTTCTCTAACAAACACTCGCACATTTATTTAAATATCTTTTATATTTTAGTCTATAAGATCAACTACTTCCATCATAAAGAATAAACATAATACATGCTACTCTTTCTAATATATGAATATCCAATCTTATATCGCAACAACTAAGAACAATTTTAGGAATAATATATAAATATAACATAATATGAATTCAATATCATGACCTCATCATAATTTTATTTTCAAGGCATAATTATCCCAAAAGCTTTTTCCATATAATTTATTTAATTAAATAAACATACATAAGATAAAGAATATCTTTAATTGGTTATACTATAAATATACAACCAATCGACTGGTTATAGGGAATAAACCAATAAAACAACATCAAGTTAAAAGTTTAGAGTCCATAATCCTAGGGGACATGTTCTGAGGCTCTGCATAGAGGCCAAAACCCAACAGAAAAAATGGTTAGAATGCAAGGTTTTGTTTTATATTTGGCATCAGTTTTAAACCGGAGAATAGAAACCAAATTAATGCTTATTGGGCCATGGAAGCTGCAGCTTACGCCTAAATTTACGCTGCCTTGTACAGAAGAACATGGAAATTAAACCCCCAACTTTCCCAGATAAAATGAGAGAAAACACCTGCATGCAATTTCGTCATGCACGAACTGCTCACCACCTAACCAATGAAGCAAAATGCATGTAATGAAGGCATTCCACGTATATCAGGAAGGGCATCCACTCTATAAGTTTTACAACTGAATATCCTTTCACTGATGGGAACAGGTGAATGCCACTTCAAAGCTGTCCAAATGGCTCTCTTGTTTTTTCTTCTCTTTCCACTACTGGCAGTTGGAGATCCCCAACCCACAAAACCAATCAACCAAACTGACCTGCAGGTAGCCATGGCTGACATGCGAACATGGTCCTATCACGGTTTTGTCATTCTCCTCAAGATTCTGAATGGAACTGGCGACGCACTCCGCGACAGGGAAATAACTTTCTTCATGCCAAGTGACGATGAGCTTTCAAAAGTTGCTCTTGCTCTTGACAGTTTGCAATATTTTATACTCAGTCACTCCATCCCTACCGCACTACTAATCACCCACCTCGTACATTTTCCAAATGGGACTCTGGTTCCTTCTGGTATCCCAAACCAGCTGCTTCGGATCACCAACAATGGAAGATCAGGACTGTTTGTGAACAATGCAAGACTTGCCACTCCAAATGTGTGCCTAAACTCTCAGATAAGGTGCCATGGAATCAGCGCTGCCCTTAAACTTGACAATGTTCTCCCTTCTGTTTCTACTCTAAACCCAGTTCATCTTCATCCCAAACCCATGGATTCATCTGATGCACATAGGAAAGGCAAATCTTTATCTCGAGATGTGAAGTGGATCCCAGGACCTTACTGAATCTTCCGTGCAGCTTTTACTTTCTAAGTTATTTTATTTCAGTTCCCAGCAAATAAATGTCCAAACAACCATTTGTCTATTGTGATGGTCATCTGCTTCATTAAAAATATTATTGACTAACAGAACGGCCCATTTTGTTTCCAGGAAACTACTATTTTTTCGTCAGCTGAGTATAAAAATCAATAATGAAACAATCACCCTCAGATTTCAAACATTAAATGAAACAATCACCCTACAGATTTCAAACATTAAGTAAATACAGATAACATTCATACGCACTTGTTCAGCATCTGAATCACATCCCTAAATCATTTAGTTAAAATTTAATATATAACAACAATCAAAGCATTTCTCAAGGATTTGTCATAAAATGGTGTCGTTCGTTTGGCTGTGATTCCGCCTTTGGAGGGGTACTGTAGCCATGAAGGAGGTCATGGATTTTGGAATAGGTCATAACCCCACCACTGCTCTGTGATGCCCTTGAACTCTCTTGGAGTTTAATCTTCTCAAATAAGTACTGTTTCTCTGCTTCTGCTTCACTTAGCCGAAGCTTCAAATAGCTGCTAGCATAATCTTCCTCTGATTTCTCTGTCTTAGCGAGAGCAATCCTCTGTAACCTCTCAGCCTCTCGTTTTGCCTCATTGGCCTTCAGTTGGAACATATCAGCCTCTGCCTGCTTGAGCCTGACAATTCTCTCCAGCTCTTCTATCTGTAGCTTCTTCTTTTGCCTGTCCTGTTTCAATTCAGACACTTCCTTGGCCTTTTCCTCCAGCTCCCGATCACAAGCTTCTAATGCCAAGCGCGATTTTTTAAACATTCTCATCTTCTCATCTGCTACCATCTCCATCTTTCTTATGGCCTCCTGCACCACATCAGCTATTCGGTTGCATGCTTCCTGTGGGGCTATCAGCCTTCCACCCTCCCCATTTTCCAAGCTTTTTGGAGAGTCCACCTCAATCTCTTTAAAGACAAAAAGAAATTCTTGTTTCAGTAGTGACACAATACAACAAATTGCAAGTCATGGATTTACAGAAGCAAGCACCCAACTGGGTGAAGTCGAGCGACTTAAACAGCCATGCATAGTGCCATCAGTAAAATAATGCAAAAAAAAAATTAAGAGGCATATTGAGTCATACCTCCAAAAATATGATACAAAGCAGAAAAGATGTAAAGATAAAACAAAATTCTCATGCAATTTGAAAAGGATCACTCGGGTGGACCACCAAGTAACACAAAAAAATGAGTTTAACACTATTCTTCTTATTAAAGACCGACTACAACTCTTTAACCTCCATTTGTAAATTGATGGTTCCCATAAAGCACACGTAAAAAAGCCTCTTCAATGGAAAAACATGCACGATGAAAGGAAACAACAAAGAAAAAGAGAGAACCTAATATTAAATTAGAGAAGCACAAAGTGGAAATACCCTTTAGTATGTCCAGTGTTCAAATAAGTCAAGTACAGGAATATAGGACCCCACAATTTTGAGAATTACCAAGAGTAAACAGCAAAAGTTTACCAGCAGGAAGTAAACTAGCCAGTTTATCAGAAGCTCGAGTTAACATGCACATAGTAATGCCCTTGCTCACATGCTCGGACTAAAAAGTTTGCTCATGCAATATTATAAGGAGAAAAATAAGTTGAAGCTTATGACAACCTTGGAAAAACATCAATATTACTCTGCAAGATGTGGTCTCTGGAAGTCCACCCTTCATTTTTTCTAAGAGTTCCTCACACTTCCAGAATAGTTTTCTCCCTCTAGAGTCTTCACTTCCTCGGAATATTCTGCTAACAAAATCAAGTTCCCTCATCAGAGACTCCCGGTCCCATGCTGGTGCACAATGCTGGAAAACATCTTTTACCCAACCCAAAAGCTCTGATGTGCGATTGCAAGCTCGACATCGGAAAAGCATTTCAGTTGGGCCTGCTCCATTCTTAACAGATGGACCCATACAGATTTGACCATCACGAATGGCACAATCTGTATGGGTCCAGTGAGAACATAGATCACAACCAATCCAACGACAGGTATTCACTTCAAAATCAAACTTGTTGCAGATCACACACATGCAGAGATTGCAGAAGCCATTTCTGCTTGTACATATTTCACAAATGCAATCATCAGCTGGGAGCTGGTTTTGGCAGGCTATGTTTCTGCACCTCTTAAACACAAATACCTCAATGAGGGAAGTTTGAGAAAGACTGATACTAGGGTGCAAAAATGCTTGAATTCCAGTATTTATGGCAACAAGTACTTCAAGTTGTACTCGGTGTGCTCTAATCAATGTTTTAGCAGTCAAATCAGATCTGTTTTGAACAAGCTTTTGCAGAACTAAAAATTCTTCTCTGAGCTGTGTGCCACCATTTCCTTCAAGTATAGCACGTAATCCATTTTTTAGCTCTTCCAGGAACTCATCAGGCAGACGATGCATCTTTTCCGAGATCACGTCAACTCGTTCTCTTGCTATCTCACGAAGAGTTATTTTATCTGCGGTAGAGACATGACGAATGACAGGTTGTTCGGAGCAATCAGCATCCACTCTGCCATTCTCCAGGTTTTTTTCCATTGCAACAGCATCAGCAGTGGGCCAAGTTTCTCGTGAACTTGCACTCTCAGTAGGAGATTCATGGTTATTATCAGAGTTTGATCTAGGTTCTGGAGCCTCTGGAGACAAGTGGGGATCCGAAGTCACAAGAGAGAGTGATGTTTGTAGTCCTCCAGTACGCGGTTGTTGACGAGGAGGCAGCATTTTGGAGGCAGATTGATGGTGGATGTTAGAACCAGATGAAGTGCCCATCACCAAGCTCGCTTAATCTGCCATTTCTCACCACGATAGAAAAAAATTAACTCATCGACATGCATTTTAAAGAAATTAATTTGCACCTAAAACTCAAAAAAGAAAATTTTCCAAGCTTTAAAGGCAAGAATCAGCAAAAATCCATCAAAAACATGATGAATTCAACCAAAAAATAAGCAGCATCAGGAGCATGAAAACAGAAAATATATGCATATAACGTTAGGGAAAAAGAACACCCAAAAAGACTTAATAAAGAAAGAAATGAACTTTTACAAATATATATAGAAGCAACAGCAGATCACAGAAAAGACGTATCACTACATACCTAAAGAGACTGATCTGTTAGGTTACAAACAAAGTTCAGGAAAAAAAAATTACAAAAAATGTTGGACCTCTGCTAGAACCTGTTCAACAATCCAAAGTCAACCAACTTCAACACCACCCTTTAAGCTAGAGTTACCTTATCTATTTCCAACTTCCACCATAAATTAAAAACAACAGAAAAAAAAAAGATTAATAGCTAGAACAGAAACAAAAAAGGAACATTTCTTACCGATTTCATTTGATCTCAGCATCCAAGCGTAACCTACAGAGTAAAGAGAAAGAACTGACCTGAGGAAGCTAACGGACGGGTGAAGAAGAGAGAGACGGAAAGAGGAAGGAGAGACTAGAAGAAGCAAAGTGAGGAATATGTGAGGTGAGAGAGAAAAAGAGAAACGATGGTTTGACCTTTTTGGCCTCCAGTGATGGAGTACGGGAGAGTTGAAGCAGGGATATTAATGGAAACAGAAGGAGGGATGTGGGAAGGAAGAAGACGGCTTTTATGTTGGTGAAATTCAACGCTGACCGGCTTAGCCGGTTGTTGTTCTTCTGAATTTCCGTGATTCTTCGCTGCTGACCTGTACACGTCAAGCAAAACGCCGGTCGTTTTGACTTGGTCAAATGATTTCATCATTTATCTATTTTCCTTGGATCCGAAATCCGAATTGCTTGCTTGCAGATTATTCGTGGCCAGAATAGTGTTACGTGTATATGGTTACACCTGTAAATGTAACGTGAGTCCCTCTCTCTCTCTCGAGTTCAGTTTTTCTGTTTAATATTATTGTGTTTATTCTGTCGTATAAATCTTAGCCATTTATTTATGTGGATCTTACGTGAGTCCTGTATAAATAAACACGAGACTTCCATAAATAAACAGTTGAGATTCGTGAAATAAAAATAAGATAACATAACATGAGGCAAATGATTCGGTGCTCTGAACTTTAAGATTCTCTGCCAAGAAAATCTATAAACATGTCTGAAGATGATTGGGATTAACAGATCGAGAAGCTTGAAGAAAGTATCCGGAAAATTATGAAATCTTGTATTTGAAGTGAGAAATGGATGCTGATAATTCAGGTACAATCGAGTTGCCATCAATATGAGACAGATAATCTTAAAGCAATGTTCAACGCGTTTTACTCTTATCTGTTGTGGCTTGTTCTTTCGATGGTGTTTCATGCTACTCCTTTAAGTCTTATGGTGACATTGTCTACTGTCTCTCATTTACTCTTCACGAGCATTGCCTTTGTTCATAACTTCCCCTCCCCCGTCAAAGACAAGCTTATCTATTAGGCTATTGTCTGGAAACTTTTTCTGTTGATCAAACATTGTCTCCCACGTAGCCTTTTCCTTGGGTTCACCTTGCCACTATACCAGAACTTGAGTGATTGCACGATTATGACACTTGACCATCCTCCTTCCCAAAAGGGCCTCTGGTAACTTTCGATCATTTATCAAAGTTGGCGGCAAGTGGCAGAACAAGGTGTCTTGTCGGAGATGGACTTATTTAGCTGGCACACATGGAAGGTTGGATGGATAGTTGATCCTTCTGGAAACTCCAATGTATATGCCACTGCATTAACTTTTGCCATAATCGGAAAAGGTTCATAATATAATGGAGCCAGCTTCTAGTTTGTTCTCCTTTACATGGAATGTCGGCGATAGGGTTGGAGCTTGATGTAAACACTTTGTCTGACTTCAAATTCTCGCTTAATCTGACGCTTATTTGTATATTGCTTCATTCTCTATTGTGCTCTGCTTGAATGGAATTTGGTGATTTGTAACGCAGTGTCTCGATCCTGAAGATTTTGATTAATTAGACATTTCAGGAGTCTTCAACTAAGTAGGTTACGTAGATGGGTGGAGGATAGCCATAGAGGATTTCGAATGGAGTGGTATTTATGGTTGTATGATGGATGGTGTTATACCACCACTCAGTCATGGATAACCAGTAAACCCACTTTTGCGATGCTTCACTACAGAAACACCTTAGATATGTTTCCAAGGTTTTATTGACAGCTTCTGTTTGTCCATCATATTGCGAATGATACTATGTTGAAAACTGCAAACTCATGCCTTGTAATCGGAAGGTCTCCTACCAGAAGGTGCTGAGAAATAAAGGATCACAATCGCTGACTATAGCCTCCAACATCCCATGAAGCTTAAATACGCAGTCTCTGAATATTTGCATTATATCTTGCGCAGTATAGGGATGATTTACAGCTTTGGAGTGGGAGTACTTACTCAGCCTATCGACAATCACGTAAATGGATGTCTTCCCCTTCGACGGAGGGCTTGATAAAATTTTTGGACTGTCAACAGCAATAACATTTATCGACTTTGAGAATCCGAAACACCAAGAGCTATGTGAATATCGAAACCAAATCCAGATTAGATTATACCTTTTGCAGCGAAAATATGCAATGGAACTGATAATGTCGGGAAGACCACGTCAAATGTAGCTCCTCTACTAGTATCCACACACTTGCAAGACTGAACAACCCCTTTTGACGTGCTAGCATCACTTCATGAGACCTCTCTCTCCCCATCTCCAAGAGAGGATGTCTCCTTTTATTTATAGAGATAATCTCTTTTGTCTTCAAGTCATGTTATATATCTATATATATAGTAAAACCCTAAAGCCCAAACCCGATTAAGGCCCAATAAATATTCAATTTAGTTAAGGTGCGACCTGTAGGTTTATTTAATATTAGCAAGAGATCCAAACTTCTCTTAGGCTCATAAGTTATAAGCGATCTCTAGCAAGACATAATAACTATTAATATTAAATAAGGTCGGAATACGACACAACTTGAATCATAACTGATCAGTAAGAGTACATTCTATAATTGGTTCGCAGGCATACACCAACAAACCCTCCATAAAGTCCATGCTAATTTCCTGCAACAACCCTCGGGTATGGGTAAGGGCTGTAATAGCCTATGAGAAGCTACTGGTTCATCCTTGCTTCTTTGACAAGTAATGTAGCTGGTAATGTGCTTTCTAACATCTTTAGCTATCTGTTCCAGTGAAATAAGTGGACATTTAAATAATGGCGCCATTGCTTCACTGCCCTAATAATTGCTAAAAATTCTCTCATAAGTGGACAAAGGCTAGTGTTTGGGAGCCAGCGCCTTGTTAAGGAATGCAACAGGGCGCCCTTCCTACTAAAGTACAACTCCAATTTCTCGATCACAAACATCTACTTATATTATGAAAATTTTTGAAAAATCTAGTAGCACAAGCACCAGAGTAATTGCTAATCCTTCAACTTTTCAAATGTGTGTTATTGTTCCTCTACCTATTCCCATCTCTCTGCCATTTGTTTCTTTAAATGGGCATTTAACAGCTTAGCAATTATTGCATAATGCTTAATGAACTGTCGACAATACCCTACCTAGGAAGCCTCCTAGCTCCTTCAACGTTTGTGACAACGGCCACTGTTAAATCGTATAGATCTTCTTATCATCTATCGCTACGCCAGCTTTAAAAATAGAGTGGCCCAAGTACTAGATTTATGTAGCCCCAAATATATATTCATTTTCGTTTAGAAAGAGAAAGTGCCTCCTTAAAATTTGTAAAATCTATTGCATATGTTCAACATGCTATGTAAAATTGTCATTGTAAATAAGAAGATCGTAGAAAAAGACTAGTATGAATTTACACAAATATGGCCTGAAAATACAGTTCATGAGGCTTTGAAACATCGATGGAGTGTTCGTGAGCTTGAAGGGCATTACCAAGAATTCAAAATGGTCGTCATGTGTCCTGAAAGTCGTCTTAGGGATACCCTCTTCCTTTATTTGTTGAATTCCCCTTGATCACGCAACCCCCACATAGCCTCCAGTGATACCTTGGGTGTCCCCGATCGCTCCTTTTCTGGTTCATCATGATTTTCTTTGTTCTCCACAATTTCCTCACCCTCTATCATATATAGTTGGAACTGCTTTTTCTTGCATTTATGTCCAGAGCTATATTTCTCATCACACTAGAAATAGACTCCTCTAGCCCTTTTGTCATCAAACTTTTTATTATTCCATGTTTTCGTGCCTCGCAAGTTTTGGTTGTAGTTGGGCTTATTTGGGTTTCTTTGGTATGCTAGAGTGCGAAGTATACCACCTTCTGAGTTGTTTTTGAAAGGGAACATATTTAAACTTACCCTTTTATGTGATGGGCTAGCTCCTCCTATTGACTATCTTGAGACTTTGAACCCTTTACGGAAATATACCAACAAACTAGTAGTGACAATAACTTCCTATTTTCGGGCTAGAGAGAATGCCTATTGGAGAGTTTGAGAGTCCATCATTTTAACCGTTAATTCTGGCTTCGTTGTAAGTCCCTTTAAAAAGAAACCAACAAGATAACCTTCTAGAAGTATCAGCTTGTATTTTTCAAATTGTGCACAATACTCCATCATCGAGCCTTCCTGTTTTAACTCCTTCAAACCCCCAATGAAATTTGTTGTGTCTAGTTTCTATTGCTTTTAATTTCCTTCATATCTTGATTTTGGTTAAAAATCCTTGTGCTTTGATCCAAATGTGAGATAAACTGAGTGAAAATGGTGTGAATATTGCATGAATGTTAATTGGATTATTTTGTGAAGTTTGCATATAGGTTGAAGGGAAATTCATGTAAATTTTGCATGAAAAGAGAAATAAAAAAATTAGAAAAGAAAAAGAAAAGAAAAGTGGTGACAAGTGTTACCACCTTAAAGTGGGCTATATTCACATTTAATTAATGTTAGTCACGATGGTGACTTGGTATGTCACCACCATGTGTTACTAGTCACGGTTCATTGACACTAACTTTGAGTCTGACATGTGCAGGGTTGACAGCGTAACAACCCTATAATCCTAAACCTAGAGTCGAGCTATAAATAAAAGAGGAAGGATGTAGAGCAAGAGGGGCAAGAGTTATACACAAAAACCCTACAGAAACATTGGGAACACTACAGACTCATCCGGGAGTAATAAAGAGGGAGAGAGAGAAGAGAAAAATAGAGAAAGGAAACAGAGTGAGTCAAGAAGAAGAGCAAAACAGTAGAGAATTAGAAGCTTGGGAGAGGCCAAAGCGAGAGCTGGAGTTGAATTCCATTCAACCTGAATGAACATTCGTCTGGGTGAGAAGCTGCAATAGAAGGCGAAAGCCAAAGCTGGAAGCTTGAGATCTCCATAACTCTTCATCCGATGATTTGTTTGCCTATTATGTTCCACATTTATTGCTTTGTTTCTTTCATTTTACTGTCTGTTATTAACTAACTTAGACTCTTATTAGTTTAGTCGACTGTTATTTGTTTTCTTTTGATAGTCATTCGGTATTCATTGTTTTATTACTGATTTAATACTTTTGCTGACTGTAACATGCGATTAAAGTGTTTAATGATGATGAATATTGTGATATCCGTGATGGGCTAATCTCTTTTCTTGAGAATTAATGTAGCTATTTAGTTGAATATGCATGATTAGGTTACAAATTTGTTGTCTTGTTTATTATTATGGTTTCTGAATTGAATAGATGTAATAGGATGGCCAAACCTTGCATCATTGATTCGAGAGATGAGGTTTAATACGGATCGAGAAACTATGAACACTTAGGTTAAGAACTAGAAATATATAAACTTAGGTGGTAATTGGTAGTCGGGCTTTCATAATTAATTCGGATAATAACTTGTTGAATACAAAAGTTAGACTAGTTTATTATTCAAATCGATTTATAATTTAACTATTAATTTTAGTAAGAAAACAATCCAATCTTTTCCCTTTATCATGCATAAGAGATTAAATTAGTGAAATTAATTCTCAAGAGTTTTTCCACTTTGATTAATCTTTTTGTCTTTGCTCTTAATTGATTCCGTATACTTTTCAATTTAATTTCGTGATTTTTCTTAAAAGCTTTCACTCAAAAATCGGGATAGAATATCTAAGAATGCATTGTTATTATTTTTATTTTTAATTTAAACTTAATTTAAGTTGACCAATTTCACCTTCGTGTGAGACGAACCCTGATTTATCAACTATAACTACCTCGTATACTTGCAAGTAGGATAGTCTAAGTCTTTTTAGAACTTTTTGGGCATAACAAGTTTTTGGCGTCGTTGCCATGGAGTTGTTTAGCATTTTGAACTTGAATTAATTTTGATTATTTTTATTTGCTAAAGTGATTTTGATTGCTTCGTTGATTTTTTTGTCTATTAATGCATACATTTTTGTCGTGTTATTTCATTGAGTTATTTTAATAATTTTTTTCTTAATTCACTGTTGTTTTTATTTGGTTTATGCGAGGGAGGAGGTCTCGGGATGGTGAACTTGCTCCCTTTATTGACAACGTACGTCGGATAAGAGAACTTCCAAAGGACTTTGAAGATAATCTCGAAGGACCCAAACTAGAAGAACAAGAGATGGGTGAAAGGTAGCCAGTAGTGAAGGAGTACGCTAGACTGGTAATTAGTACTACTACTTCATGCATTCGTCTGGGAGATGTAGCCAGAAACTATGAGTTGAAGAGTATCCACTACAACATGCTGCCATCTTTTTATGGGATTCCTAATGAAGGCCCTTTAAACTTCATTCAAGAATTTAATACCACTCTCCAAACGTTCCCGTTGGATGGCCTAAATGAAGATCAACTAAGGATGAGGTGCTTCCCATATATATTAAAGGATCAGGTCAAGGCATGACTGATGACCTTCCACTCAGTTCATTGACTACATCGAAAGAGGTGTATAACAAGTTCATGGTAAAGTTCTATTCCCATCAGAAGACTTTTGAGTTAAGGATAAGGATGGCTACCTTCACTCAGATGGAGGGAGAGCCATTCTATGAGGCGTGGGAACGCTTCAAACTCCAACTCATTCAGTGTCCACACCATCATTTTCCACTCCACATGCAGAACCAGTTCTTTTATGATGGATTGACACAACAAGTCAGTATATGATGGACAATGCAGCAGGAGGAGTTGTGGGAGAGAAGACTGGAGAAGAAACATATAAGATCTTTGAAATGTTGGGGGCCAATTGTCAACAAAAGAATGTGAGAGGGAGAAGAGCTAGAGTTCATAAAGTGAGCTCAAATCAAGAAATGACTATGCAATTGGCGGAGCTCACAAAGCATGTGAAAATGCTAACCATGAGACAATCTCAAGATGCTCCGAGTCATGAGGTATGCGGTATATGTGGAATTTTGGTCATGGGGCTAATGTCTGTTCGTATTCTTTTGAATCTTTTGCAGGTGAGGAAGAGCAAGCAAATTCACTTAATGGTTTTCAACCGAGGGTTCAGAATGACCCATATTCAAACGCCTACAACCCTGGTTAGAGAAACCACCCCAATTTCTCTTAGAAGTCCAGTAACTGATCAGTGCAGCCCTCCACCATATCAAAATTTTCAAAGGTAGAATAAGTTCTAAGGGCAATCTTCAAGTTAGAACATAATGAGAAAGCCTTCTTTTGAGGAAAGCCTGAATATGTTCATTCAAACAACTGCTTAGAATCAAGAGATGAGCAATAAGAGGTTTGATTCATTGGAAGCTTCTGTAAAGAGGGTTGAGACGCAAGTGGGGCAACTCACTACTCAATTGCAAGGCAATCAAAAAAGAAAGCTGCCCAGTCAACCTGAACAAGCCAAGGTTGTTACAATTCTAAAAAGTGGTAAGGTGATTGATAATCATGTTTAGATTCCTTTTAACATGTTTGATGTAGGTAATCAAGAAGAGGAGAACCTTGTCAAAGGAAAAGATGGGTAAAACGAGGAGAGCAATGGGAACGACTCTTCAAGTCACGTTTAGGGAGGTAAAAAAAACTCGAGCATGCAACCAAGGGTGATGAAGGACCAAGACTGCATAGGGAAACCAATCCTTATAGACTTCTAATTCCATATCCAAGCCGCCTTAAAGAATCAAAACAAGATGAGTAATTTTTTTATCTTTATAGCATGCTTGCTAAAGTTAATATTAATCTGTCATTGTTAGATGTGATCAGGGACATTCCAGCTTATGTGAAGTTCTTCAAGGAACTTAACATCAAAAAACAAAAGTTTGCACCACATGAAAAGGTGATAGTTTCTGAAGTAGTAAGTGTAGTCCTTCAGCAGCAGTTACCCCTAAATTGAAAGATCTAAGGAGTTATATAGTGAAGGTATCAATGGGTAATAGTGAGGGGGTTAAGGGTATGCTTGACCTAAGAGCAAGTATAAACCAATGTCTCATTCTATTTATGTGAAATTGGATCTAGGACAGTTAAGACCTACCAATTTGTGCTTGCAATTAGCTGATACATCAATCCGTTATCCGAAAAGAATAATGGAAGATGTGTTGGTGAAGGTTGGAGGATTGATTGTTCCCGTTAACTTTGTGGTTTTAGATATGGGGGAAATCACCAACACTTTGATTGATGTGAAAAATGGGAAATTGACCATAACTATCTTAGGAGAAACAGTAGTTTTTTCAATCTCTAATGTTAAACCTATCCCTACTACTGTTGTTTATGAGGAGTGTTCTCTTGTTGATCAGATTAATGCCGTCGATTTTGATTTTGCCTTACAGGAGGAAGAAACATGGGAGTTAGACTTGGTTGAAGAGTTTGGCGAGTACTGCCAGTTGTTAAACGGTGTTGCAGGAGTAGAGTTTGGAAAATTCTTAAAGAAAACCTCCAATGAAGAGAATAATGCAACCCCACCAAAAGTAGAGCTGAAAGAGTTAATTGAAAATTTGAAGTATGTGTTTTTAGGTGAAAGGGAAACACATTCAGCCATTCTTGCATCTACTTTGGATGTTGATTAAGAAGAAAGAACTCTAAGTGAGATAAAAAGATTGAAAAAGTCCATAGGATGGAGTTTATAAAAAGATTGAAAAATGCCATAGGATAGAGTTTGAGTGACATTAAGGAGATTAGTCCCTCCATGTGCATGCATAGGATTATCCTAGAAGAGGGGGTTAAACCAGTGAGAGAGACTTAAAGAAGACTCAATCCTAATGTGTGGGAGGTAGTTAAGAAGGAAGTTTTGAAATTACTTGATGAGGGAGGATTTATCCAATTGCGAATAGTGAGTGGGTGAGCCCAATGTATGTGGTTCCAAAAAAATCTGGCATTAACATTGTTCAAAATGATAACAATGAGTTAGTACCTACTAGGACCACCACTAGATGGAGAATGTGTATTAATTACAAGAAACTGAATGCAATGGCCAAAAAGGACCATTTTCCTCTGCCTTTTATTGATTAAATGTTGATAAACTTTCTAGACAAGAGTTTTAATGTTTTCTTGATGGTCTTTTAGGTTATTGCCAAATACTGATTGCTCTTGAGGACCAAGCAAAGATGACATTCACTTGTCCATTTGGGACATTTACCTTTAGAAGGATGCCATTCAGGCTGTGTAATGTGCCTGCAACATTTCAAAGGTGCATGTTTTCCATTTTCTTAGACATGATCGAGGACTTTTATCGAGGTATTTATGGATGATTTCTCAATCTTTGGTACCGTTTTTGATGATTACCTAATAAGCTGAATCATGTGCTTGAAAGATGTATTGAATGCAACTTGACTTTAAGTTAGGAAAAGAGTCATTTTATGGTGAAACAAGGAACAGGACTAGGTCATGTTGTATCAAAAAGGTTGATAAGGCTAAAACTGAAGTTATAGAAAACCTTCCTCCACCCACTTCTATCAAAGGTTGTGTTAAAAGTTTTCTAGGACATGCTGGATTTTATAGGAGGTTTATCAAAGATTTTTCTAAGATAAGTCATCCTTTATGCCAACTATCAGTAAAAGATGTCCATTTTGATATTATTGAGGAATGCTTTAATGCCTTTAATGTTCTTAAAGAAAAATTGATCTTTGCACCAATTATTGTGGCTCCTTATTGGTTTTTACCTTTTAAAATTATGTGTGATGCTTCTGATTTTGCTGTGGGAGCTGTTTCAGGCCAAAAAGTTGAGAAATATTTACGTGTGATTTATTATGCTAGCTTAACTTTGAGTGATGCACAACTAAATTACACAACCACCGAGAACGAATTATTGGTTGTGATTTTTGCATTGGAAATTTTAGACCTTATTTGTTAGGGTCAAAGATCATAATCCATTATGATCATGCAACTCTAAAATATCTTTTGATCAAAACGCATGCAAAACCTCGGTTAATTAGATGGATTTTGTTGTTACAAGAGTTTGATATGGAAATAAAAGATAAAAGAGGGAGTGATAATGTTGCCGTGGATCATTTGTCTAGAATAGCTCCTAACTTGGAAACTCTTGAACAACAAAAGAATTATGCAATTGCTGAGAAATTTCCTAATGAGCAGTTATTTTTTGTGAGTAAAGTGCCTTGGTATGCTGACTACGTGAATTATCTTGCATGCGGCATTTTGAGACCTAACATGACTTCTCTGGAAAGGAAAAGATTCCTTCATTTAAGTAGGTACTACTTTTGGGATGATCCATACCTCTATGGGGTTTGTAAGGATGAATCATTCAGAGGTGCGTTCTAGAGGACGAGTAGGTAAGTGTCTTGACCTTTTGTCATGAACACCACTATAAAGACCATTTTAGAGGGAGGAAAAATGCTTCTAAAATTCTTCAAAGCGGTTTGTATTGGCCCACCTTGTTTAAGGATGTTCATTTCTTCTGCTTGAAATGTGATAAATGCCAACTAACTGGAAATATAAGTAGAAGAAATGAAATGCCCCTAACTAACCAATTGTTTGTTGAATTATTCGATGTTTGGGATATTGATTTTATGGGTTCGTTTCCTAAATCTTGTGGATTTGAATATATACTTGTTGTTGATTACTTGTCTAAATGGGTAGAAGCAATACCCACCCGAACTAATGATGCTAATGTTGTTGTTAAATTTGTGAAGGAAAATTTTTTAGCAGGTTCGGGATTCTGCATGCAATCATCAGCGATAGAGGAAGTCATTTCTACAATAGGCTTTTTGAGAAGCTCATGAAGAAATATGTCATAACTCATAAGGTGGTGACTCTGTACCATCCACAAGTAACAAACAAATTAAGTGGAAACAAGTAACAAACAAATTAAGGGGATTTTAGAGAAGACTGTGCACCCATCATGGAAGGATTGGTCAACAACGTTAAATGATGAATTATGGGCATATCATACGGCTTACAAAATTGTCTTAGGAATGAGCCCTTATTGGCTTGTTTTCGGGAAGGCCTGTCAATTACTAGTTAAGGTTGAGCATAAGGCGTTTTGGGCAATTAAGATGGTGAACCTAAATCTGGATGATGGAGGACAAGAGCGTTTGCTTCAAATTTCAGAATTGGATGAACTTCGGAGTGACGCTTACAAGACTTTCAAATTTTACAAGGAAAGAAGAAAACACCTTCATGATATGAGTCTTGTAGGTATGTTCCTCGTACATGGAATGAAAGTTCTGTTATATAATTCTCAATTGCATTTGTTTCCAGGTAAGTTGAAATCAAAGTGGAATGGGCCATTTGAAGTAATCAAGGTCTTTCCCTATGGAGCAGTGGAATTGGAAAACCCGCGAACAAAAGAAACATTTAAGGTGAATAGCCATCGGGTGAAACCATATTTGAAAGGAGCAATTGAAAAGAAAACTGTAGAATCTATCAGTTTGAGCGATCCATTTCAAGAGGTGTCTAGCTAAAAGACATTAAAGAAGTGTTAAATGGGAGGCAACCCACATCATTATGTTTTGTCTTTCAATTAAGTTGTTTGTTATTTCTTTTAATGAAACTCGACCTAATCTATTTACTTTCTGTGCACAGACCTCCTTTTCAATCTCTTCTGTTTGTCTTCCTCACAGCTATCTCCACTCCTCAATTTCGAACACCATGGTTATTATCATGCTCCACACCACATCGATGCAGCAGCCACCACCCTTTCGTATCATATTTCTTTCCCTGTTCTTTTTATTGTTTGTACTGCATGCAGTTTAATTTCTTTTAGTCTTTAATGTTTGTCCTCATTCATGTTAATTTTTATCTTTTGTCCTAGACCCCTCTTTTACTTTTTTGTGTCACATTAGGAATAATGTGATGTTTAGGTATGGGGGGAGTACTAATTGTGTATTGTGTGTTTGTTTTCCTATTTATTATTTAGAGATGCATGATCATTAAATGAACTCAATCGAGATTAGAAATGCATAATATGAGTGAATGAGTATACTTGCATGCTTAGACTAATTAACTTGGATTTCGGTTAAAAAGGACATTAGTTTGTTGTGATAGATTAATGACAATATTCATTTGGTAAGAATTTGAGCTGTTTGAAATAGTAAACACCAATTTCGAGTATTCTTTGTTGAGAGTGTTGTTTCATGATTAAGGAACTGTAGAACTTGCTTGAAAATACTAGTTAAGATAACACAAGTTTATGCAAACGTTGAAATGATGAAGGCAATTAGGATTTACCTCGTTAGCTTAAAAGGCCACCATAATGTCACCCTTAGTAAGCCCCCTTGAGCTTAATGAAACCTTTTCTTTCTTTAAACCCAAAATATGAGCCTTGACCTTGATTGTTTATCTGCTTCATTAACCTACCATAATGGCAAGTTGAGCATTTGAAAAGGTATAATCAGGTTTAGGGAATAAGTGTAAGGGAATCATAGCTTATAGTTGGCTTTTGAGTTAGGAATGGGTGTGGTTGTAGTAATTTTCTCTCCTCTGTATTTTTCTTCTATTAATTTCCGTATTTTAAATGAATAAATAAATAATTAAAAAATTAAAAAAAAAAAGAGAAACAAAGGAAAGAGAAGACGATTAGAAAATGAAAGAAGAGGAGAGACATAAAAATGGGGAGTGCTAACTTTATTACGTGAAAGGAAAGAATTGAGAGTTTTATTTGTCATTTTCTGAATTACTCTGAATCTTTAATTAGCTCTGTGGTTTTAAACTATAATTTTCCTTTTTCCTACCTTTATCTTGACCTTATTACAATCGAAATAAAAACCTTCGGATTGATGTTTGTGTTTGATATGAGTGGTAGAGATTGGATTAGTAAGCAAGCCTATGGTAAATACCTTACGTGAAATGAACGATGTGTGAATATTTACTATCTTTGAATGCTTAAGAGGATAGAGAGTGAAGTGAGCGTCTATCACACTTATTGACGGTTCTTTAAATTGAAGTGCTTGTTGATTTTGGCTTAATATGTGAAGAATTGCTTATTCATGGAGTATTATAAGTTTCAAGTTATTAGATTGTGTTTATTGGAATAATCATTGATATCTTTGACTATTATTTGGAAAAATTGTTGCTTCCATTGTTTGTTCTTTTATAGTCTAGTGTTCTTTATTATGCTTAAGGACAAGCATAGTTGAAGTGTGGGAGAGTTGTTGTGTCTAGTTTTTGTTGCTTTTAATTTCCTTCATATCTTGATTTTGGTTACAAATCCTTATGTTTTGATTCAAATGTGAGATAAATTGAGTGGAAATAGTGTGAATATTGCATGAATGTTAATTGTATTATTTTGTGAATTTTGCATATAGGTTGAAGGGAAAGTCATGTAAATTTTGCATGAAAAGAGAAATAATAAATTAAAAAAGAAAAAGAAAAGAAAAGTGGTGACAAGTGTCACCACCTCACAGTGGTGATAATTCACCACCTTAAAGGTGGCGGGACTAACATTAATTAAATTAAATGTTAATGTTAGTCACAGTAAGTCATCACCGTGCATGACTAACATTTAATTTAAATGTTAGTCACGATGGTGACTTGTTATGTCATCACCATGTATGACTAGTCACGGGGTCACCCCCATGCAAATTTTTTGGCACTAACTTTGAGTCTGACACGTGCAGGCTAACGGTGTAACAACCCTACAACCCTAAACCTAGAGTCAGGCTATAAATAAAAGAGGAAGGATGCAGAAAAAGGGGGCGAGAGCTATACACAAAAACCCTACAGACACATCTTTCATTGGGGACACTACAGACTCATTCAGTAGTAACAAAGAGATAGAGAGAGAAGAGAAAATAGAGAAAGGAAATAGAGTGAGTCGAGAAGAAGAGCAAAACAGCAGAGAAGTGGAAGCTTGGGAGAGGTCGAAAGCGAGAGCTGGAGTTTAATTCCATTCAACCTGAGTGAACATTCGTCTGGGTGAAAAGCTAAAGCAGAAGGCGAGAGCCAAAGCTGGAAGCTTGAGAGGAACTGGAGATCTCCATAACTCTTTATCCGATGATTTGTTTGCCTATTATGTTCCACATTTATTGCTTTGTTTCTTTCATTTTACTGTTTGTTATTAACTGACTTATACTCTTATTAGTTTAGCCGACTGTTATTTGTTTTCTTTTGGTAGCCATTCGATATTCACTGTTTTATTATTGCTTTAATACTTTTGTTGATAGTAACATGCGATTAAAGTGTTTAATGATGATGAATGTTGTGATATTCGTAATAGGCTAATCTCTTTTCTTAAGAATTAATGTAGCTACTTAGCTGAATATGCAAGATTGGGTTACGGATTTGTTGTTTTATTTATTACTATGGATTTTGAACTGAATGGATGTCATAGAATGACCAAACCTTGCATCATTTTAGCGTTAAATGAAGATTCGAGAGATGAGGTTTAATACGGATTGAGAAACTATTGACACTTAAGTTAGGAACTAGAAATATATTAACTTAAGTAGTAATTAGTAGTTGGGTTTTCATAATTAATTCGGATAATAACTTGTTGATTACGAAAGTTAGACTAATTCATTATTCGGTTTAGAATCTAACTATTAATTTTGGTAAGACAACAATCCAATCTTTTCCCTTAATCATGCATAGGAGATTACATTAGTGAAATTAATTCTCAAGAGTTTTTCCCCTTCAATTAATCTATTTGTCTTTGCTCTAAATTGATTCCGTCTACTTTTCAATTTAATTTCATGATTTTCCTTAAAAGCTTTCACTCAAAAATCGGGATAGCATGTCTAAGAATGTATTGTTTTTATTTTTGTTTTTAATTTTAATTCAAACTTAATTTAAATTGACCAATTTTACCTCCAACGACCCTAGTTATCAACTACAACTAGCTCATATACTTGCGATTAAGATATTCCGTCTTTTTAGAACTTTTCAGGCATAACATAATCCTCAAAAATTTCTTTATCGAATCTTTGTGTTAAAGTAGCTATAAAGTATAAACTCCTCCCATCTTTTCGTCTCTTCATCCGTTATATTTCTCGCCATCTACTGCCATTTCTTCCACGTTTAACGACTCCCCTCTGACCTTTAATTCATCTGGGGTACGATCAATGACAGAAAACTGCTCACAGCGATATATCCAACTTCTCAACTCCATACTGTCGAATATCAAAAAATCTAGCTTACTGAATCGAGTAGGAATGTCGTTGTTCGAGCCTCTAGAATGTCTTGATGTTGCTTCAACTTTTTCCTTGTTAGTTTTGCACATGAGCTGTTGGAACATAGATTTCATTGCACATGAGCTGTTGGAACATAGATTTCATTTCGTTGATTTCCTTATACTATTTAAGGACGGGACCAATAATTTCAGAAACTTTCACACAATATAACTATAATAAATTAGGGCTCAACATAGTCTAAATAGTAACTCAGCCATCATCATCCAACACCAAAATGGAACTGGAAGCCTGTATATTTTGGGGTATAATATTCTACGCTCTAACTCTTCATTTCTGAGTATCAGCTTCAACCGGTTCAACAACCTCAGCTTCTAATGTTTCTGAGACCCTACGTTGAGAAGGTACAGAATGCTGAATACTGGCAGTAGGACCTGACCATTTCCCTGACAGAGCCATGCCCATCATCTCATATATCTTTCCACCAAGTTGAGCTGGATTCTCAGGCTGCAAAATTTAAAAAACTCGTAAATATTGGCAGCCCGCAAAATGTTATGCTTAACGAAATATTCCACGAGCCAATCAACAACTTATTATCTCAATTTCTTGTTATAGTCAGGCAATTAGGATAAACTCACCGTGAATCCACTGGAGACAAGTGCTGCATCATAGAGAAGATCAACAGCTCTCAGAGCATCTTCATCGTCTGGATTACTCCTATATGCATCCTGCAGACAATATCAAAAGCAATTCACCTATTGGATTACTTGCATCTTAACCATACTTTAGATGGCTCACAGTTGTGTGCACATATAGGGGTGAGAAGAAACAGATGAAAGGAGGGAAGTGAGAGGGAGTTATGCAGTGATTACAGCAGCATACATTTAAGTTCTTAATGATTGCATGCTCAGGATTGATCTCGAAGACCCTTCTGCCTCTCATGAACTCCAAGCTAGACACGTCACCAACAGTTTGTGCCTTCATCAGCCTACAATAAGGTTAGGGTCATTTAAGTGTACATCTAAGAGAGATGCTGATACCTTCATAGGCATCGATGACACTTTACCTCTCCATATTGGCGGACCAACCAAACTTGCCAGAGACAAGAACACATGGTGATGAGCTCAGGCGATTTGAGATTTGTACGCTTGCAACTTTATCGCCAAGATGTTTCTTAATCCAGTCACAAGTTTGGCCAAATTCCTGTTTCATCACCTTATCTTTTTCCTCATTAGTATCACCTGAAAAGGTCAAATTATCAAAACCAACTGGTCAGAAATAGATGAGAAAGGCACCAGGCCTGGTTGGTGTACTGGATTCCTCATCTTAGTTATCCCGTGAACATATTTCCCAATTTACTCGTAGGTTTTAAAATCAAAGCGCATAGAATTGATGCTGTTAGAACACAACACAGCAGACTGCGATCATGTGCCAGGCAGGCCCTAAACCATTTAACTTAGTTTCAAACTCCATAAAAGGGGTTCAAATATAAAAATTCTACCAACTCAAACTCAATAGCTAAAAACAGTTTCATTACAATTTTGGAGCTAGATAGCTAACGTAAGTGAGGAGGCCAAATATGATAATTTATGTCAAACTTTAGATGGTAACAGCGAATGTATCATACCAATATGAAGTAAGTGAGAAATAGAGGATGTACAGGACAGAAATTTCCACCAACAAAGTCGTCAAAAACTAACCTAAATCCAAATCTTCCTTACTGATGTCAACAAACTTCTTCTCTTTGTATTCTTTGAGATTCTGGATGGCAACCTCATCAATGGGATCAACTAAGAACAGCACCTATATAAGAACCAATAGAACAGCCATGGTAGATTAGCACGCAATGCAATTTGATCAACAGAAATTTGTAGTTTTGAAAATACAAGCACACACTTCAAGATCCTTCTCAAGAAGTCTCTCCAAGAAAGGTGTGTTTTTGGCACTGGTCACACTGTCAGATGCAATATAATAGATATCCTTCTGCTCTGGTTTCATGTTCTCTACATACTCATCCAGGCTGATCATCTCTTCTTCACTTTGGGAAGAGAAGAATCTAAGTAATGGAGCAAGTCTCTTGTGGTTTTCACGATCCTCAATGCAACCCAGTTTCAAGTGTTTGCCAAAATTTTCCCAGAACTTCTCATAATCCTGCAATAAGAAAAGAGGAGACAAAGGGTGCATTTAAATAAAAAGGACAAAGCCTACAATTGGTTTCATGTGTTTAATGAGTAGGGAGTAATGATTCTTGATCACAATGGAAGCAAAATTTCCTCGCAAACATTGCAGGAGGCTAATAAGAATCCAATATGCTAAGTACATGTCCACACGTTTTCAATTTTCCTTTTTTCTTGGACAGTGGGGTACTTGAAGAGAGTGGGATAAGAAAGAAAACTTGGAGAGACAGAATAAGAAACCACAGAATCGAAGCTCCACAATAAAGGATGAAAAAGAACATATACTTCTCTATTCTCGCTCATCGATATTCCCAAAATCATATCAAAAGCCTTCCGAACAAGACGCTTTCTCATGATTCGAACCTTCAAGGACAATACAGCAGAAGATAGACATGATCAGTCATCACAAAATTAGTAACAGAATTCTTGTAAAGCTTCAGGAAACTAACACATGGGAGATACATACAATTCGACTTTCTTGAAGAATTTCTCTCGAGACATTGAGAGGAAGATCATTTGAGTCCACAACACCTTTCACAAAGCTTAGATATCGGGGGAACTAACACAAGTGAAAAAAATGAGTATGAACAACTCCACACAAAGTGCTATAAGATATTGGGCAACGAATTTCTCCTCACCAGTTCTCCATCAAAATCGTCTGAAATGAAGACTCTTTTGACATAAAGTCTAATATTTTTAGTTTTCGGGTTCACAATATCATCCTTGCCTGTGGGAGGAATAGCTGGGATATAAAGTATAGACCTGAATTCAACTTCACCCTGCAACACCAGCCTTCATCAGCTAAGATATTAGAATCTTACAGATTGAGGAGATTTACATCAATCAAACAAGACTGACACATCAAATACTAATGTATATAAAGAGACCCTCTATAGCCAATAGAATCTGCATAGGTTACTACCTCAGTAGTGAAATGAGAAGATGCTAAAGGATCAAGGTATTCATTAAAGGTCAATTTGTAAAATTCATTGTATTCCTCTGTGGAGACCTCCTTAGGGTTACGAAGCTGCAAATACGGAAAAGATACTCAGAACCTTCTTGAAGGCATTAAAACAAACAACATAACAAACCAAACGTTGAGCTATTTTGACTCACCCATATTGGTTGAGTCTCATTAGCAAGTTCCCAGTCCCAGTATCTCTCCACAACAGTTTTTGTTTTCTTCTTTTTCTGTTAAAATGCATTAAAGTACGATAGTCATAGACAAGCCATTGCAATAATTTATGAAGAACAATGGAAATGTTGTCTGTAATACCTGCGCTGTGTCGTCCTTTTCACCCTTTTTAGCCTCAGTTGGATCCTCGTCAACCTCAACCTGATATTAGACAGAGAATAAAGAATGAACAAACACTGCATAGGTAAAAAAAATTGTGATCCCAGGAATACAATAATTGCATCAAGCATAAAGATTGAACAACATATTTGAAACAAGAGCTACCAAGGAAGTTCTACCTCTTTTGTGTATCCTTTTTCCTGCCAAATGTAAATTGGGAATGAAACAAACTGTGAATAGTTCTTCACTAGCTTTTGAATCCGCTCAGGGTCTGCAAAACCTTTACTATCATGCTGAAAATAGACAAGAAGTCAAGAAAGTAACATTTAAGACTCAAAGCTTATTGAGCAAGTAGAATAGGCTACTTCATAAAATTATAAGTTGGAAAGGAAACAAAAATCTAAACCTTAAGATACAATGTAAGGCGGGTTCCTCTAGAGATAAGCTTCTCAGGATCTGTCTCTTCTCGTATCATATAGGAACTTGCATTAGCTTCTCCTTCCCATACATATTGCTTATCAGAGTTAGGACTTTTTGTAGAGACAACAACCTAGTGCATAACAAGATCAATTACCCAACCAAATTGGTGACTTTAATATTCAAGGCCGATTATAACATGAAGATGAAAAGGTAAATAAGTTTTAAGGATAGTGTTATACCCTATCTGCAACAAGGAAAGCTGAGTAAAATCCCACACCAAATTGACCAATTAAATTGCTATCCCCACTAGCATCTTTGCTATCCTGTTAGCATTTTCTTTAAAACTATCAGACAATTTTAATCACAAGAAAACATTGGGTAGAAGAATAATAAAAAGGAGAGCATGGCATTGGTGTTTATCAAACAGTATGACCTTTAACGCCTTTAAAAACTTAGCAGTTCCACTTTGGGCAATAGTTCCAAGACAATCAATAAGCTCTTGTCGTGTCATACCAATGCCAGAGTCACTGTAACAGAACAAGTATGTGAGAATGATTAATAAAAGCAAAGATTGAGAACCAACTGTTTAAGGAGTTCAACAAGCTTACATGATATTTATAATTCCATTATCCTTGTCGGTCTGAATACGAATGTCAAAATCAATTGCGTCCTTCAGGAGCTCAGAATTGGTGACACCAAGAAATCTTAGTTTGTCCAAGGCATCACTTGCATTGCTACAGAAACAAAATTACCACACCATGGAAGGTTAGCTTGTACTTTTTTCATCTATTTATTGGGACAGAGCAAGAACGAGAGAGACGGATGTGAAAATTCATTGCTACATATTTGATGCAGTTTGAGTTTTGACTTGGACGAACAATTATTGGAAGATTATTATCTACTGAACTGTGTTTCTTTTTTTAACAATTAAGACATTTTAGCAAAAACATGCTCAGTCTTTACACAAGGTTATAATTCCAAAAATTCATAAGAAATTGAAAGGACCATCCATTAGATGCTAGATTTTATTTATAACTACAGGAAAAGAATATAAGCAGATAGCTTTGCATGTAAAAGATCAACAAATACATTCTATGAGTAGATGAAGTTAAAAGAGAAAATTAATATTTTTATTCATAATTTTGAAAACAAATACAACTAACTCAAACTTCCTTTTTTAACACTTCTAATACCTCAAATTTCACTTTACATTAAATATAACCCATCGTTTGTCCCCATTAAAAATCATCGTAAGTGAGTTGATGGAATATATCACATGGAATATTTTTTAATTCATGACACATGTGGAATTAACAAAACGAAAAATGAAAAGGGACTAACGATGCATTCCAAATATGCCAAAAAAGGAAGGTAAACAATGGAATTGGATTAGTTGGATGGTACCAACAAAATCGAATGCTAACTACCATTTCTTATTGAATTAATTTGAATTAATCGATCAACTTGCTATCGAACATTTATTTTGGACCCAAAAAATTTTCGACATTTTTTATTTTATTTATTATTATGAGAATCAATCCTACTACTTCTGGTCACATAGAATCAACAGATTCATGGTACAATCCCCCTGTGATGCCGTCTTTTTTTTTTAATACAATTTTTGGCCTGATAAGGGGATCAAATGGTATAGTTCTTTTGTTGGTAGCTTGACTTAAAAGCTAAAATCAGGTGTTCCACAAGATTGGGAATGGAGAAAGCACGTCTTTTTAGTATGATAATTGGCATTGTAAAGGTCCCCTATATAAGGTGGAGGAGGTACAGTCCTTAAAATTGGTGGTGAAACCAAAAACTAAAGTAAGCATGTTAATTAATAATAATCAGTGGATATGGCCCTTCCGTAATAATAGAAGTGTTAGCCTCATAATGGAAGAATTGCCAAGATGCCAGAAAGGAGAGCAAGATGAATTCAGTGGCTAGTAGATACCTCAAGGAAGTTCAGCACAAAAGCCTGCAAAACATTATTACAAACAACACAGTGTATAAGGCAAGAGTGGGCAGCCTTAGTATGGGATAGTGACATCAATCCAGCTCACTCATTCATTTTATGGATGGGAGAAATGGAAGGTTGCTTATTAAAGATAAGATCAAGTTCTCCATTAACACTTTGAACTGTGAGTTATATAATACTGAACTGGAGAATCTGGAACACCTGATGATTATGCAGGTTTATCAGATAAGTTTGGGGTTGGATGCAACTTATTCTGAACATGGATAGACCAATGGAGTCTTGAAGTGAAACTATTACTTGGCTGGGGAAACTTAAGAGTACATAATGTGGTCAAGATATGTATTATCTCATAATATTATGATCTGATCGTAATCAGATCTTGTTTAGATTAGATAGCAATATCTTAGAGATATACTTTATCCTAGGATTATATTCTATATCTGTACAGATCCTCTAGCCTATTCCGTAAATCCTCTACGTGTATATATGTACTGCAGTCTCTAAGAAATATACATAGAGCAAATTAGCTCCGATACCCCCGATGGCAGGTCCTGTATAACATAATGAGTAGGGAAAACATGAGCACTTGAAAAGAATGAAACGTGCGAAGAAGTTGATCTGTCAAAAGAAAAGAAACCCGTGGGGTGTAGGTGGATATTCACAATCAAATATAGGGCTGACGGTTCCATCAAGAGGTATAAGGCGAGATTGGTAGCAAAGGGCTATACTCAGACTTATGGGATGGACTACAAGGAGACATTTGCACCTATGGCAAAGCTAAATACTATCAGACTATTGTTATCGGTAGCTGTAAACTTTGACTGGCCACTCCAGCAACTTGATATCAAAAATGCCTTCTTGAATGGCCAACTAAAGGAAGAAGTGTATATGAAACTTCCTCTAGGGTTTGATGAGGGAGGAGGAAATAGAGTATGTAGACTAAGAAAATCCCTATATGGGTTGAAGCAATCACCACGAGCTTGGTTTGAAAGATTTGCCAAAGTCCTAAACATAGAAGGATACACAAAAGCTCAATCAGATCATACAATGTTTTTCAGAATTAAAGAAGGTAAGAAGACAATTTTGATTGTGTATGTTGATGATATTGTCATAACTGGTGATAAAGCAAAGGAATTTACAAGTCTCAAGATAGCATTGAGGAAAGAATTTGAAGTTAAAGACTTAGGAGAAATGAAGTATTTTCTGGGCATGGAAGTAGCAAGATCAAAGAAAGGAATTTACATCTCACAAAGAAAGTACATTCTTGTTCTCTTGAGAGAGACTGGCATGTTAGGATGCAAACCAAGCACCACTCCTATTGACAGTACAAAGTTTGTGGATGAAGATGATAAACTTGTTAACCGTGAAGAATACCAAACACTTGTGGGAAGACTAATTTATTTGTTTCATATTAGACCAGATATTGCTTTTGCCGTGAGTGTTGTAAGTCGCTATATGCATGCACGAAGGAGAAAGCATTTTGAGGCAGTTTATACGATCCTACAGTATTTCAAGGTTGGAAAGAACTACTATTTAAGAAGGGGGATCAAAGAACACTCGAAATATATACTGATTCAGATTGGGCAAGTTCAGAAGAGGATAGACGGTCAATCACTGGGTATTGTACTTTTGTGTGGGGAAATTTGGTCATGTGGCAAAGTCAAAAGCAAAAGGTGGTAGCCAAGAGTAGTGCTAAAGCTGAACTAAGAGCTGTTGCAAGAGGAATGTGTGAAAGTCTCTGGTTAAAGAGAGTGTTGACAGAATTGGGAATCAATTTTGAGACACCTATAATACATTATTGTGATAACAAGGCATCCCTAAGCATGGCACACAATCCAATCCACCATGAGAGAACAAAACATGTTGAAGTTGATCAACATTTCATCAAAGAGAAGATAGAAGATGGGACAATATGCCTAACTTATGTTCCAACAAAGAAGCAGACAACTGATGTGTTTACCAAAGGACTTCAATGACAAGCGTTTGAAGATTGTATCAGCAAGTTGGACATGAATGATATCTATCATCCAACTTGAAGGGGAGTGTGGTCAAGATATGTATTATCTCATAATATTATGATCTGATCATAATCAGATCTTTTTTAGATTAGATAGCAGTATCTTAGAGATATACTTTATCCTAGGATTATATTCTATATCTGTACAGATCCTTTAGCCTATTTTGTAAATCCTATTCGTGTATATATGTGCTGCAGTCTCCAAGAAATATACATAGAGCAAATTAGCTCTAATTCACACATAATGTAGCTGATTTCAAAGCAATCAAGTTAAGTTGGGCAGCCTTGGTGTACTACATATGAAAAGAGCGTAATTGCAGAGTTTTCAAACAAGAAAGTAGAAGCAATGAGCTGGTTTTTCAGGACATTTTCCTCCATTGCAGATTGGCCATGTTGGCAAGAGGAATAGCTACAAATCTAACAAGCAGCATGAAGAGCAGATAGGGATTGGAGTAATACTAGATTAAGTGGTCTCACAAGTGTCCCTTTGGTTTCAAGATGTAGACGGTTACTAGGAACCATAACTCTCTGTAACCTAGATCTTTTGGATAATCCTAGACTTTTTGTACTCTAGACTGTATATATATATTTATATAATGAAATATGTTAATTAAAAAAAATCTTTGTTTCAATACTCAACAAAAACGAGCTCTTTTGGTGGTTGTGCTGGCTACGGTTAAGGTCTTAAGTAGTTCTTCGGTACCTCTTTGGGTCAAAACTTACATTATATCGATGCTTCAAAGTCCTACATAGCAATTGTGGACTTTTTCCCCTTGCTTGGCTCATCTACTCTTTGGTATTAATTCTTCATAATAGAGAAAACATTTCCCCAAATCTACTCTTTGCCCTCAAATCTTCGTCATTCAAGTAAGGAGACAAATCACCAACATTGAATGTAGCAAAAACTCCATAATCTCGTGGAAGATCAATCTTGTATGCACTCTCTCCAATTCGTTCAAGCACTTTAAATGGTCCATCAACACAGGGCATAAGCTTATTCTTCCTTTTGCTTGGAAATCTTTCCTTGCAAAGATGAATCCAAACCAGATAACCAGGATGAAAGCTTGGTTGCTTGCGAAAATGGTTAGCATGGACCTTGTAACTCTCATTAATCGTCTCTATCTTTGGGCGAATCTGCTCATAAAGCTTCTTCATTATCTCTGCCTTGGCCTTTGCATCTATACTCACCAAGTCTTTCCTTGAAATAGGTAGTAAATCCACAGGGACTGTTAGGTAACGACTTACTCCTAACAGGGACGCAAAGATTCACGACATAAAACAACTTCAAAAGGAGATACTCTAGTAGCACGGGTTGGAGATCTATTATAGGTAAATTCAACACGAGCAAGTTTTAAATCCCAATCTTTGGTGGTTTTACTCACCAATGCACGAAGGCACCGAGAGTGCAATTTGTAACTTCGGTTTGGCCATCGGTTTGCGAATGGTGTGTAGAGCTAAATAATAGCTTTGTTCTAAGTAACTTTGTTGTGGACGCATTCTTGGGGAAAACGTATGGAAGAAAAAAACATTAATTTGTTTTATCGATTTGTTAGATAGTTGTTGTTTTATGGTTATTTCCTTATTAGGATAATAATATGGTAGGAATCCTATTA